>CM077807.1:9898678-10411178 GCA_039737535.1 Lagodon rhomboides
TTTGTAAAGTGTAACTACATGTTTGATTTTGCTAATTTAACAGCAAGACAAGGTTAAACGCAACAGCTGATCCCCGGTTCTGTTACACAGTTTTGGCGTGAAACCTGCTCGGTCACTCGCACAGCATTTGGTGAGGCGAAGCTGCTTTTGACGCATCTGCCAACATTTTGTCGACGGACATACCGGTAGAGGAAAAACAATCAAACACATGTCATTTGTGAAATGTTTTCTCTCACGTACAACAGTCCAAAAAACAGAATGAATGTATGTAAACTGCTGTTTGAGAATATACAGTACAACCTAACGTCAAACGACCGCAAATAAAGTTGAATAATACAACTGACTTGTCCTTCTGTCTCCTCAGGAACTGTTTACAGCGGAGTGTAAGTTTAAGGAGTCGGTGTTCGAGAACTACTATGTGATCTACAGCTCTATGCTCTACAGACAGAAAGAGTCGGGCCGGGCCTGGTTTCTGGGCCTCAATAAAGAAGGACAGGCCATGAAGGGCAACAGGGTCAAAAAGACCAAACCAGCTGCACACTTCCTGCCTAAACCTATAGAAGGTAATTTATACACTCATGAAGCAATGTTGATTCCATTGGCTAAATTTCATTTTTGGTTGTGGAAAAGATTTGTTTCAAAAATACACTGATGTTGCAGATGTTTTATTCATTCTTTTAGTTTTATTGGATTATAGATTAAAGTTGCACTTTCTCCTCCCCTTCTTTGTTTCTTTCATTCATTCATCCTTCCCTTATCTTCTCTTCAATCCCTTATCCTGTATACTTTCTTTTACCCTTCTTCCGCTCTTCCCTCCTCTTTCTTTCACCAATTCTGTGTCCCTTTCTTTGTGTCTCCTTGACCCAATGCCGCTTTATCTCCTCCATCTCTCCTCGTCACCACCCACCCACCATCGCCCTCTTCTCTCCCTCCCCTCCTCCAGTCGCAATGTACCGAGAGCCTTCGTTGCACGACGTAGGGGAGGCGGTGCCTAAACTCGCCGGGGGCCCGCCTTCGAAAAGCACAACCAGCGAACCCGTGGTCATGAATGGCGGCAAACCAGTCAGCAAACCCGACAAGGAGGAGACATAACCCCGCCCCCTGCTTTTTACCCCGCCTCTGACCACACCAAAAGGCCAGAAAAAGCCACAGACTTCGCCCCACTGCTTTGCTCTCAAAAAAAAAAAAAAAAACTGCAACGAAAGTGAACTTAACCAACAACAGCTCGAGTTCTGACTGGCGGCAGTGGGGCCGCACCTTCCCAGCCTAACCTCTCTCCCTATTGGACGGTGTTGTGGGACGGGGCCAGAAGGACAGAGCGTCGCAGCTGGTGGCAGGGGAGGAGGAGGAGGATGAAGACAATAAAGCCAGGCCGATGCCAGCCACATATTTTGGAACTGGGGCAGTGGCGCGCCCTCGTACGGGAGACAAAATGACTTCCTGAAAAGATAGAAACAAAGAAAAAAACGGAAAACAAATGTCGTCTTCACCGGTATTTTTCTGTGACAATCTGTAAGGATGAGGCCCCCCTTTTTCCTCTTGTAATAGTACTGTTTTCTGTTGCCAGGAATGCTTGTCGGTGGCCACAGACACACACACACACACACACACACACACGCACACAACTCCCACGCAAAGAATCGACCACCTGGATTCGATCTGCGAGCAAGTAAAAAAAGCAGATTAAAAATCATCAGCAAACATTGGGCGAAGAGAGCACTTAAAACCCCAAACACTGATCCTTCGGTGGGTGCTTAGTCATCGATCAATTAAGATTTGGCAGAGGACATTTTGCACTACGCTTGCAGTGTACATGAAAAATGGCCCTGTGCACACATCTTATAACCTGTCCCCTTAATTTCACTGACATACTATAGTTGTTATAAACAAGAGTTCTTATTTGACACCACATAGCTTAAAGCATGTTTGTCTTTTTCAGTGTTTCTTTATTATCTATTTGTTCGGTGGTTTATTATTCTGCACACAGAGCACTAGTGATTATCAAGCTAGATTGTTGTACAGACGATTTTAGTCTCCTTGTCTAACGAGTTTTTTTCGTCCCTTTTTACGAACACTACGATTTCCACATCGCTGACGCGCGTACAGGTCAGGAGAGGAGATCAACCGTCAAGATGAAGAGTTTTGGCATCAGGTCGCTCAGATTAGTGTGGCCGAGTGCTGAAACCAGAACAATTTCCCTGTTTGTAGCAACACAGAGTATACAGGAGGCGTGCTGGTGTTCAATGAACATGGTAGCAGTCAGTGTTTACATGGAATAGCAGATATTGTAGACTGAGGTTTAACAGAGCGAAGGTCAAACCTCAAGAACGGTCCGGTGTCGTTCTCGGTTTTCATCTCTGTTGCTTTCCCAAGTACTTGAAATTAAAGGTAGGAATGAGGGTAATAGTGAACAGGGTAATAATGTTAAAGCCACTATGTGTAGAATTTTAACATTCCTTACTTCACTGCCCAGTGGTACTTTCAACAAAAGGCACTGTGGTAGACAGCAAACACTCCACTTCTCTCCCACAGATCCAACCAGGATCCGGGGACTAGAGATCTTTACAGGCCCTGTTAGTTCCTTGTCACTGTGACCCAGTCTAATCCAATTAGATAATGTCCTGTTGTGCTGCCACAGGTCTCAGTTGTTGGATCTTTTAATGAGGTAATAATACCGCAATGAAAAAGTAGTCCATTACAAGTAGCTCCTTCAGTCCTTCAGTCCAAGTACAGAGGTATCATCAGCAGAAAGTACTGAAGAAAATACATACATCTGTATGTAACATTATAAGATTGTTGGTATACGTCACTGTGCAAGTACCCCTGTACTGTTAATACACAGTTAAATTCAGTGGTTCCCAACCTGGGCATCGGGTCCCCTTCAAAAAGACTCCAGATAAATCTGAATTAATGGGAGAGGCAAGAGGAATAAATTAAGTTCTGTGGCAAAATGTGTACGCCTTTCGCATTTTGTTGAAATGTTAGAAAATGTCACCTCATTATTTAACAGTTTTTAAATGAAACCATCTGAAAGGCTCAAAGATGGAAATCACTCACTTTAGTTAAGGTGCTGACGACAAGGGATGGAGTCATTCCTACGTTCATGGGCCCTGTCTGAGCAGGTTCCTATGTACCTAGGTTCCCATGTTGCCAAGGTCCTATATTCCCAGGGTCCTATGTCCCCAAAGTCCTATGTTCCCAAGGTCCTATATTCCCAGGGTCCTATGTCCCCAAAGTCCTATGTTCCCAAGGTCCTATATTCCCAGGGTCCTATGTCCCCAAAGTCCTATGTCCCCAAAGTCCTATGTTCCCAAGGTCCTATATTCCCAGGGTCCTATGTCCCCAAAGTCCTATGTTCCCAAGGTCCTATATTCCCAGGGTCCTATGTCCCCAAAGTCCTATGTCCCCAAGGTCCTATATTCCCAGGGTCCTATGTCCCCAAGGTCCTATGTTTCCAAGGTCCTATGTTCCCAAGGTCCTATGTTCCCAAGGTCCTATGTTCCCAGGGCTCTATGTTCCCAAGGTCTTGTGTTCCCCAAATTTATATGGCGAACAATGGGAACATGACAAAAGGTCCAATGCTCCCCAGCTCCAGGGTTACCTTTGTGTTAACAGAATGTTGAACTGGAGAACTTAGGACCCTGGGAACAAGGACATACTCCCCAAGGGAAACCCTGGTTGAATCTTAACAGTTCATTTCTAGAAGCTTATCATGTGTTTTTATGCAAGCTTAAACAACAAAGTAACTAACGAATAGAGTTGAATATGAATAGCTAATGTTAAATTACATTCAGTGTTAATGTCAATATTTTTCTCTGAAATGTAGTGGAGTAGATTATAAAGTAGCGTGAAATGGAAATACTCTAGTACTTCAAAAAAGTACAGAAGCTGAGCAAAAACCAGTGTGGTTACTGGATGTTCCCCCATTGAATGAAAATCTGTGTTTCGCTGTAGATGATCCAATTGGATCAGCACAACCACACGCAAATTCAATGCTGGAAAAAGAGGTTGTTTTTAGTACACGTCAGTGTTTCCCCTCGGATGGAGTTGAAATAGTGGAGATGTTATGTACGTTTGTGAAGTGCGCCGTAAAGTACATATGAGGTGTGACGAGCAAGTCTTTTCAACTCATCTGAAAATACGAACTTGCAGGGGGGCCAATATCAACTTCAGAGGGCACAGCTACACAAATTCCTGAGTTGGACCCGAAAGTGATGCTGTAACTCTGCCCGATCTCGTCACCCTGCTTGCTAAGGAAAAATACATGGCTCCTGCCAACATAAACTGTAGTTCTATTAATCTGTGATATATGGGGGAGGCAAATTATATTTTTCCCATGATGGGGGGTTGTGCCCCCCTAGCCCCCCGGGGATCTACGCCTATGTGATTTGACAAACAAGCTGTTATTTTATATGTGACCCCTATCACCCGTCGGGTGACCATTTTCATCAACTGGGTGTGGCTAGCTAGTGGTAAGTGACTCTTAAATTATTCATTCTTAACTCTCCTTTTAGAATTGACCTGCATCACCACAGTGTTGTTTGATCAAACAGAGTTGATTAACTTAAAATTAACTAAATTCAAATTGATAAAATAACTTTATGATGATCTTTTATGAATGAATATTACTTATAGTTAATATATATGAGGGATTCTGACGATTGTCGTTGATTGACAGCTGTTGTGCATGTGGAACACGTACTAACTTTACATCAACATGGATCTTCCACATGTTGTTTACTTCACAGATCTGTGTTTCCTGGCGTATAACTATCAAATGACCGCGTTTGCTGTAACTGAGGCAGCAGGGCAGTTCTGCGAGAATGATAATCATCTACCCAGTGCTTATTGTTAGAATTGTTGAGCTGACGTATTCAGGTAAGCGTAGTTTCTCATATGTTTAACGTTTTACTCATGTGTGTGGGAATTGGTAGATACGATTCATCAGTAGCGGAAAAAAAATGCAACTTTAGTTCCTAAAGTTATAAGAGTCCTCTCCATTTCTAAGCTTTACCAACCAGTGTGTGAAAGCACAAAATAATAGGTTAGCTTCTAAAGTTATAAGGAGGCGTACTCTCCTCTCTGTTGATATGCTCTAATCCACACATAATCCACAAAATACGGCCTAGGGGCAAATTCCAGCCTGTGGACCATCTCAGCCCGCCCCGTGACATCCTCAAAATAACAAAACAGTCGCCAAGAAACCAATAAGAGGCAGCACGTCAATGAATCTCAAGGTGAATGACTACGGTGAGTCTGCATTGCTGTTAAGCTTGGTTCCAACAGAGGGCCCTGTCTACGTTTTGATTGGACAACAGGCCGCGAGTTGACCGTTGCTCACTCACCTCAGGTGACAAGTTACGTTAGCGGTTGTTGAGACGGAGACATGATTGAACTTCAACAAGCCGCATTACAGATTCATCACGACTGACTGATACAAAACCTGTCCTCTGGTCAAAACTGATATTCAAAGAAATTCAAATTCAGCAGCGGCAGTCGCGTTTCAGCAACGGAGGCGCGGCGCTGCTAGGTGCGTAGAGGGGAAACACTGCACATAGTGGCTTTAAATTAGCTGACCAATTAAATAACGATGGCTACTAAAAAGTATTAGGAACGTGGTTTGTGTAGAAAAGCGCGAAAACCACCAAAAAAAACCCAACGCACATCGATGTATGAAGCGTGTCATCAAATCAAACGTGTTCGTGTCGGCACAAGGAGGCTACGAGGCACAGAAACAAATTCCCTGAAACAAAACGAAACCAAATAGATCCCCATGCTTTGCCCTCTCACTGTGACAGTCGACACGGCGCCTGATCCGTTCTGGATCTGAGTCCTGTTCGACGCCCAGGCTTTCTGTTTTCTCGTCTTTCTCCGACGGCAGGACCAGACACCTTTTTAACTCCTTAGATGGTCCGTTACACCACTGAGGAGATATCGATACTGTGATCCCACACTTCATACCGCATTAGCGTTAGCGACGAGTGACAAATAACAGAAACCGTGCGCCTTTCTTCCTTTGAATCCCAATCCTGGCCAGGAGCAGCCGCTTAGCATCGTAATCAGATCATTAAAACAGCATCGCATTTGCTGACGACGAGTGACCTCCGCTGACGTTACCGAAACTACAAAGAAACAACAAGACAAGGGCGGTTGCCCTTAAAAAAAAAACAAGGCCGCCTCGGTCGCTGCATCCGACATCAAACGAGCCTGAGTCAGCTGCAGCCTCGGCCTCGGCAACAGGTGTGCGTCTGTGCAGCGGGCGAAGCCACTCCGACGGGTTTAATGTTGGCCCACTGTGCAGCGCCGAGGACACACTCCACAGCTGAAGAGGCTGTGAGAAAAACACAAAGACAGCTCGCGGCGTTCCTAATTGGCATTTCTCACATACAGCACATACTCGTCTCCTTCTCTGATCTCATTAGCTGCCTTTTGTGTTCAAATGTATGTCGCTGGCGAGCTCACGTACTCAAATGTGAACTCGACCGGTCCGGCGTGCCCGTCCTCGACTGCTGTTCCGAAAGAAAAGAGAATCTGATGAAGCCAAAATGTTAATGACATGAAAAAAGTGAGCTTCAAGAGTTTTTTTTTTTGCATTTTTGAATTTCTGTGTCACCTAAACTGTAATCTTGATGCTGAAAAGTACATGTGAACTTGTATAGGATCATCAGAAAGTGTTATTATTGCTGGGCAGTACTGTAGATTCTTGCTATGTGAGTGCCTCTCATCCCCGGCCAAGCTCAAGATGTGAGATCCAGGTGAACGCTCAGCCTTCCTGGACTCCAGCAGGGTTTACTCATGATTTCCAAATTTTTCAAAGTCGCTTGACTTCAGCTGTCCTGTCTGACACCGCTGGCCATGAGGAAGAAGTCTTTTGCCCGTGTTGTGCTCGTCTCAAGTCAAAGAAATGTGGATGTAACATTTGTTGATGACTTGTTGTGTCGCACTAGGGGTTACTCGCAAAACAGTGGGAAAAAAAAACAAACCCTGACAATCAGGTCTGTAAAACGTCCATTTTTTATTTTTGAATGTATTCCCTGTGTTGTTCTGTCTGACTGTGTCCAAGCCAGCCGGTTCTCACCCTCAAAGCGTCAAGAATGGACGCCTGGTCAGTGGCCCTATGCTTCTGAGCGTGTCGCTGTAGCTACCCCTCCAGGATAAAGAGCGAGTAAAGTAGGCGGATGGTAAGTTATGTGAATTACATAACGTGACTTACTTAAGTGATGTGACCAAACTGATGTGGATGACAGTTGTTTCCACGATTTTAATATGAATCCAAAACTCATAATGTGGGCCCTGAAACACCAGGCCGCCATCCAGCCGCCGGCTGGCTCGCCAAGACATAGGCGACTTGCGGTAACGCAACAGTCGGCCTTCGTCTTCACCGTCTGGGCCCTAACCAGGCGATGCAGATTTATTTTTGCTACCTGCACGTGCAAAACTGACGACAGAAGGGTAAGTAGAGCGTCACAGTTGGAAGTTTAATGTCACTGACCAAGCTGCTGAATTTGAAGCCGAGAGTGAGAACATGTTGAGAACCTTTGTAAGAAGCCACTTTAATTATCATATAAAGGACAATGTTTTTGTACTTGCTTGAGCAACCATTAGTATAAAACACGTGTTCACAAGACCGTAGGACAGCAACTGCTATTCTCTTAGTGAGCTAATTTGTCCTACACTCCTGGTAGAGGAAAAAAGATTGACTTAGTTGGAGGAACCAGATCGTCCTCTGCTCAGAAGCCCCGCTTGTTAGGTTAGCAGCAGGGCTCGCATGCTGCGAGAGCAGCTACTGAAGATCTCTGGCACGTCCACAAGAATTAATAATGGTTGCGGCCAGAGGAAAAGAAAAAATGGCCTGGTTTCCTGGCTACTGACCAAAAACACTGCTACGACAGTGTTTCCAGGCTGGTAATCACAGTGCCTGTTTCAAACGACGGCACAATTACTGTCAGCGTCTCCTGAGAGATTTCTCCCCGCTGGTGGCGAGCGAGGTACCAAGGCTACAATTACGAGATATCTAGCAGTGGGGCCGTGCACAGGAAGAGAGCAGCTGATTTAATTAGGAGTGAGCAATCACAACAACCCGGGTCACTTCTAATTTCCACGTACAAGGACCACTCACGGTCCGGTGACAGGTACACATGTAGCCATCTCGCGTTGTCCTGTGCTGAACTGTAGCTCTGAACCCGAACGTCAGGAGGCACAAACGAAGACGTAACAGGACGAAAAAATATGTTAGCGACATGACCACGCTGGTACAGGTGCACTTTAGAGAAGCAGGAACATGTAATGGTTAGCACTGCACTCATGATGTAGCTCGTCTCCCTCAGGATTTCTTTACCATCTCTATTTTGTCCCGTTCCACTTTATTCCTCTTACAAAAGACTGCCTTATTACATCGGATCTGAAACGAGACAGTAAATGCGCTCTCCTCCCAGCTGTTTCTTTCCTCTCACTCTCATCCCACACACACACACACACACACACACACTTTTCATCCTATTTTACTTTTCAATTATCCTTTGATCCCCAATCTTCTGTTCACTGTAACTATGCTAGCTTTCGCTCTCTGCTCGTTTTGTAATCATGCGGCCAGAGAACTCACTCCTCCCACCTCCTCTTTTTCTCTTTCACCACCACCACCACCTCCTCCTCCTCCTCCTCCCCTCCTCCCTCTCTCTCCTCTGTTTGGACTGTTTCCCACTTGTTGCATGGTTTTAAAAGAGGAACGCTGACTGGGGCTAATGCATGTGGTAATGTAGGAAATGTGTTATCAAAAAACAATACAAACATTTACAGCGTGGCGCCAGTCGAAGTTTGCATCTGGCTCATTTCTGTCGTCGGTTCGTTGCACTGGTAGAGATGCTGCAGCCGTATGATAACTGTTTATATTCATACATTCAGGTCCTTTATATTTGGTTTACCAGAAAAAACTTAGAGACACATATTGTATTTCAAGTATCATAATGAAGCAAAGGAAGAATTAATAGAAATTACTTCAGGTCACAAACTCTCCGCGGAGCATCAATATTTATTTCTGTTGGCTGAGAGTAGGAAAATTAAAATTACCAAACGAAAAAACATTCGCTTGATATCCTGCTGCCTCTTTCAACAATGAAGGATTGAGCTCGGGAAGTTATTTTAGACGCTTGTAGCCGTAGAATTGATGTTATCATCCCCCGATCAAGGACATTTATAATAATCTTGAACATACAAACACACCAGATGGTAGAGGCTTATGGTGGGAAAAAAAGAGATGTTACGCAGGTGTTAAGTAACAAGAAACTGCAAAGGCACTGAAGTCAAAAGAAAAATGTTACACCATTACACCGTTACTCGAGCCGTGTCATGTTGTGCATGCAAGTGCAAGCTCCCTCTTAAGTTAGGGTGCAAAGTTAACACCAGGTAGCTCATACTAACACTGTGTTAATGTTGGGTCGGACCAAAGAGACTTGAGCTTCATCGTTACTATTCCGGTGTAAAGTCTAAATTAATACCAGAATATTGTCGCGGAAAATGATGTTTTCACTTCCTGTGACCAATCAGTGAAAACCACTGTTCTTAATGCGGTGTTTTTTTGTTTTTTTTTACCATATTGTCCATGGCCTTTTAGTTGTGGTTCGGTAATAACGTTAGCCAATAGCTAACATTAGCCAGTAGCTAACGTTATGACCGAACCACAACTAAAAGGTACAAAAACTAGGACAAAGTGTTATCATAGGTGATTACTACTAGTATACAACCTTAAGCTACAGTTAATGCAATATAACATCGGTAATGAAACCATCAGCTACAACACGGGGTAACATAACGGTACTTTTATACTGGGCATTTGAAGTTGTAATGTTATAACAAACTCACAATAGAGTACATTGGAAAACTGTTATAAAAGAGTATTTTGTACCCTTTATATTTGCTAATACTACAACGCATGCAAGCAAGCATGTGTCTAATGTCAAGTTACCAGCAAAAGAGCGACGCTAACAGCTTGTGTTGACATTGGTCGGTGTACTTTTACTGGAGACCAAGAATAAAACATATAATTGTAACTCGCCCCTCAGCATCCTGCAAGTAATCCCACCCGTCAAACCGATACGCCACGCCAACCGCTATTTTGAGCAGGACTCAACTAAAGGCTAAACCTGTGTTGAAGCTTTGAATATTAGTAGCATGTTAGCTCCGTTCCAAGTTAGAACTCAGGTTTAAACTAGCCTACGTTTGAACTAACGCACAACTGGTGCAACCCCAGAAACAACTCGATGACCATTTTTGGATTTTACATGGTTTGTATTGACTTCAGTGGTGAAGACCTTTCTTGGTCAGAAGAAATCATGGGCTGTGTACCGTTCAGTGAGTTTGTATTTCCAACATTATTCCCGTAACAAATTTTAGGAGCAGCTGGGTGACTAAAATATCCAAACAGTGCACATGTGAATGTACATGTTTGCATCTTTAAAGTAAGACTTGCACAAAGATGTGTGCAGACAAAATGAGTTTACAAGCCACATAAAGAAGACAGAGAAGACACATCAAATCCAATCGCGACCTGCTGTGTCTTGCTAGTGCAAAACCGCGTTAACTATGAGCCAGAACGCAAAGTTCACTGGAGCTGACCTTAAAGGAGATTACTCTGCCTGTCAGTAAATGTACAGTTACCTTTACATACATATTATGCAAACAGAGTGTGTCTGCACTGTACAGTTTGTGTCTAATCCATTGTATACACACAGAAAAACAATGATATTGAATAAAGGATTTATAGAAAGGAAGCGTGACTGGCGTGATCACTTCTCATCCAGGTCTTATCCATTTATTTTTATGTGAACCAATCAGGAATTGAAACCATATCTGAATGTACCTTATTCATTCCTACTCTCACTTCTAAGTTTACAATGACTACTGTACCTACCAGTTTCACACACACACCTGAGGGTCCCTTCGGAAAAGCCAATCCATCCACGGTTTTGACCAAAGGGCAGGCGGTGTTGCTCCGTCTGCAGCCATTTCAGCGGCGGAAAATGTAGCAGTAAGTGACTTTGCTTGGCAGAAGGACAGCAGACTGAGCTCAGACATTGGACAAAATAAAACCCTTAAAGGTAAGTGCCACTGTTGAGTAGCCATTGGTAGTTTAAAGAAGCAATATTATTTTTCCATAAAGTCCTATTTCATCAGTAGCAATCAGCTTATTAACTTCTTATTAACAGGAAGGAAGAAACAGACAGTGATGGCGTCACCGGCTAAAGGCACCGAGGTAAAATGAGCTTTGGGACCACTGATGGTCGGATTGTGTTTCTAACCTGTCGCCATTAACTATTAATCCGGTACAGTGGAATGCCCTTAACAAGACTTTACGTAACAGCTACACTATATTTAGCCTCGGAACAAACGGCATGCTGGGATGCTACCTGCTCCAGGTGTCCTAAGTTTGTGGTGGGTGTTGTCTTTTAGCATCCTTCGGGCTCCGTGCAGACATCTTACCTCAGTGATATCAACGACGATCGATAAGTTGGGTGTCATTCATGTTCCGATTTTCTTTGGTCTGTAAGTTGTTCTTGCAAAACTTCGGGGTACGTTTGGGCTCATTATCCTGCTTCAGCATGAAGTCGAGTCAAATGATTGCTGGAATGAAGGTTCAAAGGGGGCAGTACATGGAACTCAGAAATTGGATCGCTCGTATCGAAGGCACACACTATCAGAGGATTAATACGTCAAGCTTTGTTCAACTTCGCCACAGATGCAGAATTTACTGAAATGAACCGCACTAGACTCCAATCAGAAAAAGTCCTGGCGAAAGAAAGCTTTCTTGAAGTGGTGTCAGAGGACAAGATGCAGTTTCTAAACCATTTCTCAGGATGGAAACAAGGCCAAATCCTTGAGGCGGGCTGAAAGAAAATACCAGAATTTCACAGTGAATGACTGCGGAAAAAAAGAAGGCCTATTCACTGACGAATCCAAGTTAAACCCACAGTGAAACATTGTGGTGGAAATATTCATGTCTGGGGGTTGCTTTACCTGATCTGGAGTCGGATACCTGCACAGAACCGACCCGACCCTGACCTGTGAGATGTACCGCTCCGTTCTTCGGAGACAGCTACACCCACTGGTTAGCATCTTAGCGAGGACGGATTCTTACGGCAGCAGGATAACGACCCCAAACACACCTCAGACTTCTGCAAAAACTCCTCGTAGGCTGTAACAGACTTTCCTCCGCTGTCATTAAACGCAGTGGAGGGGAAATACCAAATACTCTGCACTCTAAAATTCATGAAAATATTTTAAAGATTAAATATTTCACTTGCAGCGTTAGGCTTGTATTTTTTATTTTCACAAGTGGCCTGAGACTTTCTGACTCTGCTGCAGGTAGACAGACAGGTGTTAAGTTCAGTGAGCTTAGGTGGGCCTCTTGAAACAACTTGGACTGGCTTTGGATGTGTGTTTTTTATTTTTCGTTTTATTTCATTTGTCAGAGTATTTGATTTATTGACTGTTGTCGGGATGTTGAATTAAAGCCAGGGTTAGTGAGTTACTCTAAAAGCATTTGTTGAAAAATATTTCATGTATTTAAAGACTGGAACTGTAGGCAGAGACTCAGACGTGTAGACCTCGGCCTGTGGCGATGACTCAGACGATTTACAGAAACACAAAACACGGCTCGCCGAACAAAACGCTCGTTTCTGACAGCTTCTTTCAGAGGATTCGACGCAACTTTGACAGTTTTTTTTCCACACGAAGTCATGTTTCGTGCGAAGGACAAAACTTGATGTCGAAACATCTTGAACATTTCCAAAGAAACGTCGCGCGGTAAATCACTTTGCCGGATTTGCTAATCCAGTTTTCGGAGACAGAGAAGTGTGGTTGCGATGGAGGCGCCGTTAGACGGCTCCATTATCAGGCGGCTGTGTGCGCTGAGAGAGCCGAGGAGACAGCTCAGCAGACACACTCAGACAGGTTGACAGGCAGGGACACACACACACCACACACACACACGCGCCGCGCCGCTTGGCCTCCTTTAAATGACGGATGAACCGGCAAATACTGTAATTAGGTGGATGTAATTACAATTTGCATATGTAAATGTAATGTAAATGAGGTGTACTTTGAAGGGCAACATGGTGTTAATTAGTAAGAAATGGGGTTATAAAGAACTGTAATTTTAATTAGAACCGCGGCGCTGCATGCTTTGTGTCTCCTTCAAACTGACGCCACCTCCGCTTTTTATCACTTGCTAATAACATTGTAGACTGTCGTGATCTTATTCCCTGCGTCACGCCTCGGTTATTTTACCTTAATGTCTTCCTCTCGCCATTTTTTTCTTTTGTCGTTTCAGGCGTTATTTATGCCTCCTGCATAAATGCAAGTTTTCCCTCTCATGTTTTGTCGTTACATCGCGCTCGCGTGATGCATTACCCCGCAGACAGATTCAATAAGGCGAGCTAATGTGAGCAAAGCGACGTTCGGAATCATCACAGCTGCTCATATGTAGTCATGTCTGTGTATCCGATACAATTTATATGCTGTATTGACCTTATCATGGAGCTACCATGAGTTATTGTCTGCAACATCGATGTAGTAACATCCATCATATGCCCATGTGTCCTCTGTAGACCATGTCATCTACCATGGATACAGTCACAAGGTCTAGATATGTGGAGTCCCTCTGTCAGCTGAGTATAATGTCTTTTTAAAATAGAAAGAAAAAAAAAACAGATAAACTATATTAATACATTTTATATAGAATAATTTGTTGCATCAGCTGTGCTATTTCAGACAACAGACACACAGAAAAAGAAGAGATTATAATCCTAGTGGCCATAATCAAAGTATGTATGTGACTCTTTTCATAGGACCAGTAGAACTTGTTTCATTGCTACGGATTTTATGATTAAATTATATTACTGACAAACAATATAATTCACTTTTATTTTTGTATTGTGGTAATTTCTTTTCATTTGATTCCTCTTTATCTTATTTTGTTGTTTAATTAAAATGCACCAGCTAGTTTGCTGTTGCCACGGTTTCTGTTCATTAGCTCATTAATTTGTTCTTTTTATTGAACGGAAGCATTTAAGTAGGAAAGGTGGCACAAAAATGAAATTGTTAATGTTGTTGTTACTATTAACACAACACAATCAGATAAACATGGGCAAAAATAAATGGATGTTCACTAACCAGTCAGCAAGAGCAACTGGATGAGGCCATTTTTCTGATGCCAGCCCGTTTTCTTGTTTTTCTCGTCATGACTTTAAACTTCGCCGGCCGTATCAGTTGCGCTATTTTGAATCAACTCGGCATCAGCGGATGGCTTGTTGGTTTTAGCGAGGGTCCGTGACACATGGTACACATAGTAGTCCGTGACACATAGTAGAAACGGGCTGCTCGTACGACGTTTGCATGCTAGCTATTTTGTATTTACGCTGATCTGATTTTTGCTTTTCAGTTTAGCCAGGCCATGGTCAGGTAAAATAAAAAAAAGATCAGTCCAGTCGGATCTGAACTGACAGTTCTCTCGGTGGACCTTGTGCTTCTTCGCAAAGGCCATGGCGTTCTTGATTTATAGATTATCTGAGATGTACTGGCGCTAATTCGCACTGATGACAGGTGGCCGGCTAGCTGGTGAATGGCGCCATCTATTCCAGGCAGAGTTGAGGATAAAGAGAGCGTGCAGTCAATAAAGGACATGTACATGCGTGAAAGGGCATAGCTCAAGTGGACAATGTGGGAAACTTTATTTCCTTTTACGACAGGTGCATAGCGTCAGCGGGTCGGCACAGGCCAGACATTTGGCATTTGGCCGCCAATTGAGGTTGGCGGGCGTAATGGGTGCAGAAACAGGACACGATCCAAATCCAAGTTGGCTTCCCTACAAACTTCGCTTTCACCGCGCTATTCAGCCCAGCAGGCTTGACTTTGTTTTGTTTCTTGCGCAAAAAAGACGGTTGCATCACAGCACAAAGGAATCACGTTTGCCCTCGCGCAACCACAACAGGTCGCTATCCCCGGCTAGCTGCGGAAGAACTGGGATAACTGCGGAAACTACACTCCAAAAGAACCTTGGCTGATGGAGAAGGCAAAGAAGGTGAAGAGGTAAGATGATGGAACTGAAGGAGTGAACACGTGGGCGTTCATTTGTCATGTCATTGTCAACCGCTGATGGTCGCGGTAGCCGCTTTATCCCTTTCTTCAAGGGGTCACGGGGAGGTTACTGGAGCCAATCCCAGTTATCTAAGGGCGATGGCGGGGTACACCCTGGACAAGTCGCCGCCCTTACTGATGGCAGAGGCTGCCCCACAAGGTGCCAACTGCACATCAGGAGCAATTTTTGGGGTTCAGTATCTTGCTCAAGGATACTTCGACATGTAGCTCAGCGCCGCCCCGGGGAGCCGGGATTCGAACCAGCGACCTCCCGAACACTGGTCAATCTGCTCTACCTGCTGAGCTACAGCCGGCATTCATTTGATGGAAATCAAATGGTGTTACTTGCCTGCTTATTAGCACACTGAAGTGCAAGGTTTCCGATTTTTGAAGCCTTAGCTTGAGCTTAGCTTGCTTCAGCTCTCGTCCATCATTATCCTTGTACCATCCCAAGTGATGACTTGCCTTCAGAACAGTTCATCAAATGCAGCATCCTTAGATTCTTGAAGAAGGCGTAGCTTTGTGATCGGGCGACAACGTACGTCATGGTCTCGGCGAACAGGCCTTTTTTGTCGACAAAGGTCTGCATGATTCATGATGCGTTTAATGACATAATAATTCATTTATTAAGTCATATCTACATTTCTTTGGTTATTTCTTTAGTTATTTCTTAGTTATTTTGGCAGGTTCAGTCCTCCACAGCCTGCGTCCCTGTTTGGCTTGTTTCAATCAGCGAGACCACTTTGGCCACCAGCTAGACTCAAAACTTCATTATGCACAAAGCAGAATGGCTGAACAGTAATCTCTTATTAAAAAAGCAGCCAATTACTGCCGGGAAAAGCAAAATGACATTTTGGTTATCACATGGCACAAAATGTTTCGATTTCCCGTCTTTCTGATTAATTTCATTAAAACGGCATCGAGTTGGGGGATCTTTTTTTTGGGTCTCTTATCTGCCGCGAACGCACGCTCGCGCACAAGGTTCTCAGAAGGGTAGATGTATAAGACACACACCCACACGTCACACACACACACACACACTCGGAGTGTGTGCTCGTGTCGAAGCGATGTGTTTGAGGTGGCAGTGAGAGCTCACTTGAGAGCCTGTTTCTGTCTGCCTCATTATCATCAAAGACAACAGATGCTCCGGCACACACACACACACACACACACTTAGATCTGCACACACATCAACAAACCAGACACATGCACACGGGGACATGCGTCATGGGTGGTTTTCATAGTATCCGTGGCCACTTCGAGCAGCTGACGTGTGAAAACCTTGCGCCTCCAAACGGCCCAACGACTGTGAATCTAAAGAAAACTGTGCAGCGTGAAGCTCGACCTCCTTTTTTTTTTTTTTTTAACATATATCCATTGTTGTTTGTGAATTACGTCTTGAGCCGACATGTGCGAGGAGTTTCCTCAGCCTTCACGGAGGAGCCTGTGATCCTTTAACTGAAGCCGAACATGAAAAATCAGCAATAATATGAGGTTTTCACACAAGAATAGTCCCCAGCATCGTTATATCCCCATGGCAACCAGACTGCTGTCAATCACCCTGAAAGGTAAAGATCGAACCCCCACTCATTTCTAATTGCTGCTTCTTTGTGTTATTATCCTTATTTGTTTTTATCTAAAAGTCAACAACATAAGAATGAAAAATAAGATTCAGATGATTTATTAGGATCCAAAATCCAGCTTTGATTGACAGCCTGAGCATCATCGTGTTAAACAGTATAGATGAAGGTCAGAGGTCAGGTCACGCTAGAGCTGTCACTCATTTCCTTCATCTCTTTCCTTGCTCGCTCGTCCCCTTTTGACCCCGACTCATCCATTTATTCCTCCTTCTCTCTCCCCCCATCTCTCCTTCCTCCTATTATTACACTCCGTTCCCTCATCGCGCCGTCCTCTCTCTTTCTCACCGCAACAGGAAAGAGAAAGATGAAGGCCGAAAGGAGAGAAAGGAATAATTCATCGCTCAGGTGATAAGTGACATTTGATGGACACACGCGCGCACACACACACGTGCACGCGCGCACACACACACGAGCTGAGTAGGGCAGAGCAGCATCCAGCCAGGCAAACACACAGCCTGAATACTGATTAACCAATCAGAGCCCATTTCTGCCTGGCACCAGAGATACTTGTTGGCTGCCGTGGCAACCGAGAAAGCATCACAGCTGAAGGAGAGGGAGGAAGTGCCTGCGTGTGCATGTGCGTGTGTGTGCGTGTGTGTACTGATGTTGAATTGAGGAGGAACAAATCTCTCTCCTCCGTCTCGGTGAGAGGAAAAAGATCAAGCGAACAATATCGGTTGTTGTCTGTTGTTACGCTGATCACTCCTACACTGTCTGTGGAAATTATTGACCTATCTGATTGTGTTCGAAAGCCATCCTTGAAGCCTTAAATCTTTCAAGTGCTGTGTACATTCCCCCGGATGCAAATGATGATGTCACCAGCAGCTATGTCGCTAATCACCCGGATGGAATTTTGTTGCAGCCGGCGATTTTAATCAAACAGACACCAGAACTGTTTTGCTGAAATTCTACCGGCGTGTTCAGACCCTCACCAGATGACGAAACATCCTGGCTCGTGTGCGCACAGATGTTTCATTCAGCTACAAATCCCTCCCACGTCCTGATTCTGTTTCTCTGCTTCTTCTGCCTACTTACCCCCGGTTGATAAAGACTGTTAAAGTTTGGACGGATGAAGCTACGGCAGCCCTGCAGGACCGATTTGAGTGCACGAATGTTAAGACGTGCTGCCAGTCGAGACAACAACATCAGTCTTGAGGAATATTTACTTTCAGTGACATCATATATCAGCAAATTGATTGTCAGTGACGTGGCGATCACAAAGGCAGCACAAACAAAGTACAAAAAAAGGTGACAAGGTGACAAGGAAGCGTACAACACCCCCAGAGCTCGACTGAAAGCTGTTACCAAGGCGGCAGAGAGGCGACGTCGGCGGAGACCGGAGCGAGACATCAACACCAACAGCACTAAAGACATGTGGCAGGTGATTCAAAATGTCACAGGCTACCAAAGCTGGAACGCCCCCGTCATGTGTGAGGCCACGCTGCCAGACGAGCTTAACACGTTTTATGCTCGCTTTGACCTCGCTCAACAACGACTCAGCTGTGAAGTCCACCCTGGCTTCCAGACCACTGTCTGTAGCCGCTGAAGAAAAGTCCTGCTGAGAGTGAATATAAGGCCTCGGCCACACGTACCAAAACAATCTTTCTCCCCCCGTCTCCCTCGGCATCGTTTCAAGAATATTTACGTTCACACGGATCCATTGTAAAAGACACAACACGCTGTAGTTCATACTCCAGGCCTATAGGTGGCGCTTGAAATTCACCAAAAACAGAGAAGAAGAGACGGAGCATGCGCTTAAAGCTTTAGCGCTGTATACAAACAGACAGCCGAAGGTGAAACCGAACACAACAAGAAGAAGACGAGAATGGCTAGTCGGTTGTCCTAGCTCCGCCTAGCTCCACTCACATTCATCTGGGATCGCTCCCGTTGGGAGGGATTTCGGCACCAGATTTTATGGTAAAGCCAATCAGGACCGCCGGGCGGGAGTTTCGTAGATGTGACGTAGCGGAGAAGCGACTGTTTTGATTCAGACAACAATGGCGGCTCGCATCGAGGAAGCAAGCGTCAACATTGATGCTGCCATTTCATCCGTCTTGTCCAATCTACCCAATATTTGTTCGTTAAAAGAACATCAGAGAACGGCTCTGAAGGCTTTTGTTGGTGGAAACGATGTTTTTGCCCTTCTCCCGACTGGATTTGGCAAGAGCTTGATCTACCAAATGGCTCCGACAGACAAGTGGTTTATCCAATCATATACGAGGATTTTTGATAAGGCCCAGCCTTCTGAAACACATCTCCAATGGAACGATCCCAGATGGATGAGTGGAGCTAGGCGGAACGAAATTCATCTGGCGAGAGTCAGGTTAGAATATTTTGCCCTAGTAACCCTGATAGGCTCAATATCTTCTGCAGCACGCACACAAGCATGCAAGCGTTGTTATGTGGCGTCGCGGGGTTAAGAGGTCGAAGGCGAGAGGTCGAAGGGTGGGGCGATGGCGTCATCGATGCGCATATGTGAGGATTCGCCGTCCAAACGAGAACACAAGGGCAGTGTTTTTACATTTTTTCACGATCTGTGTGGACGATCGGCCAAAACGATGCAAAACATGTGCGCTTACACAAAAAAAGCGTTTCCGTGTGGATGGCCCCTTCATGACAACCCTCCTTTGGCTCTCAACCCCCTTCGATGCCACGCCCACTGCTCTCCACTCAGTCTTTAACGCATCTGAAGAATGAGAACAGAGTCATCCGAATGCTGTTTGTCGACTTCAGCTCGGCGTTCGACACAATCGCACCCACAAAGCTGATTGGACGAGACTAAACACTCTGGGATTGGTAGTCACGCCTCCGTCAGGCGACAAGGCAACTTTTTAAAAACATACATCGAGTCATTTCTGCCAGTTTGAGCCTCTCAACCAAACACGACAAGAGACACAACTCTCTGTGACTCATCAAATCACAGACAACATAATGTTTTATTCACAAAGTTTTATTATGTGATCAGGCCTTTTCGCCGGATTTATTCTGGCGACACACACTTTGGATGAGAGCGAAACACTGCATTATCTCAGAGGCACCGAAAGAGAGAAAGGAGAGCAAAATTAGAGACGGGGAGAGCCTTTGTCTCGCGGCTTTCGCAATGGTTTTCAGCCTAAATGCAAATGAGGAGCGGTGGACTGAGAATTGCTGGGCGAGATGGGTAAAACAGACAGAGACAGTCAAGTGAAATCCCGCCCTGTTGTTCCACGCCAACAGCAAGAAGAGGGCTTTAAATTAAATCTGAATTCAATCTAAACTTTTCCGAATTAAATTATGCGCCATGTTTTCACACTTCCAGCGCATCACGGAACACTGATTAAAAATGTAAACTACTGCAGGGAATGGGATTAAAAACGCTTCTCAAAAAATGAAGAAGATGTCTCTGATATTTGAGAGCATTTAAAAACGCTTTACAACCACGCGGCTTTGACACACACACACACATACACACTTGAGTGAGTCATGGGGCGGTTTTCATGGTAATCACATCCGCTTCTAAACGCCGTGTCACCCAGCGTGTCCGTGGAGAAGCGTCATGTTCGGCACAGATTCTGAGCATTCAGTTTTTTCTCTCTAGAAGTGGCAGGACGTGGTCATGTGTCGATGGTGCAGAACTCAAGCTCCCTCATGGTATATCCTCAAAGCGCTAATCATTTTGTTTTTTAATTCGCTGATTGTGAACGGTCAGCCCAAGAGGATTCTGCATGTGAAAGAGTACAGGTAACAAAATCCTGCTTTGCCCATTTGACCTGAGCATGTCTCTTTCTGAAAGTTGTAAACTTGTAAAGCACTCTTGAACATCGTCGTGCTCACTGCTGAACACATTTTAGGGATTATTGAGTGCTACGACCAGACAGAGTTATCCCAGGTCTAACCTTGGACATTAAACAAGTCCTTCAACATGGATTAGTCGTGAACCCTGGGTATTCAAAGGCTGAATCCATAAAACCATCATCCTAATGTAAATAGTAATAAATGGTAATTAAATAACAATAAAATGTACAATAAAATAGAGTGGGCATTATTACATTTGTTCACAAATGAATGTATTAATCCGTAAAAAAAAAAAAAGACTAAACTACAAAGTAATCAATTATTAAAAAGTTAAAAAATTATTAAAAACAAAAAAAGAAGAGAATTCCCGTAAGAACTATTAATCCATCAATAAATAGCTCAAATTAAAAGTCAAAGGTTCATTTAATGGCCATTTTACTACATTAGGGTTGTCGAACAGTCTATTTGAGTTACATAAGTACATAAGTAACTATAAACTAATAACTATCTTATACAGTGTGGTGCAGAGGATGAACTGTGGAGTCTGAGGGAAGAAGCTGCTCTGGAGTCTGGTGCTGTGTCGGTGGATCCTCTGTATCTTTAGCCTGATGGCAGCAGGGTGAACAGACTGTGGCTGGAGTGGATGTAGTTGTTGTTTTTAGCATTCTTTGGACTCTGTGCAGAGTCAGACACCTCACTTTATCGATATCACTTAGTGGATGGTAGACGCACTGAGTGGTTTTAACGCTCCTCTGTAGAACCGTCCTGACCTTGTGATGTTTCCAGTCTGGATTCTTTCTGTTGCTCGTCTGTAAAAGCTGAGGAGCATCGAGCCTTCATAAGCTTCTGTATAAAAGACAACACTTTCTCTGCTTTTTTTTCTTTTTACCGGGGCGGTGATTTGTGCTGACTATAAATATTGATTCCCATGTCATGAAGTTTAGTTTGCTAAAGAAAAATGCCAGTGTGAATGGCACATTGTATTTCCCAGAGACAGTAATTCAACTTCTAAAAAACAACGCAAGCTAATGTTTTTAACATCAGCCTCTTTAAACTAATGGTAATGCCAGGCCCAGTGAGGCTGCAGCAGCAAAACCCCAGACTTTATTGAACTTAATTGTGTGTTTTATTGCTTATCAATTCAAAATTGTAAGAGGAAGATTATGTCCTCTTCTCTTTCAGAGAGACATTGTGTTGCTTTAAATGCACATTTACAGAGAGGTTAGTGGATATCAGATTGTGGGTTTGAAGGTTCATAATTCTGCTTGAAGGCAATGACAGTCTGGAATAATTCACATGAATCTGAGACAGCATTTTACAACATTTAAAAGTTCTACCTGTGCTTTGCGCTGGATTTACACCTCGAGCGTCCCTTCTCGAATAGGCCCTCTACAGTGGTATAGTAGTAGTCCAAGCCAGCGGGTGGTCAGGGGGGTTTGATTGATCATACACTGACTTTTTTCCCGCAGACTAGGTTGCTTGTGACCAAGAGTCAAGATTGTTCTTTGTTTTTTTGTTATATAACATATGGAAGTAAACCTAAACCTAACCAAGTGAACCTAAACCTAACCAAGTGAACCTAAACCTAACCAAGTGAACCTAAACTTAACCAAGTGAACCTAAACCTAACCAAGTGAACCTAAACCTAACCAAGTGTGCCTAAACCTAACCAAGTGAACCTAAACCTAACCAAGTGAACCTAAACCTAACCAAGTGAACCTAAACCTAACCAAGTGAACCTAAACCTAACTAAGTGAACCTAAACCTAACCAAGTGTGCCTAAACCTAACCAAGTGAACCTAAACCTAACCAAGTGTGCCTAAACCTAACCAAGTGTGCCTAAACCTAACTAAGTGAACCTAAACCTAACCAAGTGTGCCTAAACCTAACCAAGTGAACCTAAACCTAACCAAGTGTGCCTAAACCTAACCAAGTGAACCTAAACCTAACCAAGTGAACCTAAACCTAACCAAGTGTGCCTAAACCTAACCAAGTGAACCTAAACCTAACCAAGTGTGCCTAAACCTAACCAAGTGAACCTAAACCTAACCAAGTGTGCCTAAACCTAACCAAGTGAACCTAAACCTAACCAAGTGAACCTAAACCTAACCAAGTGTGCCTGAACTTAACCAAACATCGTCCGTTTGACAATGTTCGCAGTCCCGAAAGTCATAATATGTGAACTATTTGTCAGCAGTCTTTTTTTTTAAATGTCTAACCAGACATTACATCTGTATTAATGCTAGCTTGACAGCTAACATAATCTACAAAATATGTCAGTGCATTTGATTGGCCAATGCAGCGCCTCGCTGGACGACATTAAATTGTGTCGTGGTAAGGTTTAGCCTAAGTGTCTAAAGTCTGAGCTCGGCCTTAACATTTTACTACACATATGTTAAAAGTGCAAAGAGTGTGCATGGGCTTTGTGTCTGGACATCGTTTCTGTTGGTGATATTGTTAGACAGACTGATGGTGTGGACAGAGGAAAGGAGGAGCGCATTATTTCAAGACTTTGAAGGGCACCTCAGCAGGTTTTATATTCATGGTGGAAAGAAGCCCTCGGTATGGGAATTCATAAATATTGCAGTTCATATGAGTGTGATTTCACTGGCTGGCTCTAACCTGACAAACACACACCGACCTCCCATTATAATTTGGGATATTCAGGTCTTCTATTATTAAGCTGCCTCATCAGCGCTGAAAACTAATAAGAGGCGAGAACAGTTCTAGTCAGAGAGCTGGGGTTTGTCAAGTCTACAGTGAATACACACACACACACACACACACACACACACACACACACACAGCGGTCCACTGTTTTAATTTGCATTGCCTTCTTTGAGTGTTAGGCTCTTAATCAGGGTTCTCAAACTCAAATTAGCTTAGAGCCACTGCTGGTGTTGTCATCTCGAATGAGGGCCACTTCAGCGTTCAACTACTACAAGAAAGTGCAATATTTCTGAAAATTAAAGTTGTATTTCCATTATTAACATCATAACACAATACATTCTACATATTTATGTGATTTGTTTTTAACAGTTGGTGCAAATCTTTTTTCCTTACTCCTAACTGGCCTAACTTATTGCAACCTTGCACTGAAAGAACAAACTTTATTTATTACAGATGTATAGAGGTAAAGAATTGGTAGTATGTATCTTTATGCTCAATAGTTTTTAACAAATGTTTTCTTTTCTTTATAAATAACCTTTTAAAACCTTGCGCAAGGCTTACCGCGGTGGTCGGTGTACCAGTGTTAAACGGTGGTCGGGTGTACACCAATTGCATTACTCGCTCACCTGCCCCGCCTCGTTTCAATAGTCCAAACACAGACGCTGCGATTAAAAAATGACTAGAGGCATCTACTCCGTCCAGCTTTGGGGCCAGCAGCAGAATAGCAGGGGTCACATTTAACTTTCAGCGTGGAAGAACTAGGAGAGCTGACTGACAAGACGATGGCGGAGCTCATCCGCTGTCCACGAATGCCAAAAATGACAGCTGTTTTGCCCTGTAGATGCATTTCCGGTGAACAACAGCAGCGCTAGTGGTGTGTTCCATCGCACTTGGAACTCAAAAACAACCTCCGACACGGAAAAGTGCGGCGGAATGGTCATCCAAGTTGGAGTTCCCAAGTCGGAAACTCAGGCAAGATCAGTGTAGCCTGAACTCGCTGACATAAAACACACATGGCATCACAGCAGCGATCGCTTTTTACTTCATGTGGTGAAAATACAACTTTGTAGTTGTCATTTTCACTTTCATTCAGTTGCTCTGTGCTCAATAGGAGTCTTTCAGAGTTCTGAGCCTGCTGCTCCTGTCTTTTTTTTTTTTTTTACTTCAAACTGCTGTAGTTGCTTGTGAAGTCTGCAGACTTATCATTCAGAAACCAGTCTGCAGCGAGCTTACATGTTTTTCCTGACAAGAGGCACTGGGACGCTTTTAGATTGGAAGTTGGGAATACTGAGACCTCCACTTTAAATGCTAAAATCAAATCCAATTGATATTTATTTAGATTTTTTAATGTAAAAAGAAAGAAAGACATAATTTGAACTGCGAAGACTTCCACTTATTGTCTTTTTTAATGGCGCCATTTCAAAGTCTATACATCTAATTCATCTTAATTGCAGGTTTAATACTGTCATATTTTACTTATAACAAAATTTTAACTAAAGTCACAAGAGGGACCTAATCCCTTGTTGGGCCACAGACCAAAGAAAATGACAGCTTGAGTTTACCCAACACTAGTTAGCAGTTAGTCTGAGATGCGCTGTTTTGTAGATATCAAAGATTCTAGCAAAGCAACACCGTACACGAATTAACCACAGCAGACATGGCAGATAGGTCGGACCACTGTGTTTTACCATACAGCTTTAAATATTACAGTTGGCTAAAAATGACAACACAAACAAACAAGTTTAGAAGTAAGGGGGCATCTTCATCTGGATAAGCATGGTCGGTTTTGAAATCAATCTAATATTCTTGCCTATTTAATATTTCTGTTTTTTAGCAGCATCATTTTCCCTCAAGTCCAAGATCTTTGCAGGGTGAACTTGTCAGACAGAGGCCAGTTGACTTGTTTCTTTTTAAAACATATAAGAATAAATTAGATTTTCACAGCGCTGTCACATCTGATCTCACTGTGGTACCTTTGTGAAGAGCTGGAGTTATCATTTTCTGGTGGATCATCCGGGGACGGCTCATGTTTCATTGGTTTTGTATCGCTGGATGCAGATGGCCATGAGTGTGAATGGAAAAGAAGAGAATAAACCAGAGCTGGGTCAAAAGAACCAGCTTTTTGGGTCCAACAGGTGACTGATCGTGCCGGCTCGTTCACAAAACAACCCCGGCGTGCTGGGCGAGAGCCATATCGGGCCGTTTTTATCCCCTCATTTTAAGAGGGCGGCTTTTGAAGTCGCAGCTCCGCAGTTTGAGAAAGAGCGAGAGGGAGGGAGCCCTTTCCTTTGGAGATTTCTGAGAATAGGCCGCTTTATTTTTGTCTACCTCTTCGCGGGTACGAATGGGGGGAAAATGGACTGGAGCAGAGGAAGAGGAGAGGAGAGTCGGGCAAGGCAGACAGAGAGAGATCAATGCCCAACTGCAACACAAAGAGCCAGAAAAAAAAAATCTAATGTTTTTCGTTGCTTTTAGGCGGCCGTAGGTGTGCAGGTTTGGTGACCCTGGCAACTGGCGACCGAGCGGAACATTTAATTGGTGTGTGTGCATGTGAGTGTGTGTCACATGGAGGGGGAGGTCAAGGAGCTCAAAAGGAAGCTGATAAATTCTTGAACTAACACATCTAGAAAAGGCCGATTTTTTTCTTTTCTTTTTCGGAATAAAAGCTGTTTTGTCCTCCTTTGGAGCCGTTAGTTTATTCACACAATAACCCTTTTTTTGTATGGAGAGCTTTTCAGCCTGATGACTCACACAATTTTGTCAGTTGATCATAGCGCGGCCCTCCAGCAATTTCACCTATGGGTGCTGCTGCCACTCAGTCATTTCTGCATTGGCTGAAGGTAATTGTTCAGGTGTGCGCCGGCAGTTGTTACAGCCATTACCTAAATTGCAGGGGAGGAAAAAGGAATATCTTAGCTAACCTGCTCTGGTTGACATCTTTTTCCCACCTCTCAGTTATGCTTTTGTAAAGTTTATGAGATGAATCGGGGCTCGACAGCGTGTCAGTCCACTTACTGGTTAGACAGTGATGGTACTTCTATTTATTGCTGTTCACTTTATGGAGAAAGGCCCAAGTAAATGATTTGATGGTGTTTTTTACTTGTGTTTTCTTTGTATGAAACTATCTCCCTTACTGATCTCTCTACTCGAGGCATGGATGGATGGATGGATGGATGAACTGGACCTGGCCTTTATGATGATGATACTGAGATTGTAATTCTCTAGTAACTCTTGCGGTTCACACTAGATGACATGTTTCCAGTCAACAGTTATTTCTATAGTAGTTATTTAGACACCCTGGATCAAGGTGAGGTTTCTTAAGTAGAAGCGTAACCACAGCAGTCTTAAAACCAGCGGGGACGACACCGGTCATAAGTGATACATTTAAACATTCAGCATTGTAAGTGTCAGTGAAGCCCAAAGTTCTTTAAAGAGTTTTGCCGGTAGGGGGTTCAGGAGGCAGCTAGTTGAGGCTGAGACCAGTTTAGACACTAGCCCCTTTTAGATAGAAAAGGTGGCACATTTGCAGCAAGGTAAAGGCTGCAATGTGGCACCTTGTCTATCTAAAATATTCCTCCTTTTCCAAAAAGCCACCACTTTTGTAGGCTACATGTGACGTGACGTGAAGCACGAAGTTGGGCATCAAGAGAAGCAGGTCGAATTTGTCTTCAAAGTAAGAGCTTTACATTGCACTCCATCGGAGTTTAGAACTGGGTTCTTAGCGGGGGGCTTTTAATTTGAAAGCAGCGACCGCTATTAGCTCGCCGCTACAACAACAAGCGGACAACCAAGACAGCTACAGAGACCGAGGAGACGCTAGCATCTCCCGGATCTCTGCGGCTTTCCAGTTGCTCATCTTCGTGGATGACGTGACGAACTGACTGCTGTGATCAGCTGTTTCCTGGTTTTAAAACTCCCAGGCTGTGGGTCAGCACCTCATCGACACCTGCCACCCATCTCAGGAATGGAGGCGCAAATAAGTGTACCCTCCAAGGCGCAAAATTGGCGGACCAAAACAGACCACCAATTTGACACTTTCTGCCACCAAAAGGACGGCAAATTGGTGGCTTACTGCCCAGTATAAAAACGGCTACTGTCTCAAGAGACAGCTTTAAGAGCACACTTACAATCAAGTACACTCTCACGAGAGAGAAAACTTTCACATTCACTTCCAGTCTTCATTCATGCCATGCACATTCCATTTACGGTCATTGTTAAACTTTTCAACAGGTTCTGTCACTGTTGTAAAAGGAGCCAGGACCACAGGCACAGAGTGTCGCGAAAATGACCAGGCTGATGTGACGAGTGGCGAAAGCATTGATGTCACCAGTATAAGGACAAGCTAATGTCGCTTCGAATGTAATTAGAAAGTGGTCCGACACTGCGGAAGCGACAGAAGCGACATTCAGGGCTGACACATCTATCCCACGATAGAGGATCAGACCAAGAGTGTTACCGCTTGAGTGAGTAGGTTCATGAACAAGCTGAATGAAGCCAAAAGTATCAATACAGTAAGAGCCAGAAAGGTTTTACTTGTGGAGTTGGGGGGCTTATTTAGGTGGATGTTGAAATCACCAATAACTAAGATCATATCTGAACGAGTGACAAGATCGGCAATAGAATCTCCAAAGTCTACTAACAATTGGGAGTAGGGCTCTGGAGGTCTAAATACTAGCACTAGGTGAAAACCAGCTCCCTGGACCAGGCCGTTACTACTTTATAAAGATGGTTTTAATACCAGAGACTCAAATCAAGTACATTTATTATCCAATTTGGAGGTTAAACTGAAAATATCCTTTTAGATTTGGGCAAAACCTCCACCTGGTTGTGTGGCCGAGCAACATGATTCTCTCATAATTTAGGCCTAATGGCAGGAAAATATTTGGTGTAATGGTTTCAGCCATGTTTCATATTGGCCAATCATGTTCTGATTATGGTCAACTATCGAATCATTAATCAATAAGGCTTTAGTGGACAATGATCTAATATTAATGAAGCCAAATTTGAGGGTCTTAAGCTTATTGGAGCTGCAGTTTTCAGTGATAAGCTGTTCAGTGGTAACCTGACTCTCGCCAGATGCATTTCGTTCCGCCTAGCTCCACTCACATACATCTGGGACCAGATTTTATGGTAGAGCCAATCAGGACCGCCAGGCGGGAGTTTCATAGATGTGACGTAGCGGAGAAGTTACTGTTTTGATTCAGACAACAATGGCGGCTCACATCGAGGAAGCAAGCGTCAACATTGATGCTGCTATTTCATCCGTGTTGTCCAATCTACCCAATATTTGTTCGGTAAAAGAACATCAGAGAACGGCTCTGAAGGCTTTTGTTGGTGGAAACGATGTTTTTGTCCTTCTCCCGACCGGATTTGGCGAGAGCTTGATCTACCAAATGGCTCCGACAGACAAGTGGTTTATCCAATCATATGCAAGGATTTTTGATAAGGCCCAGCCT
Source organism: Lagodon rhomboides (assembly GCA_039737535.1). NCBI lineage: Eukaryota > Metazoa > Chordata > Actinopteri > Spariformes > Sparidae > Lagodon > Lagodon rhomboides. Next base: position 9,927,348 of record CM077807.1, read on the forward strand.
TCTGAAACACATCTCCAATGGAGCGATCCCAGATGGATGAGTGGAGCTAGGCGGAACGAAATTCATCTGGCGAGAGTCAGGTTAGTTCAGTGGGGCTTGTGGTAAATAATGTATTAACTGGAACAAGATACCTTTCATCAGTAGTAGTTTTGCTGGAAACAGAGCGGCAGGCATATTGTAGTTACCATTTGTAACAACGGGGGAAAGTAATATCACGTACTAGCCATACCTTGTAATAATAGAATAGGTACCCACTACTTATTTCAGTATAAATATATCGGTTTGTACTGTACTGGTACACAGATTACTACCCCCTTCTTGTGGTAGTTTTTCTCTCTCGTACCCCAACCAGGTCGCGTTTGTTTCTCTTCATCGCAGCCCCTACAAAGTAATGTATGTCAAGTTTTCCCACATCTCCCACTGTATGATAATTAAAGGCTGCCGTTGAAAATAAACATTGGCTAAATACATTCCTGAGTAAACTAATTACCAGACAAATTAATTCATACAATGTGTTTATTCCCAGAGGAAATGAAGAGAAAAACAATATCTCAAAATTACCATATTTTGCATTACATGTATGGATTAAAGCTCTTTGTTTTCCACAATATAATCTGGTTTACGTCTGACTGGATAGTAGGAGAATGACAACGACGGACTGCCTTCTTTTTACTCCCCAGAATATGAAAATGCTGCGGGATTTTCCTCAGACGTTAACAATATAAACAAGCAGAAACAAACACACCCTCCTCCTGCTGCCTCCCGTGTCCCTCTGTCTGTCTGTCGAGCTGGAGCTCTATGTTTTTGCCGTCTGTCAACAGAGGAGACGGTGGCATTTCCAGCCTGGAGACAGCTTCTCCCATCAGGCCCCGTGACTGACGGCGGAACTCTCGCACGCATATGAATACAAGAGCGCTGATAAGCTATTCTTTGCCTGTCCTTTAAATATGTCCATCAATCCGTCTCACCATCGAGGCTGATCTAAGATGTGCACCAGTAGATTCCCTAAAAGTACAAAAAATGTTGCTTTACCTTTTAAAGGGTTAATGCTGATAACTTTTCTAAAGAATATGTCACTCTTCCCAGCTGGCACTAGACGTCAATTAGACGTCATAGAGACGTCTAATTGAGACGCCTCCGACGTTGAATAGACGTTAGTATTTAGTTGAAAATGAAAATCGGGTTAATGTCTGAACTTAACGTTGGTCCGACGTTGGATATCAGTTATGTAGGATATCTTAAGTCAAATCAACGTTGTTGATAGATGTTGTCCAGACATTAGAATTTCAAAAGTCATCAAAAAGGTCATTATTCAACGTCAAAGTTGTGTGAGTACAAGACGTCTGACACACGTTGGGTTTTGGTTGCCAGACACCACAACATAAAAACAACAAAATATTAACATCATTTGACGTCAATATTCCTATGTCAAAAGATGTTGAAAGTAGATGTCAATGGACGTTGGGTTTTGGTCACCTGACATCATGACTTGAATCCAACCAAAGACCAACGTCTATTGACGTCCGGTGCCAGCTGGGTTTGTGTCTATGTGCAAAAACATGTATATTCATTATGCATTAATAAAAAGTTTCTAACCATCAACCAAACATTAACTTTTGCCTGCCGTGTTTCAGCATTTATGAGCTCGATGTGATATTGCATTGCTGGTGTTGTTTCTGGAATGTCATAATGAATACTGCCCGGGGCCGTCACTGAGACTGACCAATCACTTTTTTTGTAATGTCATAGCTGATATTCTCTGGGAAAAAGGCTGTGCACATGGGAGAGTAGCCCTTTGAAAAGTGTGTTAAATGTTGTGAAATGGTCTCAAACCATCTTCTCCTAAACCTAACCGAGTGTTTTTGTCGGCTGTGACCTACGTATTGTAGTTCCCTAAACCTGACCAAACAGTGACAAGACTGAAGGGAAACTGAAAAATTATAATAGTAACGTTCCACCCTGCTGAGTCCTGTATACAACCTGCTCGACATTAATTATGATGTTGTAGGAAGACCAGGCAGATACATCTGTGTATGATGTAAGTTTATAAGTCATGTGCCAACATTTTACACCCACTTTCCGAGTTGTTGTTCCAACTTGAGGGGGCCATCATTTGAATTTTCCCTGCTGAGAGTTTGAGGTGCGACCATTAGCATCTGTGAAATTATTAATAGTCTCATCACATTTAAGATGTCTCATAATCTATTACAGTGGATAGTATTGATTTAGGTCAAATAAATTATGATAATAAGCCTCGTCAAGGACCCCTTGCTCTTAAATTTGAGCTATTATCATAGCATGTTGACAGAATTATCAGAATTTGAGTCATTCTGATAACGCTTGGAAAAAACATTGAGGCTTGTTTGGTGTGTTTGACTAAGAGACATTCTGAGCCTTAATTTGTATAAAAGAGACTGACTTCTCTTTTTATAAACCCAAATTTACATATTGGAGCAATCACCGGTGCCCCCACCCTCCTCTGGCCCGTCTTCATGACCTTTTTGAAGGTATTCCACCTGGAGAGCTCCACGGATGATTTGTCTCATGCACTTTACTCTGGAATATTTAAACAGTGGGTACCGCATCGTTCCTGTACGAACGCTCGCACGCCGCTGACAAAGCACGGGCAGGAAGAGGGCGGCCGCGGGGCCGACGGCAGCGAAAATGTCACCTTCTGAAGGCGGGTAGCGTGATCCCAGCAGAGGTGGAAGACCATTCGGAAGGAACAACAAGCGACACCTGCTGATAAATGTGCAAATCTGTAGATGTTGGTGTTCGTGATCCATCTCTTAAAAACACCCCGTCCAATAAAAATAAACTTTACAACCTTGTAAACCCGTCCAAACTGTGTGTTTTATATTATACGAGACGTGAGAAAAATAACCAGTCAGGGCCACGGCTGAGCATTTGTGCTGTAGAGCTGCAGTGTACCAAGGACAGTCTAAAAAACACACATTCAGACAGCCAGAGTTTCACCTGTCACAGACCTGAGGAACCAATCATGTCTACTTACAGATTGTGAAGAGGGACTTTCACGATGCAGCACCAGTTATCCTCACTTGCACGTCTTCTTACCGCGAGAGGAAGCTGGAGAACCCGGGGAGAACCCACGCAGGCACGGAGGAGAACGTGCAAACTGCACAGACAGGCGACAGCGCTAACCGCTGCGCCGCCGTGCTGCCTTCAAACATCTGGATTTCCTGTTTTATTTATCATTCTCACGGCGTGAGCTTGATGAGCGGGGACAGCTAAATGTAGTATCGTGAAAATATTTTATTTACCGTGTTTTAATGCAGTATGGCAACGACGCCGTGGAAATAAAACTGAAAATTCAAGCATTCGAGTACTTTCAACACACTGAAACCGCTAACAGCTAAAAGTAAGCATTTTCCACATTTTAAAGACCATGAAAACTGTAAAATAACGATAATAAAAATCCTTCTTCAGCTGAGTTTGTAACTTATTAACTCGACAACACCACACGACATTATTTTATTAACTTCACAGGCCGTCTAACATCACATTCATACAGCACTCAGACGAGGCAGCTAGCTAGCTCTGCTAGCTCCGCTCGTCTGTGTTGCTTCGGTCTCCGCCGCCTCACGTGGGCGGCAAGCTAGCAGGTGAGTCTGCGGATTTGTTGTCGCTCGCCAATCAGGACGGCTTTGCTCGCTAGTGTCCTCCATTTTCGTAGCCAACAACATAATATTACTAACTGAATTGATAGGTCGAGGGTCAACAGGGCGTGCAATAGGTCAAGCTGAGCGCCCTCTGCTGGATCACAAGGTGAACCACTTCAAACGGTCTGTTGCGCTTATAGACTGTACATTTTGATTTCCAACAGGTCATTACATTCGAATAAGAACTTTCCCCCCACATTCGAATGAATTTTCGAACTTCGAACAAAAAGTGACAGCCCTATTAACCGATAAGTCAAAACAAGTTGCTCTTGTGTCTTTTACTGCTATCAACCGAAAATGCGGTTATGTGTGTGTGTGCACTTGTGCGTAATAAGGTTTGGTGATACCTTAAATATATTTTTAATACAATAAAGTGTGCTGTTTTTTCCACAAAGGATCTCAGGTTGTGACTAACCTTCCTTTTCCCATAATGCAGCTGTCAATTTACGTTTCCAATCTGATTTGTCTCTCCCATCGGGAAACTCCAGCTGCTGACAGGTGGAGGAGCAGATGTATTTGTTATTGATCGACTCCTCCTAATAACTGGCCTTTCTGCTTTTTCCCCCTTCTTATTCCGGATGAGCGCTACGGCCCACAGCCTTGTAAATACAGTACACTTTCACCATGAGCACAACAGACGACTCGCAGCCGAGGCTGCACTGTCACGTCTCTGTGCAGCTCTGCTGGCCTGTGGACACCGAAGAGCTTATAGCACCGTCCACGACAGGAAAGCATCCGATCAGAGCGACGGCAGCTCAGCTGGAGCTGTCGACGTGTCGTCTGTCCCTCATGTTGAACCTCCTTTCTGCGTGGTCGTCTGCAGAGATCTGATTCGAACAGAGTGCTTGACTTGAACTCATAAAGCAGAACTCCATTAAAAACTCGTAAAGAGAATAATGTGAGTTTTAGTACTTAAAAAACGCCATATTGGTACAAATCAAATTCAAGCCAAATCCGGCCTGTCTAGTTCTAAATTAACACATCTTTTCAGTGAATAAAACAGGAACCAGACAGTGTTTCACTGCTTCATCCAGGCGACAGAGAAGTGGCGGAGACGGCTGAGGCACCATCTTCCCAGAGAAGCCGGCTGTGGCGGTGGATGGTGGATGGTGGATGGTGCGGGTGTGGGACTCGCTTGAAATTCAAAACAGGGGAACTACAGAGCGAAGCTGTCAAGATGTGGATGTGCGGAGGAGTCGGGTGATGCAGAGGAGAGAGGCAGAGACGAGCCTGGAGAGAGAGAAAGAAGTAACCCCGCTGCAGAATCAAGTAATCAAGCCGCGCTGAAGTGAGCTCCAGCTGCCCCGGTGTTTTTTTGAAGTTAAGAAGGAAGCTTAGACGAGATGGAGGGGAAGGAGAGGAGAAGACGGAGAGTACACTGTCCCACACAGTATGTTCTCTGATATGCCTCGTTCCTAATCATTTCAGCTGTCGAGAAGCACACACCTTGTGTTCACCGAGATACATTGACTCCAGCCCGGGCTTCTCTTCGTGTGTCGTCTGTCAGGTTTTATAGAAAAGTCGTCGGTGGTCAGATCACAGATCAGGTCACAGATTATACTCCACTCATTTTAGAAACCTTTAGTCCAGCCATGACTTCACCTGAGTTCACACTGCAGCAGGATAATGAACGCAAATATACCTCAAAGCTTTGACAGAACTACTCGAATACCACAGAGGACCAGGGAGTTCTGACTGTCATGGACTTTCCTCCACTGCAGTTCGAGTGCATGTCTAGCATTAAAGCCAGTGGGACATACACAATACTGGGATGTTTTCATATTCATGGACATTTAAAAAAAAATTACTTTTCACTCCAAATGTTCTGCTGATAAAATATTTGTAATGAAAATGTATAAATTACGTATTAATTACAGTGTAATACATTATATAAAAAGTATTTCATTTGAAACTAATCAGAAATATAAGTATTCGACTATTCTCAGACTTTGTGACCCCAGTGTGTACTGAAAAATATTACATGATACATGGAAGGAGTCCACACATATTCAATATCAGATATCATTGTCATTTTGCCTCAAGAATACATTCCAAAATACATTCTGATTGTATATTGGTCAGGAAAAAGACTCCTGCACACTGTCCACTTCACTTGCAATTAAGTTTAATGACAACCACGTTTGGGTACTTAGACCTTCATCAGCTTACCTTCAGATAAGAGAGGAGATAACCTGATGGAGCTTTGAGTATTTGTTGTGCAAATTTGTTGTCCTCTCCTTAAAATTGCAAGTGAAATGGACAGCGTGCGGGAGTCTTTTTCCTGATTTTGTCAGCTTTCGGTCTTCTCCTACGAACCTGTCGAACTTAAGCTTTGCAAAAGCTGCACTCTGTAAATTACATAGTGGTAAAATACACCAATGTGTTTTTTTTTTTATAATGTATTTAACATAACATACATTTTGCATACTAGTAGGTGATACATCTTTATAAATATTTTATAAAATATATGGTAATATTTCTTTTTTTTAAACATTTGTTTTCCAATAGATGAAAATAGGCAATAATTGGTGTATTTAGAACTGAAAGCACACAACTGTATTATTAAGACTCAAAAAGGTACTGTATGGAAGCCCTGAGGGGCAGGTGGAAAATACATATTTAATATATACATAGATTTAAATAAATATATAAATCAATATTTCCTGAGTCTGATCCATCCAACCATTATGGTTTTTTCTTTTTTGGTTGTTGGTTTGTCAGCAGGGTTACACAAACTACCACAAAGCTGTGTCTCAGCATAGAACAGACAGTCTGGATAAAGGGGCGGAGCCGAGAATCTTTTTTCTCTCTCCTGTTAATAATCCAAGAGTTTTTATGATGCATGGAGCTTGATAGAAAAAAAAATGTCAGGGACTCTGCTGGAGCATCCTGTCCTGCTTAACCCCTGCTCACTCTGCCACGCCTCATGCTCGTTCGCTCATTAACTCCTCAGCACCTACGCCAGTCGATTTGCTGTGTCGTTTTCCAGATCGTAGTCTGAGCCCGAGCCTGCTGCGTGTCCCGGCTGTTTGCATATGTGGTGCCTTTTCCTGGATTCTGACCTGTAGGGCTTGATTTTTTGGTTTTGACTCGTGGAACAGAATGTACTGCTCTGTCTGCACACTCCAGTAAAATCACTGTGTGTGCCTGACTCCTGCCTCCTGACTCCTGCCTCCTGCCTCCTGCCTCCTGACTCCTGCCTCCTGCCTCCTGACTCCTGACTCCTGACTCCTGCCTCCTGCCTCCTGACTCCTGACTCCTGCCTCCTGCCTCCTGACTCCTGACTCCTGCCTCCTGACTCCTGCCTCCTGACTCCTGACTCCTGCCTCCTGATTCCTGCCTCCTGACTCTGCGCTGTGTGTGTGTCTGTGACATAAATCAGCCATATTTAGGTGGCTGGCATGAGTGATGCAGGTCCCAGATCTGGTGTACTAAATTATGGTTAAACAGCTAAGGATGGTTTAAAAGCTGATTGATACGGGGCCGTCAAATCTGATGCTGGATTAGGCTTTATTGAATTAAAGGGTATATGTTCTACTGAATGCCATCCTAAATATATATATTTATTTATTTCTCTCCAGAAACATCTGACAGGTCAAATCAAACGTTATGGTGGGACAACTTCGATCCTCTTTGAGCATCCTTGATGTAGAGAATATATCCCTGGAAATATTCATAGTATAGTACAAGTGCAAGTATAAGAAGACACTAAATTCAAATATAAGTCTTTGTCAGCTCCTCGTGTCAGTGAAATATGAATTAAAAAGGTGAAAATATTGAGATAACACTGTTTAACTGACAAATATTGTTCAGTTCAGAGCATTCAACCGGAGCTTGTACATCAGCATCGGCTCCTTGTTTCATCTAGTCTTAATTTACATCCAAATAAGACGAAGAGCAGCAACAAAACGCATTCCGGGGGCCTTGCGTCGTGCTACAAGTAATTAGACGATCACAATTAGTCTAAAGTCCAGCCTGGTAAACCACTTCAGGAGGTGAAAGTTTGGACCCGGACGAGGGGACAATTACCCACAGCTGAGAGAAGTTTTCACACCTTGTTCGGTATCCGGGCAAAAAAAAATAAAAATCGGACTCGACTCCGATCTGATGGCCTAATTAGCCTCATTAAAATCCTACAAATGCAAATGTCCAATTACTGCCGCGCATCTATCCCCAAGACTCTTGTTAAAGGAAATTGCGAACAAAGGAGGTGGACGTCCTGGACACAATGCAAGGTTTTTTTGTTTTTTTTCCAAACGTGGCCTTCAAAGAGCAGAAAAGTGCTTGTGTCGTGCTCGTTACGCCGTTTGTTTGTTTTTGAGCTTTTTTCTTGATATATTGTGCTCGGCTATATATACAGACAGCAAAATGTGGGTCCAGCTGGTGTAACAGGAATTCGTCCTTCTGATAAGATTCTCTCAAATACACCGGCTGCCAGAAATGCCGTAAAATGTCAGCTGTCTGTTCCTGGCTTGACAACACGCACGGCCGTGTTTTCTTTCTTTCTTTCTCCGCCTCACCTTAAAACACCGTCGGAAGGTCGTACGGAAAAAAGAGGATCGGGGCTCGAGTCAGCTGCGAGGAAATGAAGCGGCCTTTTCTTTCATTGGCATTCACAGAGAACACAATGGGGGAACAGCGAGAGGACAGAGCGACGGCCGGACTGTTCTTCAGCTCGCATTCACGCATTTGCGCCGTGGCTAATGCATGATGGGATATGACAGTCGCTGCTTTGTTTCAGGGGGTCAGACGGAACTAAATGAAGTCTGCTGCCGTGGAGATGAGGGATGCTTCCTCCTTATTGGCTCTGCTGTGGTCAGGAAACTCAACCCCAAGTGGAACTGGGCCTCCTGGTTTCAGTTAACACTGTCAGAGGGAACATTGGTTCAAATCTCTGATGAAAAAAACTTCACTATATAAGTAAGGGATAATGCCCGACGAGGTGTCCATAATCAGGAATTAATGGACGACGTCCATTAATTCCTGATGGACACCTCGAAGGGCATTATCCCGCTTATACCATGGTCACTTGCAAAGAAAATAAATTAAGACCAGTAATTTATATTTTAATGCGTTTTACAATCAAAATATAAAGTTTTTCACAAGCCATAACTTAGTTTCCCTGCTAACGCCTGAGGGTTTGACTAGCTGGAACAATCATTACCCTCCTGTAAGGTTCTTATGCAACGGAAACGTTGTTCACTCCTCCAGTAAATAGGACGGACCTTGGATACGACTTGGCAACGGGAGATATTCTAGTCCACTTAGTGATGAGCCAGAAAGCTAACGCTATGCTAGCAAGATTCAAAGTCAATAACATTGCGTACGGCTGACGAACAGTAAATATAATTTGACAGTATGTTTAACAACAAGACTAGCTAGCTTACCAGTCATGTCATTGTCCCCAAATCAATATCAGCTAGCACCAGCTAGCGCATTAATTTAGACGGTGAACAGACAATTTGACTGGAACTACTTAGTAGGTGTCCATATATCAGGGATTAATGGACACCCTGCAGCCAATCAGAATCGAGTATTCCCCCAGACCATGGTATAATATACAATAAACTTTTAAAGCAAAAGTTTGACATTTTTGGACACTCTAATTTACTTTTGCTGAGAGTTAGATGATGTAAGCCGGCTAGCTTAGCATAAAAACTGGAAACAGAGACACAATTAGCCAAAGGTCGCACAAAAAGGCAAGTCAATGCTTTAAAGGTGCAATATGTAATATTTTTGTGTTGTATTGTATTGTAATGTAATGTGATGCGGAGATATCTACTGAAGTTAGCATGCTAACCACCTAGCCCCAGCCCCTCTAGTCCAAGGCTAGGTGTTTTACTTTATGTTTGGCGGACCCTGCCACCTATCTAGCTTCAAATACAGTGTTCTGGGACCTTTTCTTCCTCTGAGAACAGCTACTTTATTAAGTTGTGGGAAAAATACACAGTTCTGAGTTTGTATTATTACATTATTAATATTTTAATAAGGTATTAAAATTCAGAAATTGTATTTCTTCTCTACTAAGTGCCCCTTTAATCTTTTTTATTATAACACCCACCTTGCAAATGTCAAATTAAATTTACTGGAATATACTAAAATGTTAAATCAGCCTCAGCAGAGTGAACGATGGAATGTTAAATCGGCCGAGGTTGCTACGATCCCTGCGTTTTCCAGACAAATATACCAAGCATGTGTCCTCGGTGGAAGCTCCTGACAGCGGCGGGAGGACCTCAGCGTCACCTGTGTGTGACAACAAGCCCGGAGGCCGGCGAGAGTGCAGATGTGGCTGTTTGGGGGCAGCTGGATCCGTTTCTCAGGTATTAGCGAAGGTTCACGGCACAAGGGCACAGAAAGATGGAGGGAGAGGACATGGTGTTGACAGACGTTTAAAATAAATCACGGGTAGTGTGACATCTATATGTTCAGAGAGGAACTAACAAGACATTAACCTATGGTTTGCAGATTTAGACCTGCAAAGCCTCTAACAGTGAGTCATAGAGAGGACGATGACGGCAGCACGGATCACTTTCAAGACAAGCAATGAGAGAAGTCACAGTTTGTTTTGAGAGCAAAAGAAGAGAAGTTTGCTTTTCTTTTTTATTTCGCCGCTCTGGAGTCTACAGGCCACTAACAAGTGAACATGTCCGAGGCTGTCAAACAACTCTCAGGCCTACTGACACATGCAGAATAAACTGATACCAGCGCCGTTCGGTGCAGCTCAATATAAAGGTCAGCCGAGCGAAGCAATTTCTGTTGAGGAAAAAAATGACACGAGGGGTGCTGGGAATACTGGGGGAGAAACGCCTTGAGGGATCACAAACCATTTTGCTGTCACACCTCTAGACACTTCAATATATCCCATACAGACACAGTATAGAAAGAAAAGGGGGATCTGGGGTGTCAGTCTCTTCCGGCTCAGCGATCAGGACTATCAGCCTCTCGGTGCTGTGGCTTGCCAAATTGACAATTTTCTCAAAGTGTTATCCACAAAGACAAGAGGCTGTTATATATAAGCCCAAAGAAATGGCTCTCTGGATAAAGAAACAGGTATTTACACAAAGGCAACAAACACGGTGAACACATTTGCACAAAGAGCAGAGAATCAAACGACTGACAGAACTGTTTTTTTTTCACAAATGAAGGCCGACAGAACACATTTCTCCAGGAAATAAGAGGCCGCGGTGAAACTGCATGCGTGTGACGACAGGACTTTCACACTTCCCTCTCTTCCCTGCCTCTGTATCGCTAATTGCGCCGTGTGAACATTTTCCTCCAACATCCAACAAAGGAACAAAAAAAAAAAAACCACGTCTGTCATCCACCGCGGCATCTGAGCCACAGAGGAACGGTGAGCCACTTTCATGTTTGTGTACCCAAAAAGCTTTTTGATTGCAGGTTCTTCATATCAAAGAATGTGAAGTCAGTATGATAAACTGTGTGTGTGTGAGAGAGAGAGAGAGAGAGAGAGAGAGAGAGAGCAAAAGGAGAAGCTGTTACTCCATCTAGTGGTTCAACTCAATACAGTATATAATGTCTAACACCAGTGTGGATACAGCCCCCTTGATGATTTGTTTATACGACCGCAAGTCACATCAGTAGAGAAATTTGTATAGATATGATATTAGTATAGATTGGTAACCTCTTTGTACAGATATACTCGTTGTTGTTGTATAGGTGATTTATTTATTATTTATTGTAAAGGTATCTGTATAGAGATTTTTGTGGTAATTTATTTTTTGGGCAGTTATATTAAGTATTATTATTATCATCATTATTATTATTATTATTATTATTATTACCATTACCATTATTCTTATTGTTGTTATTATTATTACTATCATTATTATTTTGTGTCATTATTGTTATTGTTGCTATTAATGTCTATTGTTATTATTATCATTGTTATTATCACTGTTTTTATTATTGTTAGTATTATATATATATATTATATATATTGATGTTTTTGTTATTGTTATCATTGTTGTTGCTGTTATTGTTTTATCATTATCATCATTATTATTATTGTTATGTTCTTAACATTGTTATTGTTTTCTGTTGTTGTAGATATTTTACTAATTATTTCTTGTATACATATTTTTGTATATATATGTGAAAGTGTATCTACATCAAATAAAATTGACAGAATTAAAACCCCAAACTCGCTAACTTTCTTTGCAATATTCAGCCATACTAACCGTACATTAAATTGCAACATAAGAAATGAGCAAAGAGACAAACAACTTTTTTTAAAATCCTTGTGTCAGGTCACATGACGATGAATAAGTAAGCCCCATTTGCTGTGGAATGATGCGAGATGCGTTTGAAAGCATCTTATTCTGTGAAACGAGCCGTTACCTGAAGTCAGGAATAAAAACTTCCATGCCAGACTTCGTGGGAGCGTAATACAAAATCTCTGGTGCAGCCCTTTAAAGGGACATGAGGCAGGATCAAGAAATAAGAGTCAATGGTGACACGACGGCCGTCAGGGTAACTGCAGCCATCAGCCAAGCTGGCGCAGGAGCGAGCATGAACTCTTCACAGCAGAGCAGCTGATGCTGTGACGCTGTTATTTCTTTACTAGCTGTTCTCGTGACTGTTTACTGCAAAACCTCCGCGCATGCCTCCGGCGGAATGACGTTGGTAGCCTACAACTGCTAACTGTGCTGTGTGTAAGGGATAGCCTTATCCCCTACACACATGAAGCAGCCGGGAAGCCGGCTCGCTGTGTGTAGCGACACACAAGTGGCGAGTCTGAAAGGCACAGGCGAAAGCAAAGACGCCATATTTGGGGACAAAAACATCGTCTCTGATACGGGACTGCTGTGTGTTAGCAGCTAATGTTACTAAACAGACACAAACAAACCGTTAGCCTGTGGCTACAGCCAGCTGCTAACGTCACCTCCCGGATAAGAGGTTGGGCTTTCGGTCAAATATATAAAAGGACATATTTCTAACTATTCAGTTTCAGACTGGACCGTGGAAAATGCGCAGCCTGTAACTATTTAGTGTTACACAGCGGTGGACTAAGCTACATGTTAGCAGCTAACGCTACTTTGCACGTTAGGTCACTCCGAGTCCTCGGTGATCTCATATGATTTTCAAATCAAGCTCTAAACATGACCTGTGATGTTTTCTTACCTGGTCAGTAGGAAATGAGCCACGTCAGCATCTGTTTTCAGTCCCTGTTCAAGCTGAAACTGCCTCCATGAGTCGAACAGTATCCGGATGTTTATTCTGGTTCCGGCCCGGCTTTGGTCAAAATTTCATGTTGACTCTCGATAAAACCTTCGCTTTCCTCTTAGTATGACTTTTCAGTGGACTTTGTGACCAGCTGGGATTTAGCTGATGTCTAGTCTCAGTCGTGGTCAGTGAAGTGTGCTCACATGTTAGTGTAGCGGTCTGAACTTAAGAGGCAAAGACTTCAGTGTGCGAGTTCAAGTCCTGGTTATTGATGCTAGTAAATGTTTTCTCACTCCATCACAAGTTAAATGCTGCGTCTGACCAACATGTTCTGCTCCATCAGGAGCGGTTCACTGTTTCAGGCTTCATATGTAACGTTAGCACATGTTAGCACACGACAGTGAAACAGTAAAGTCTTGTGGTTTGGTTCAGACCTCGCTGAGGTTGGAGGAGTACGGAGCAGCAGGGTGACGTCCTGATACAACGAGCTGCTGTTGAACCGATGTTTGGGCTGGGCAACGACCTGATGGAGACACAGACGGACAAACTGAGACAGCCTGGACACAAACTAAAGTTCAGGTTCACACACCTGACGTCCAGGTAGCTCAGTGTGTCGGAGGACTGTCCTGAAGGTCTGAGGTTGTGAGTTCGATCCTTGAGGCAGTCTGAGTTTTGAAAACAGCTCTTAAAAGAGTCAAAGGCAGGACACTCAGGTATCTGATGAGCTGGTCTGGAGGTTGTGGGTTTGAATCCTGACTCTTTATAAAGTTGCTGCTCAGAAGAACGAGTGAAAACCTCTGAGAGACTCTTTGTGATGTCATCCTGTTAGCTCAGCAGGGTGACACCAGGGTTAGAAGTTCTGAGGTTGTGGGTTCGAGTCTTGTTTGAAATTTGAGGGTTGACGTTCAAAAACATGAAATGTGAAAGAAACAAAGAGCATCAGTCAGATCCAGTAGCTCAGGCTGATAGAGGCCTGGTCAGCAGTTCTGAGGTTGTGGGTTTGAGTCTTGTTTGGGTTTGATTCTTATAAAACTCAGTGAAGTTTGAAGTACGGACTGAAAAGCGCCCAGAGAAGAGAACCCAGAGCGAAGGGGACTTGGTGGTGCAGTGGGTTTGCTCCTGGCCCGCAGTTAACCATGAGGTGCTTGCACCGGGTCGAATCCTGCTGGCTGCCAGTCCCTGGAGCCTCAGTCCTGCAGTAGTGGGACAGGGAGGGGGCCGTGTCCCCTCCTGAGGTTTCTCAGAGATGGAAGCAGGGGGTTATGGGACAATGAACCATCAGCAACTAAACTTTTATTGAAGTGTGAGGATGTGACAAAGTTTTAAAAATGTTGGAAGTCAAGACTATTATTACTATTATTATAGATTAATGTTTAAAGTAAAACACTATTAAAGCAGCCTAATTATAAGAAATTTAAAGCATAGTAAAATATTTGACCTCACTTTCTGAAACTGCTGTAAATAAGAGTAACAATTGTGAATATTCTCATTCATCCAGGTCATAGTTATCTCAAGGAAATTGAATCGAAAGCAACTGGATTTGGTTTTTGTCTTGAAGACGTTTTCACCTCTCATCCGAGAGGCTTCATCAATTAGTAGTAGTCCGAGGACTGAGGACTAGTGGGACAGGGAGGGGGCCGTGTCCTCGGACTAGTCTCAGCCTAGTCAAGGGAGCAGGAACTGATGAAGCCTCTCGGATGACAAAAACCAAATCCAGTTGCTTTCGATTCAATTTCCTTGAGACAACAATTACAGACCTATTTCTCAAATTCTAGTTTCAAACATTGTAACTTGCATGTACCAAAACATCAGAGAAAGACAACAGGAATGCAGGGTCCAAACCAACTTTAATTCCAACAAAACAGAGGTCAGAAGTGAGCTGTTTTTCTAACAGCTTTATTTTCAGTTCTGTTTCTTTTTGCTGAAGCAGCGTCAGCTTTATTTGTTCATTGGCCAGTTCAATTTGTTTGAATAGCTTGAATGTGATTTTAAAACATGCAGCAATGTATTTCAGTAAGTGTTTGTGTACAAACTGATTATTTTACTTCATCAAATCAGAGGCTATTTTGCTATAAATGACCATAATTATGTTTAGTGAGAGCCTTCTATATAAGGGAAACAAATTAGGATGAAAAAATGTTTCTAATTGTGTCACTGACCAAGCTATATACCATGAAAGTAATGCAATTACAATTTCAAGCACTTTATTCAGAATCCAATAACTTGAAAACCTTGAATGTATCAATACAATTAAAGCGTTTCCAAGGATTTCCAGCACTCATATGGACCTGGTTGTCTTTAATAGCTGAGTGGTCCATGGCTGTGAGTGGACTCTGAAAGTAGAAGAAAGAGAAGGTGTATGAGTATATCTTTGTTTATGTACACAAAAGCATGATATCATCCCCAGCATCACTACAGCATCCTGACACTTCTGAATGAACCGTATAGTTAATACTGTACCGTGTAACGTTACGTTTCCAGAGTACTGCAGCAGTCTGCTCTGTACACATGGAGCCTAGTTTCTTTTTTTAAAGTCTGCTGTGTTGCCAATGACGTAACGCTAATAAACTCTGAACAGGTTGGTGTTAGTTTAAAAAGTTACGGTATGATGTACGTCCGATTAATTTCCTTTTAAGTTAAAACATCAACAGCTGCTTAACACACAAGTCAATGGAGCCAAGTTAGCTACCGTTAGCTACTGTTAGCTACCGTTAGCTACTGTTAGCGCGGCCGCGGCTCAATTAGAGATCGCTACAGCCTGGTTTTAATTAGGTGGCGATTCAAGAAGTATGTTGGTTGGCGTTCATATGGTCTTAAAACCGCTACACATTAGACGACGGTAAACTTACACTTTTGACGTGAAAGTCGTGCTCCCAGCTGCTCCTTTCGTGAGGTAGTCCGCCATGTTTCGATCCGGAGGCGGAGACACGAGATTTGGAAATCCGTATCCGCCCAGATCGGGATCACGGTGATCCACCCTGCCAGTGTTTTGAAATACTCAGATAAAGTCAGCAGGATCACCTTGATCCAGGACTGAGAAAAGGAGGATTTCATTATCCGGATTATCCTGATCCAGATTAAAAGTTTTGAAATACTGGGCCCTGGTGACAGACGAGAACCAGGTGTTGGTGTCCACTTTTTAGAAACAGGTGAGCATCATCAAAGATCTAATAGTCTAAGGGTTTTCTTTTCGGTGAAACAATGATGGTGCTCAAAGGCTCAAAGGCAGGACATTCAGGTATC
The DNA here is from genome assembly GCA_039737535.1 of Lagodon rhomboides. Lineage (NCBI taxonomy): Eukaryota > Metazoa > Chordata > Actinopteri > Spariformes > Sparidae > Lagodon > Lagodon rhomboides. The sequence continues at coordinate 9,943,454 of CM077807.1, forward strand.
TGATGACACGAAAACCCCGATTTTATCACAGAAAACGATTATTTCTAAAAACTCAGGCTATTGACAGTATATTCTGATTCACAGGATAACAGAAGTAGATGTCCATAAACCCCTCTGTAATTATTTTCCCATCTAATATGACAATAAAATGAAAAAAATATCACATGATCTGATTTAGTTTTTTAAAATGTATGCAAATTGGCACATTTTTAATGAGATACGGCCTCATTTGCATATTTAAACATTAAAATACAAAAAACTTGCAATACATTTTTTTCTTAGCTTAACATGAGCAATCAGCTGAGAAAGTTTCATGGTGATATCTATTTTTTTTTTTTTACCCTATTCACATAGGTATTATAGTATAACTATGAATATATATATGATATATGATATATATATGAATAGGTTTTCACCTATTCATATATATTAGTGTCTCGCCTTAAGCCACTCACATTCCTAGTAACGTTCACTGCACTTAATGATGTTGACCTCTTAGCGTGCTATCAATGGCATAAATGAGTTCCTCATGCCCAGATACATGGAAATACATCTTTAGTTTACATTTCTATCACATTTAGATCCTAAGGTACACACATTTACAATTTCAGGCCTAGAAATGTCATATCACAGAGGTCAATGACCTCTAGCTGACCTCAGGGGTCAAACTGAGAATGCCTCCACATCTTAAATTAAAGCTTAGTTCATCAAGAACAAACCCTGAAAGTTTCATGCTTCTTTCACAAAAAGCAAGATTGTCCATATTTTAAGAGCTTAACAGCCTCACTATTAGTTTGTTTCAGTCATGCACCCTCTGGAGAAGTGAAGAAAAATGCATTTTTTTTTCACAAATCCTGCCTCAAGTCCCTTTAAGTCATTACTTTCACGTGTTTTTACCTTTTGAATTCATTAAGTCATTTATAATCTGATGTGAAACCTGCACAGCTCAGTGTTCAGATTACACTTGCTTTTGGAAAGTTCACTTTGAAATGATCAAACATCACCCATCATGTCTTTTGCCTGTAGGTGGCAGTGAGTTCAAACATTTCACCCAGAGGCTGAGCTGATGGAAGGAAAGTTCACACAGGCACAACACGCACAGTCATTTATAAAAAAACGTTTTTATTAAAGAAGGCGTGGGATGGATCGCTTTCCCTATATTCTATACATTATGTACTATACAATGACAAACAGAAACAGATGGTGTGTAACCAGGTTTAGTTTTGGTGTTTCATTTCACTCTAATTCATGTATATTTTAACATATGCACATGAAGAAAGTCATTGTCAGAGAGCACTGAACTGGTCCAGCTACCATATGAAGCAACGCTGCATTTCTTTGACCCAAAAAAATAAATAAAAAATCACTGCAAGCATGTTTATGTGGACTTCACTGTACTTTTTGCGCTCCTATATAGTTAAATGTGACTTGGGAAAGCCTGGTGAACAGATCGGAACACAGGTTTATTTCCAGACTGCTTGTGTGATATCTGTTCATTGCTTTGCTTGTAGGAACGTGTGCTCTCTGATCCAGGATCAGAGCTCCTGTGGGAATTATTGTATAACTTGATGATTTAGAATCTACTTGACTTTTTCCATGTCAACAAAAAAGCATTCAGACTGGGCACCACAAGGGAAATCCAGTGAAAGGTTACGTCCCACTGCAGCAGTTAGGACTTTGAGGATTATCTTTTGAGCTGAAGCAAAGGTTAAAATGTTTACTTCACCTTTTCAGGCGTGGGTTATAAAAAAGGACTGATTCTAGGTGTGTGTGTTTGATTATACTGGAGCGGTGATTGTAAACGTACAGCTTCTCTCAGACAGTCGAAAACACATTTATTGACACTTTACTAATGTGAAATCCAAAAGGTTTTCATCATCTTAAACAGACAATCCAAGCGATCCAATTACTGAGAAGTGAATAATAAATTTAGGGAGCACTGAACCGATTCCACGCGGAACAAACCTCACTGAACACTACGTTTTGTTTTCTCCTTTATAATGTCTCATTTCAGGGAAACACCGGCCACGTCAAAAAGGTATCACCATTAAATTCTTTAAACACGGATAGAAATATTTACATTCTTTTTCAAGAGACTGAAAACACCTGGACGTTTACAGACGCTATTGTTGATGCGATGTCGCGAAGTGAGGTTGCTGTGGTTGTCGAGAGGATTGTTCGTTACCATGACGTGAACCAAATCTCTCATACGGAATATGTGAAAGCGTGAGGAAAACACACTTTAATAACTTTTAATAACATTCTTTACATCAGTCGGTTCTCAGTCGAGGTGAAGAAAGATGAATCTCACCAATGTAATGAACAGCTATAAAATAAGAATAATAAAGAAATGTCAGTTTTCCAGAGGCGATAACGATTTTTTTGTCCCTGTATGAGTGCTCCGGTCTTCATGTCATTGGAAGCTGAGTTGTCTACATGTGTATATGTGCGTCATTCAAAAATCCTATGAATGATTGTGATCGGAGAGCTGGTCTGTTACGCTAAAAAAACCCTGGGTTTGGAGGAGGAAGGAGTGGAGAACGAGGCTTCGACCGAAATATACCGACCTTAACGATGACACGTGTCTCCTATGGAATAAGTGCACTAAAATGATCGGATGTAACCATTTTAATGTCTGCCACCAAATACAAAATTTTAAATGATATCAATATCAGTTCAACCCCGGTGAGAAGATGCGAAGCCACAGGTGCTGACGTGAAAAGACGCGTATATACACATACGTACATTTTTGCATAAACTCTATGTACATACATTATGTGTGTTTGGGACTAGATTTGGCAACCAGGCGGAGAAACAAGGTTTTCTCTCAATAGTAAGGCATGCCATGTGAGGTTGGCCCGGTGCGACTCTCTCCGACAGCCAGCGGCTTGTCGGCGACCTCCTCGCGCACGGCTCCGCTTTGTTTTCCCCGGATTGGCCTCGAGTTTTCGCTGAATTCTCGCTGAATTTTAAAGCAGTCTGTTTAGGGTGATGCTCTGCGCGTCACAGCTAGCTCTGGAAGTTTGATTTTTACTGAACTCTGTTCCTTTTGTGATCCCGCGTTGCTGGAGCCATCCGCCGTGATGTCATCGCTCGGCAACCGCTGCGCCCGCGACGCCGGAGTGTGTTTTTTCGGAACGGTGCCGGATCGCTCCCTCCGAGGCATGACATCATCTGGACGTGGAGTGCGCTGGCCGGCCCGTCTCGGTGATGTCATACCCCGCGCTCCAGTGACCGGAAGCTGTCGATGCAGTCGCTGTCGTGTCAGATGTTGGACAGTCGTCGCCCGCGGTTGGCGCCTAGCGAGGCTCGCAGCCTCGGCTCTCTTGCTCTGAGAAAAGAACAAAACATTAAATTACAAAATGCTGTTTCAAAAATGATGTGAAGATTTCCATAATCACAATGAATTTAGAAGTCTTATAGATACACTTGAACTGTGGGCACCTCTCATCTGGAGAGAATCAAACCCAGTGTAGGTGGCATGTAATATCTGATACAGCACTGGGTTTGATTTAGTTATATATTTGTGTGTCTAATTTTTCGGCCCTTTTAAAGATCCATATCTCTCCCTTCAACTTTGACATGAACTTAATAATTATTATTATTATTAGGGCCCGAGCAGGTCAGGGACCGCACAAAAAACCCTCAAGGACCAATACCATCACTCCAACAGGAAGTCGTCTATTTTGATGTGAAATTTCATTTTTGGCCAAATCTTGCCCTCGTTCGTGAACTATCTCGTCCTAGAGATTTAACGCCACAGTCTTCAGATTAACTCAGTATCAATCCTTATATCTTGAAGGTTAAAAGTTGTTAAAAGATCAATGATAGGTCATACCTGGTGGCCTTGGTGGGCGTGGCCATTTCAATCCTTCGCCGTGAAACATCAACTCGGTATAACTTAGACATTCAATTTCCCATCTACAAGAAATCTCTCAGGAATGTAGAGGGAGTCACCCTGTATAAGTCTATGCATCAATACTGTGTAATATCTATAGCGCCACCCACTGGACACAGGAAGTAGGACAAAAATCATCCGATTCGCACGACATTTACTGCTCGTTTTCTCCACATCATACGCTCCAACCTGACATGCAAGTAACAGGTGTGCGTGCCCCCCCGACACGCGTGGACTGCGAGGGCCCGTTCATCGCTGCTTGCAGCTTTAATTATTATTAGACCTACTCATGACCGTGCCAAGCAAAGCAAAACTGGCTAGTGGTCAAAGAGAGAAATGAGTAAACATTGATGTAAACCAATGACAGTAAATCACCACTTTAAATTATTTAAACAACTTCACAAATTCACACCTGAATGTTAACAGAGCTTTCATTTTTCTTACGTTTTCCTTTTGCAAGAAAACTCGACAGGTTTAAAAGGTTTTCATGAGGTCTGAATGGAAGTATCTCATTTCAGAACTGGGTGAATTAAACAATATATATCTATAAAAATGTAATATATTGTGCTAAAATATCAGAAGTAACTCACTCCTGCCAACGTGTGCACGTTCCAAGCAGAGATGGAGACAAATCTATATTTATTATAATTCATTACCTTGTATGCTACTCAGAGTCATCTCAGTCCGTTTGAGTATTTTTATTGCTTCCCCCTAAATGTGTGTGTAACTGGCGACATTTGCCATTAGTAAAATAATAATAAAATATATAATAAATAATATAATATAATAATAAATAGCTGTAGCCCTTTAGCAGGCACTCCTGGCATCTTAACCTCATAACAAAAACGTTTTACACGCTGTACTCAAATCGCTGATGCTGTTTCTGTTGTCGCATCTTCTCCATCTCCACACTTGTGAAATTCACACCTGCACTGTTGCTGGATATCAAAGTGTGTCTCACAGCCCACAGGAGGCTCATCAGGTTACTCACAGGAACACGAGGCGCTTCGAAATGACTGAAAGCGAGCCACGTGATCTGTTCTGCAGTACGTCTGTACGAGATCTGTCATTTAATCAAGTATAAATGTGAAAACCTGGAAAGTAAAAAGCTTGTGTTTTTGAGCAAATGAGGGGACAATTACACCGTGGGAGCAAAAAGAAGAAGCTTAGATCATGATGCTTAAGATTTCTAACCCAGGAGAGCCACGGAGATCCTTCTTATCTCATAAACTTTGGGATAAGACACAAAAGACAGGGGTGTGGGATTATTTCTGACTGATTGTTTAGCAAGGTGTTTAATTCAGTTGCTTGTGGTTCCCGTGCTGCCTGCGCTCTGGAAGACAAACCTGTAGTGTTCGTTGAAGTCGAGTCTGAAGCTGAGGAAGCGCAGGCTCTCGTCTGAACTGGTCATCAGCAGCACCAAGAACTGCTGGACGATGCTCTGAAAGAAGCAAAGGGAGTCGTGAGAAGACTTAAGACGCTGTGAAACACCACGTGACCGTCAGCTGCTCCCGGATCAGGCTGCTCACCTGGTAGAAGTGAGTGAGGATGCGGAGCTGGGAGCACATCTTTGGTATGGTTTCCTGGAACTCCTGAACCCTCCTCTTCTCCTCGGCCTCCTGCTCAGCCGTCACTCCCCACTGACCCTGAATCAGAACGCAGACACATCGTCAGGCAGGATATCATCACACATTTAAGTACTATAATTACGTTCCCACTCATTTCCTTCTCGTGCACTGCTCAAAATTAGTCAGGGATATTTTAGTTTCACATGATGTTTATTCGACGTGACGTATCGGAAATTTTATTTTGTGCTCCGTGATTATTTCTGGTAAACAAAAACACATTTCATTTGACTTTTATGGCATATCCAGCATCTAACTCTGGACACACACCCCACACTTGATAACCAGCACAAAGTCAGAAACATGAATTCCCACCAGTCACCATCGATGACTCCTCACTTGACGTCGGATATTGTTTTACGGTATGGCACATCATTCTGGTCGTCTGGTGTTCAATCCGTAGCGGCGCGGCCTGTTTCGGATGGTCTAATCGAGCACAGCTGTTGCTCTGACAGCCCTCAGACGTCTCCGGAGTCGTGCTGCAGTGGCGTAAGTCCTCAGATCCTGGTCATCTTGCCCTCTCTTGGACTCGTGGGGCACCACTAAGAAGCCTCTTTACACACTGAACCGGTGTTCAGTGTGTAAATGTCGAGAGACCAGTCTGCTAATGACACTCTGAGAGACTCGGAGTTCATCAGCGACATCCATTTGCGCACTACCCGTCTGGACGCGGGCCAAAACAGGGTCAGCTTACGTCGGTCGAGCGTGACTGTTTCAAACGGCCACGAGGGGAAACTCACTCATGATCCGGCACCTTTTACAGCCCCTAACAAACGTTTTTGCTCGAGAACAGCTCCCACTATATTTGTGCGAGTTCGTCGTTCGAGTCACTGAGCTGACGGGGCTCCACGAGCAAAGAAAATCATTCTTCATAACTCAGATACACGTGAGTGAAACCACAGAAGCAACAAATACACTGTTGGGCAAAACACATGCCCCCACATCCCAACATCCCTGACTAATTTCGAGTGGTGTGTTAAGTTCATCCTACCTCCTCCTCTCTCTGCTGCTTCCTCTCTTCGTACTGCAGTCGGAGGGTGAGCTCCTCCAGCGCCGAGCGGTACAGGGAGTCCTGGGCGCTCTGGAACTCGATGATCTGGTCAAATATGGCCCTCAGCTGGTTCAGAAGAGACTGGACGGACGTACAGGAAGAGAGTTCAAGGAAGTGTGTGTAGAAATCAAATTTTTCTTAGAAGATTATCACCGTGTGTGTGTGTGTGTGTGTGTGTGTGTGTGTGTGTGTGTGTGTTACCCTGCTGTTACTGTCCAGCAGGCATCTGGAGATGATGGTGTCCAGGAAGACGTCGTGCGCGGCGATGATGTGGTCGAGGTCCTGAGCCTGCTGCACTTTGTTCCACAGCTCGTCCCAGGAGCACTCCAGCACCTGGGCGCACGCAAACACACACAAACACACACACACTTTACCAAACGCTGTATGGGAATCACATTGTCCTTTTATTAAAAATCAGATACCGTGCGGTCGCTGCGGTCCGCGTCTGATGTAACGGCGGCGCCTCCCGGTCCACAGTCAATATGTTTTTCTTGGAATTCTTATCATTATTTCATCAGCCGTCTGAGTATAGAAATCTTTTATTCACCGACTTCACAAACTGCTGCCTCATCTGAAAACAACTCCATTAGTTTGACTTTCACCGGTTTGGACTTGAACCAGCAACCTCCTAAAATGAGCGTTAACCTCACAAACTTCAGGGCTCCTGTTGATCCTGTAAATCAGAGGGAGTGCGGTGTTGCATTCCGCTGACGCGGCAGAACGCCCCCCCTCGCAGTAATTACTGCCGTTTCAAACTGTTGTTTTACGGCCCGTAAACGCAGCGGCGCCGCTAATGGACTGACCTCGAAGGTGATGTAGTATTGCATCTGGTGGATGAAATGGACCATCTCGGAGGCCAGGATGTGACACTGATGCAGAACGCCGGACAACTCTGGAGGGTAAAAAGCACAACGGCGGGTGAGATTACATCAGGATGGATGTCACACCTTTAAAGAAGACCAAAAAAAGGCCAGTTTTGTCCCTAAATGAGACAGGAGTCGTACAGCTTTTTAAGAGTAAAACCCAAGCACTCAGAGCCTCTTGGATGAGAGGTGAAACATCTTCAAGAAAAGTCCAGTTGCCTACGATGCAGCACTTAGCAAAACACAAAGATATATACTGTTCTTGGAGAGGAGCGAGGAAACGAGTAAATATTAGGGGTGGTTAATCAGCCCAATTTCCCGATTCGATTCCGATTATTGAAGTCTCGATTCGATTATTAACGATTATTGATATTCCATTTAACATCAGTCAGCTGCTGAATTATTTTACTTCTCTTTTGACTCACACCTCACAGCACCTTCAATATTGTATAGTGTAACTGTAATATCCAAATGATTATTTTTTACTTTGTTTTAAATGTAGTCTTTCACTGTTAAAAAATTGTCCACACTTGTGAATAAATGTCCAAATTCTATTTATTTATGTTATTCTCCATATAACAAAGATGCAGATGCTTTGGAACTTTCTGTGGTCACAGGACAGCTGTGTAATACCTTGCACCTCCGGGTTAAATCAGGTATAACAGCCAGTAAGAGGAGGACTACGGTTTGTATTACAATAAAAAAAAAATAAAAAAAAAATAAAATAAAATAATCGATTTTTGGAAATTTAATAATTGACTCATAATCGTCAATATTATAATCGCGATTAATCAATAATCGATTTTTTTCACCAGCCCTAGTAAATATGTTTTAAGAGAAATGAGAAGTCCTTTCCTACCCAGGTAACGTAATTTTTCCTTATTCAGGGTTCCCACTCTTTCCTTGAAATTATTTTCCAGGACAGTGAAAATATCCTGGAAATGTCCTGGAAAAAAAATTCAGGGAGAGTGGGAACCCTGAAATAATTTTCCAGGAAAACTTAACCATTTCCAGGACTTTTTTCTAATTCTCCATATGTTTTCCATGACTGGAAAATTGATCAAACATTTTCCAGGTTTTCAAGGATGCGTGGGAACCCCGTTATTAATGAGGAACTTTCCACGTTTTGTTTTATGGATATACCTGCGATCTGTGCATCGTGTTTTCTGTGTTTGCACGTTATGGAGTCATCGGTAAAGAAATGCACGTTATTAAAGCTATAGGCGACCTAGTTTCGGCCTACAGTTGGAAATTACTGTGATCAACTTGGATTTATGATGGGTTAAAATAAAGATATTATTTATTTTCTTTTTCCTAGATTATAACCAATCCAGTACTCTTTACCAGTTTAAGTATCTTTAAAGCGGGCGGCTAACAGTTTTGCTGGATGATCACTTTTTATTCAGAGGCTGATCTCTGGAGAAGCTTCAGGAATTGTAAAATAAGAACTATGATACTTGGGTGATAAATGATCAGCCCGCCCCTCGTTAGTGCCGTTTTAATCGTCACAAAGATAAACGCGACAATAAACAAGAACGTCAGAACATTAATAAGAATGAAAATTAAACTTAGCACAATAACATTACGATTTTAATGTTTATAATAATGAAGTGTGAGGAAACATGCGCTTTTAATCTTTCTGTAATTAAATCTATAATAAAACAGTCTTCTACACAATCAGTAAACTTTACTCAAATTGTCACGACCGCATCTTTAAATGCGACTATGTGATGTAGGATGAATGACACCGCAAGATCATTCAATGGTGATAATTCCTGTGTGTGTGTGTGTGTGTGTGTGTGTGTGTGTGTGTGTGTTGACGTACCAGGCATGGTTTTGAGCAGCTTGGCGTTACACATCTGTCCCTTCCAGATGTCAGTCAGCGTGTACTCCATCCTCTTGGCCCGCCACAGGAAGTTAAACACCCGCAGGTAGTGGCCCATACACTCCCTGGTAAACACCTGAAACACACACACACACACACAGGTATATTTATATATGAAAACAGAAGCAACTGTTCGGACATACATACTAAAAAATATACTACACTAGTGTGTGTTACCGTAGCAATGGGTCCATCGACATGGTAGTCCAGACTGAAGACGTCCCAGCCTGTGTCCCCAGGAGACACCTGGAGCAAACAGAAGGTTTTAGGACATACAAGTCAGACCTGCAGCAAAGCAATCCCTCACACACACACACACACACACACACACACACACACACACACACACACACACACACACACACACACACACACACACACACACACACACACACACACACACACACACACACACACACACACACACTACCTCTAGCAGGCGCACATCCAGCCTCTTGAGGATCTCTGCGTTGTCAAACTGGGCGTTTGTGGCTCTGACCGCCGTCTCCAAGATGCCCGTCAGGTTGTGTTGGTACAACGTGGTGGCGGGACGAGCCAACTCTGGCCTGGGACAAAACAATTGGGATAAGACAAGATCAATATTGTACTGCTACATGCGATGAGCAGATCGCCGAGACGTGTAACAAAAGAAAGAATGTGTTCAGAGTGTGTGCTGCTAACTTCAGCAGGTCCATGAGGTGTCTGATGAAGTCCCCCTGGCCCAGCAGCAGGTATCTCCTCATGGCCTGCAGGTGCTCCAGCAGCAGGTAGTTGCGGTTGAGGACGTCCAACAGGTATTTGCTGGTGTCGAAGTAGGCGGCGTCGATCTTCTCCTGGAACGCCCCCTCCAGGTCGGACAGCAACTCCGCGGCTACCGGAGAGACAAGGGACATTAACTGGGGCCTGAAAGGGCTTCAAACATTGAAAATTCATTTATTCATTCATAAGTTTACTGTGATGGTTTTTGGTGGTGGAGCGGAGGATGGAGGCGATTGACAGAATAGGTGTGTATTTGATTGTAACGCAAGGATGCCAAGTTCATGGGGTTTGGAGGTAAAGAATAGTTTGTACATTATATTTTATTCATTTTTATGGAATATCTGGAACCTTTCAGTGTGTTTTCCCCCTTTTTTCTTTTCCGTGTCACTTTGTCGCCTCGCGTCTTGAAAAATAAAGTTAGATAAAAACATAGTTGCAGTTCTATTACATTCTGTCATTTTTTAAAGATTAAGTCCCGCAAAAAACCTTTTTCGTTTAACTGTCGATTGATGAAAAAAGAAAAGGAAGAAAGCGCTAAAAAAGGAAACTGCGATCAAGCTCAAACACGCCGTTCTCCTCTCCTGATCCAGCCAGGCCTCTCGCCGCTGGACGATAAGCGAGCAGAGAGCGCGGTGCCCTTCAGCAGATACAGTAACGGCCACGGATCAAACTGGTCAGATGAAGTCCCGCAGACCGGATCGATAGGATACGGCTAAGTATACCTCTTTCCTCTTCATCGTCAAACGATGAGAGGACGAGGCCAGCGAGCGGTAAGAGCATCGATCACTGCCCGTCCACTGGCCCGCGTCAATATACCAATATCAATATGCCGAGGACGAAACAAAAAGGGAGGCGTCTTATTGGACGGTGATGTCGCGAGCGTGCCCGATTTAAAAACACTAAAAAAGAAAGAAGACAAAAGAGGACGAGGAGAGGACGCGAGGGATGAACTCACCGTCTTTGGGCGTGTCCGCCGACTTGGACGCTGCCGTGATTTTGCCCGGCGGCGTTCGGTCGTGACAGACCTGATGCAGGAAGTTGATGGACTTGCCGATCAGCAGAACCTAGAATAGAAAAGAAAAAAGAGAAAACCTAAGCTGAACAGCAGCCTGGAGAGAACCACGCTAAAAGACGTTCCTGTGTCCTGCTGTTGTTAATGGGTGTGTCAACAGGTCGATGGCTGGAGGCGTGTGGCAAAAAGCCATTTGTGTGTGTGATGTGATGTGTGTGTGTGTGTGTGTGTGTGTGTGTGTGTGTGTGTGTGCGGGCGTCTATACCTTGCGGGCCTGGTCCATGGTGATGAACGTGGGGATCATTGACTTCCTGAGGGAGTACTTGTCATGCCACAGACGATCCGTCTTCACGTTGGGATCTGACGCTACGAAGAACTGCGCACACAAACACACACATTTTAATACAACTTTGAACCTCAAGGCCCAATGGAGGGTCTGAATAACACAAACAAACAAAACATATCGCCAAAATTACACCATCATGGCCAGAAACTGTAAAAACTGAGATTATTGGTGGATTTTCAAATTTCCAACAGTCCTCGAACTAATCAACAAATCATACAAAACTCTTCCATCAAGACAAATAACGAAATCTAACGAAATTGAGCTCATCACTCATCAAAATGTCTTTACGTCTTTAGCTTTTCCTTCCATTTGTCTTTATTAACATTTTGGATGCTTTTGCTGCTTCGCTCATCTCTCCCGCAACAAAACCGCAAAGCTTCCTGTTGGTTTGTCAGCAGAATCACACAAAGAACACAGCGCAGGTTACCACAAAACTTGGAATAGATTGAGGATGGGTCTCTAAACCCCATTAATTCTTGATGTGGGTCAAGACAAAGAGATCTTTAATATTGCAAGATTCGTTTTCACTGACGTGGATAAAAATAAAAATCAGGTTCTTGCGGATTTAAATATGTTTTTAAATTAAAGGAGTGTCATCTGAGTGTCATTCTAGTTCTACTACTGCCAAATATAAAGTTTTTGCACGAGGCAAATTCTTTAATTCTGCGCTCCTCAGCACAACTGGGAAGCTCTGAATGACTACACTGAGATGAGGAGGTGACAGGAGAGCTCGTTTGTAGAAGCTGTAAAAAAATGTAATCAGCCCCATTTTTTCCCCAATGTTGGTAACACTTGTGGGGCTGAGTATGGGAAAGAACCACTGTGAGAAAGCAGGGACTATGTCCAATACTGGCAAATTAAAGAATGCTTCCATCAACCTAGCCTCGCCTACCAATTTTGCCTTTTCACCACAGTTATGGCAGCCTCTACAATAACCAGTGTTGCGGTGGCTTGCGCTGACTGCACCAACAACGTATGGCTGGAACAGTCAGATGCTACTAGAAAAAAGAAAAAAAAAAAAGCCGAGCCAGGAATTTTCAGGTTGCTAAAAAAGATGCGCCATCATCGATTAAACGTCTCTGGTCCCTTATTCATGCAAGGTAATGATGAGATGTACAGTGGGTTCACGTCGATGAACCACCGGCTGGCTCGACACCGTAGGGAGCAGGGATACAGCCCTGTAGATAACCTGCTGAGAGCGATGGCTTTCATCCTACGTCCCATTAGCTGTTCTATCCAGAAGTAAAGACGTGCGTTTGAGGCCGTTTCGACACAGGGGACGAAACACTCGGCAGGCTGCGGGTGATCAGACAGCCTGCTAGACTTACAGGTAGTGCCAGCAACACAGGAAATAAGGCAGAATATCCGGCTGATGGCTTTGTTTACAACATTCAGACTGTTTCCTTCCCTCGCCACTTTTTTCTTTTTTAATCAAATCATCCTCCCCTAAACATATAAATCACAATAATCGAATTATCGTCTCCAGCTTTGAGGACGGGGAAACGTCTCGGCAAGCACCTTATGTAGTCTTACAAAACAAAACACCAAATTACTGCCGCATCCCGTCAGCCTCACTCACACAGGCCACCAAAACATATTATCAATAAAAGGTATCCTGTTCCAGTTAATACGTCGTCTACAAAGTCCTAATGATCAGACGGTGACTGAAAAACGCAGCCCTGATAAGTACATGACCCTCAAATGTGTCTTTATTAATATTAAATCAAGGTCTGCTAATGCCTTGCTGTCTGCCTGAAGCCTTCGATATCCAGTTAAATAAGCCCTCCTTTATTCTGTGGTCTGTCCCTATCAAAATAAGATGAAGAAAAAAAATCTATACCCTGGTTGACAGATCAAACGTGAGATCTAAGCAGGTCTGTAGGACAGGTAGAATTTTTCTACCTGACATGAGGGTCGACTGAATTAAACGTGCTCTTGATTCCGCAAAAAAACGCACATTCCTCCCACCTAAGGAGCGACAGTAAACACAATCCTAGACTTGACAGAAGTCAACTGTTTGCAAATCTTGATGTAACATTTCATCATACCCTTTTTTTTTAATCAGCACATTAAAGATTGCATTTTACCACCTTAAAATTGGGCGTCTCCTGTCCATGGCTGATGCAGAGAATCTATTTTGTATTTGAGTCCAGACTGGAATATCATGAGAATTGATTTATCAACTTTTAATACTTAGACCCCGCATGTACGTACATATTAGTAGTTAATCTAGATGTGATTCACGCGCAAATAAATTACAATTATTATCAGTTTTGCCTTCTCCTTCTCAGTTTCTCTAATTTTAGTTACTATCTCGGCACAAGCTTAACACCTTATTAAAGCTCGGGTCTACAATCCTGGAGAGCTAGCAAGAGTTCAAATCTATCCCCTCCTCCCCATCCCGTCAGCGCTCCGTCCAAAGCCACGCCCCCCACAAACTTGAACGCAGCACCGATGTTGACTCCGGTCCGACTTCTTACTTTATCCAGAGCCTTTTTCGTTGCACCCTTTTCTGCCTCAGACTCTTCTCCTTGCCTTTTTAGCGGGGTGAGTTGGTAGAAGTAACGGTGGCTGCATTTTCTCTGCCACTGTAACCAAATGAACTCCGTATTCCTGCAAAGGAGTGTGCTGAATATTTCCGGCATCAGTGAAACCAGTTATTTTCGCTCCTTTTTCTGCATACATAATGTATTGACTACTCTCAGGACAGAAGGACCATTTCACCCAGTATAACAAAATGTGTTTCTGAACAGCATCGTAGACCCGAGCTTTAATCCTTAACTATAGGTGTTGTTTACTGTGCGTGTGATCTCCAGGGTGATTTTCCTCCTGAAAGGTGCGATAACTTCTGTCTCTGTGATCTTAAACACGGCACTTAAGAGCAGAGTGCGGCGATGACGGACGGTTAGTGCCGGACACACAAACAGTGTGTGTGAGGAGGAAACACAAAGAGAGAGAAGGAGGGCAGGGAGAAGTAAAGGAGAACCATCCATCACCGGGCTCTCCATTACGCTCCTCTCATCCGTCCTCGTTTAAAAAGCTGTCCCGCCGCTCTGTTTCTTTCTTTATCCCTCTCCTCCTCTCGGTAACGTTCCCTCTCATTGGGGTCAGACGTCAGAGCGGCGGGACTGAACAGTGTTCCAGAAGTGACCGGCAATTTCCTGCCGGACCTCTGGGAAGCGAGGCGAGACTCTTTAATTAAACACCCGACGCATTACACCACATCGAGGGCCGATTACAGGTGTGTGCGTACCTCGTGGTAGGTATCCTCCAGCTCTCCGTCGTAGATCCACCTGTACAGGAAATTGAGGATGGGGTGCGACACCAGGCTGAGGATGTGATGGACGAGCGCCCTCATCTGCGGGTCTCCCGTCTTCCCGTAGGAATGGACCGCCGAGGCCAACTCGCCTCCTTTACGACCTGACCAAACAAGCAAGTCCTTTTCAATGAAGACTGCGTAAAACACGGTGTGTCGACCCACCTCGCCAAAAACCAACCCACCTTGGCAGAAGTCGACGAGAGCGGCCAGCGTTTTGAGTCGGACTTTGGGGTCGTACATCCAGACCAGAAGCCTCCTGAGGGTCAGGCTGCCCTCTGTGCACACGTTCAGGCCCTGATCGTCCTCCACCTGCAGCTGCAACAACACGGACATCAGTTTATCTGCAGTCGGCTTATTACGATAACTCCTTCTGTTGGACGATATTCTGTTCTAGAAATAAATGCGATAAACCATATTACTGTAATCTTAAGACCATTTTATGCCATTGAAATACAATCATATCAAATGTAAAATAATGTAAGAACACCCTTTCAAAGAGCTGTCAACTTCAAATTCTTCAGAATATTCAGATGAAGTATGTGAAATAATGAAATGTATCATATTCAAATATCCTTTTTTAAATCTTAATAAAATTAGAAAACATAACCGAACAATAAATAAAATGAACTCTTGACATCATGTCCATAGATCAGTTTGCGGTGACAAAATCTAACTTAGCACATTTTGTTTAAGTTAACCGTACTTTCCTTGGGTATTTCCACTTTCTGCTACAACTATGCTAACCTGACTCTCGCCAGATGCATTTCGTCCCGCCTAGCTCCGCCTAGCTCCTCTCACATACATCTGGGATCGCTCCCGTTGGGAGGGATTTCGGCACCAGATTTTAAGGTCGAGCCAATCAGGACCGCCGGGCGGGAGTTTCATAGATGTGACGTAGCGGAGAAGCGACTGTTTTGATTCAGACAACAATGGCGGCTCGCATCGAGGAAGCAAGCGTCAACATCGATGCTGCTGTTTCATCCGTGTTGTCCAATCTACCCAATATTTGTTCGTTAAAAGAACGTCGCTCTCATCGACGTCACAGGTTGGTTTCGATGTGAGCGGTTGAAGTAGCGCGTCAATGAAGATGACAGACAAGTGGTTTATCCAATCATATGCAAGGATTTTTGATAAGAAACACATCTCCAATGGAGCGATCCCAGATGGATGAGTGGAGCTAGGCGGAACGAAATTCATCTGGCGAGAGTCAGGTTACAAATATGGTGCTTTTTAGCCCTGCTGCATTTATTTGATGACTTTAGTTTTAAGTCACTTTGCAGATTGCACGCTTCATCAGCGCCAAAGTGGGACATTTTCAAATGTATTTTATTTTATTGGCAGATAGAAAAGTTGAAAAAACAAACAAAAAAACCTCATGAATGAGTTTTGGAGCCAATAATCTGCCAGATGATCCATCAACCCCTGAGTGTTCGACAGAAACATGCATGTAAATACATGTAGCATTTAATTTCACTAGTACTTTTTCCAGCTTAGGTACATTTAATATCAGATACTATACGACTTTTCCTCAGGTCCTACTTGTACGAGTGACCTTGACTTGTATCAAAGTGATATTTTAACATGATAACTCCCTTTATTACTTTTACTAAGTACAACTTTTGGGTGCTGTCGATAAGTTGATAGGATATGTGCAATAAGTTGATGAAGTAACCACTTTGACAGGCCCGTTTGAGAAGAGTTCTTTGGTTTCTTTTGTTTTTTTCAATGGCCTTTTCAACATCCAACTCCCTTTCTATTCTCTGAACTTCTGAATGCTGTTCATCTCTGCACTCGTTCGTCTCTTCAGCACTGTTGGCGCTGCGTACCTGGGAGTGGAGCACCGACAGCAGCCTGTAGTACTCCTTCAGCTCCTGGTGGAGCGACGCGCAGAAGCTCTGATGGGAGGAGGAGAGAGAGGACTCAGAGTTGGGAAGGGTTCGACACAAAACAAACTTCAGAAGGTGACGAACACACGTGGCGAGCTCGGACGCACCTGTCCGACCAGTCCGAAGGCTCGGTCCAGGCTCCGGGCGTCGGTGTACTTCCTGACCTTGTTGTGGAGCCAGCCGAGCTCGGCCAGTCTGCTGCTGGTGTCTCGCAGGGACTTGCACAGCACCACCTGGTGAGACGCGGCACACATTACATACGTCAATCAGCCACTGACAAATGATGCGAGTGACGGTGAGCTTCTCGTTACAATGCGGCGTTGTGTTGGGAAATCTCCTGGCATTCGTGTGGACGTCACTTGACACGCAGCACCTTTTGTGGACAAGAACGTGTCCTGGCAGGACAACGAGCCCTAAAAAAACTGCTCAGGGACGGCCTGAGGAACACAACAATGAGTTCAGGTCGTTAGCCTGTTCTCCAAATTCCCCAGATCCCGATCCGACTGAGCATCTGCGGGACATGTCGGGACAAGTCTGATCCGTGGAGCCCCCACACCCCCGACACACAGGCCCCCAGAGGGTCCACTACAAATGTCAGGACGCCCACGAGGTATAGGACCATGCCCCGACAGGTCAGGGCTGTTTCGGTTGCGCGACAGGAAACCACACAATAACAAGCGGGTAGTTTTCCTGCCGTGGCTGACGAGGCTCTACATCCTGCCTTTGTTTATTCATCTTGCGTTAATCAGGAATTGTATAAACTGTAATGACACGTAGCGGAAAACGATGATGCGCGTGATATTGACCGAGCGCATTAACATCGAGGCGGTGCAATCCAACCGCTCTGAAAGCTCGGAGAGAGTTACGACGCGCCGCCTCGCAGCAACAGATTTGTTCACGTTTAATGATACATTAAATTTTTATCTGTTTAACAAAACCTCTTATCCAGAGAGGAGTTACGAGGCCGTAGACGAATTCAAAATACCTCCACCCTTGACTCATTTTTATCTCCGGTCTCACCGGCTCCTTCTCCATCGAGACGGTGACAGCGGATTGACCACGGGCCTATGTTTAGCGCCACTGAGAGAATAAAGGGACGGGTTAAATCCGAGGCCTTCCTATCGATAATATGAGAGAGAGAGGAGGAGGACGAGCACAAAGGCGTAAAAGGAATTCACAGAAAAGAGAGAGGGGAGAGGTCGATGTGGCTCGGAGCCAAAGAGCCTCGCATTGATCTGTTGAATGGTTCTTTTCAAGTCCAATCAACAACAATAGTCTTGGTATCATATCATCTGCTGTGAAAAAGCGGCGGCCGTCGCTTCAGCTGAAAGGAAAATCAGTCGAACGGCGAGCAGGCTCTTTTCCAAAGAAGACAGTGAGGGTGAAATATAAATAAAAATCTGCTTTTAGATTGAAATGTCTGAAAAATGTGGCGGAATGAGCCGTAAGTGATGTTTCTGAAAGCTAGCTGATGATGATGATGATGTTATTCTCGGTAACGTGTGCGACCCGCTGAACCGATCAGTCTCCTAACGGGAGCAGAGGCAGGTTTCAGGTACCTTGCTGTCTATTTTGTAGCAGTTGTCCGGGCCGCTCATCTTGATGAACTTGCCGTCGATTCCCTGAAAGACGTAGAGGATGTCCCGCACCAGCGCCGCCTCGCTCACCTCCCCTGCGCCGACAGAGGACGAGAGGACAGAGACGTTACCGTACATTAGGGGGAACAGTCGATACTCTCGGTTAGAAATAAAAAAAAACATTGGATTTCAGATTGAAAGACTTTTTTGGGAACTCGACTGCCATTTAGACAAACAGCAACTCATGAAAGGTCTACACAGCACGTCTCTCACCGTCTTTTCGGGGACGGACGGCCCTGGCGGAGGGAACCGGGGGTCCGAGCGGCCGGGTGTTGGGCAGGGCCAGAGCGGAGGGGGAGCAGCTGACGGGGAGAGTCCAGGCCAGCCGAGAGCCCAGAGACTGACCGCCTGCTGCTGCCGACTGAGGCGGCTGACTGAAACACACAGATGAAGATCTTATTAACACTAACAAACACAAGATATCAGAACTCTTTTTACATGGCAGTCTTTTTCTTTTCAGCAACATATATGTTGTGATATTTAAAAACAAATACAGGAATGATAAAATATATCTAAATAGAAATAAAATAGCTCCGTCAAACCAAAAAAAAAAAATAATTCAAGACTGGTCCCGTGGATGAATCTACAACCCCCAAAATGTTCACTTCCACTCCAGTTCACAACTACAAAAACAAGACAGGCCGCTCCGGTTTTCCTGCGGATCTCTCCGAAACACTTCGGCTAAACTCCTCGGTGAAGCGAAATTGGAAAAACACACGTCGAGTGCTTCAAGTGGCACGACTTTCAAATTCAATTTGCGCTTTTCTCGCGCTTCTCTTGAGCGGCTGACCTCTTTTCTGCCCTCTCCGTATCGGGTTCTCTGGGAGATTTAATAAACGGCGCCGCCCGGGGACGCTGCGCGATGGTTCCATTTCTGCTCCCGCCTGCCTGCCCTTCTCCGTTTCTGCTTCTGTCCGCCGCTTCGTTTTGTGTGACACGCTAAAACAGCGGCGGGGTTGGACTGGTCATGGCTTTATTTCCATAGTTCCAGAGTTTACTTTTGTATCACGCAGCTAAACAGCTGTAGCACGAGTTTGAGTTTGACGCGGCGCATTCTGTGATGTGACTATCGTGTGCGTGTCGATGCTGAAGCGATGAATCGTTCAGCCCTGGTGACAAACACAGGCGAGGAAAGAAAAGCTCTGCAGCAGGTGATCAAAACTTCCCAGAACATCATTGGTACGGAAGGTCGATTCCCCTGGTCTGCAACAATTCCTCGAGTACCGCGAGTAACTCGATTACAACTCGATTACAAAAAATGATCGAGGAATTTCCTCTGCCTTGAAGCCTTGTTTAATTAAATTTAAAGCGCACATTTTGCACAGATTCTGTTTAGTGTGACACAACGTGCTTACGTCAGAGGCTATGCGCGGTGAAAATAAGGAATGCGTCCCGTCACGTGTGTCACCACGCGCCTTTGCGTATCTGACAGTCAGGTTACACACCACACAATTCATTTGAAAAACAGCGGAAATTAAGCAGCTTCTTTGGTGTTTCACCACCACCGAAGAAACGGAAAACCGAGCCTGTTAACTGGTCCGGCACGGCGGCGGAGCCGATACGTTTCACTGTCAGTTTCCAACGACTGCGGATGCACTGCGTGACGGCTCCGGATTCGCCCCGATTACTCGATTAATATTCGATAGAATACTCGATTACCAAAATATTCGATAGCTGCAGCCCTACTGCGTATCGAAGTGTCCTTGGGCAAGATACTGAACCCCAAAACTGCTCCTGATGTGCTGGTCGGCACCTTGCATGGCAGCCACCGCCATCAGTGTATGAATGTGTGAATGAATTACTGTAAGTTGCTTTGGACAAAAGCGTCTGATAGAATGCCCTAAAAATGTAAAAGCAGCAACGATACTGGTGAGATGTCTGCAAAACCCAAAGGACACTAAAAGACAACATCCACGTGTAGCTTCAGGAAATACAACAGAAATGCGTCTATAAAATCTTGTGTTGCATAATGACAATTAAATCAAATCTTAAAATCGCTCGGCACGGAAAATAAACTCATTAAAAAACAAGTCCAACGATCGTCTTCGCCACTACTGTAGAGTTTCCAGAGGGTACATTTTAACACGGCCGTTAAATCTCTTGTTATGTTTGGACCGGAGCGAGGATTCGCCCTTTCGCGGCTAAAAGGAGAGCGCCGGGCGGCTCGGCGGTCACGCGCGCCCGAAGGACTCTTGCATTATTAACGCGGCTAAAATGGAATGAAACGGCCTTCTGATGCCTCGTAAAACAGATTTAGGAGAGGGTCAGAGTGAGAACGCCGCTTTTCTGGTGCTAATTGATGCCACCTTTATCGGCCTCGGAGTGTTTTTACGGGACGGGCGTGTGATGAATAACCCCCGCTCTCCCCAGAGCCCGGAGCCGCTTGAACACAGCGAGCAGTCGGGACTCGCTGGTGAAAATGGACGGAGGTTCATCGACTACACTGGTAACGGTTCGTGGTGCTGTTGTATCGTGAGGTCAACGTTATTTTGACCTCCTACTGTATGAGTAAATGTGGGACAGGTGTCAGTCAAGGTGTGATGTTGGCTTGTAGCTGACAGTGGAGCCAACACATCTGTAGCTGAAGGAATTCATCCATTAAGATGCATTAAAAGATGCATGAAGATGTGAGACACATTATCCGTCTGCTGTTCTGACAGACAACGCTACGAACATTAAAAATAAATAAGCTCAGAACTGTTTACTCAGCGGGTTCGCTCACCCGGCCAGCAGCGACTGCGGCGTCGGCCCGGGTCCGTTCAGCGTGTAGACTCCCAGGCTGGAGATGCCGCTGGTCCCCACGCTGGCCGACAGCGCCGCGCTCCTCTCCCCGTAGCCCAGGGCCAGGCTCTGGGGCCGGGTGCAGTAGAACGGGGTGGAGTGGGCGTCCCTGGGGAGCGCCTGGGCGAAGAGAGCCCCATAGTTTCCAACCTGGTGGAGAGGAGAGGAGATGGAGTCGGTATTAAACACAAACTTAGGCCTTGCTATTGTTTTTTTTTTTTCTTCTTTTTTTTTTTTAAGTATTTTTTTGGCCTTTATCGCTGATAGGACAAGCTGAAGATATGACAGGAAATGGGAGGAGAGAGAGAGGGAGTGACATGCAGCAAAGGGTCCCAGGCCGGGAGTCGAACCCGGGTCCGCTGCAGCGAGGACAAAGCCTCTATACATGGGACGCCCGCTCACCAAGTGAGCCCTCGCTATTGTTAAGTCCTCCATAAGAAACACATCTGCTCAAACCTTGGGGCCTCACCACATGGCTCTGACAACAGAGACCTGTATGTTAAATGTGAAAGCCTACAGCCTCTACACACCAGCGAAGCCTGCAGAAAAATAGAAAAGTGCACCCAGTAAATCTCACCTGGTTGCAAGATTTAACCAAATTCTCGGTTTCTACCCAAATTCTACCCCAAAAAACTCGCATCTCACTTTTTTTTCCTCACATTTTCTGTTATTTTATTTACTAAACATGTTTCAGATCCAGATGAGACACCGTGCGACCCGGCCTGTCTACCAATCCCCGTAAAAGAGGGGAATTTTCACTCTGGGAGGAAACAAACGGCCGCCGAGCGCCGCTTCCTACAACAGAGTTCCTCCTACAACGCTGTTCCTCCGCTCAAATGTGGAGGACAGCCCGCTGATAGGACGCCGCCGTGGCCAATGCCATTCCTCCATTGCAAGGAAACGAGCTGGATTAACGGACGGACATTAAAGCAAGTGGCTTCATTAGTGTCTGGGCAGATGCTGGGTATAATAAGCGTGTATAGTATGCTGAAAAGCAACAGTTGTTGTGAGTTTTGTGGACTGCTGCGCGCAATTTGCTGCTGCTTTACACTGTGTAGTGTCGCTATTAGTAAGTTAGATAGTTCTGTTTTACTTTTTAGCCGCCGTGTGAACACACAATAAGCTGCTTGTCTATATGGAACAAAGAGCAGAGAAAGGTCCACCAAACTCTGAGTGGTAGAAAAGTGAATATTGTGTCTCTCCACAGTCAATTTCTCCTCCCCCGACTGTTTTCCACACTCCTACTGGTCTCTGATTCCAGGGTGGTGCCCTGTAATTATTAATTTATTTTAATAATTGCTATTAGTAATTATTAACTGCTAACAACCAAACCTGCCCCTACCAGTGTACCAACACAAAGCAAATGAATAATCATAAAAACACCGAAAGGCTCATCAGGATACGAATAAGAGCTTTGACTGAAGTGTAGAAAAGGAGGCCGCCAAGTTTTCATTAGTCACGTCCTGCCATGTAAATGACACTGAATGCTAAAAAGGAATGGCAAGCTTCTCAGAAGGGAATGAAGAGACTGTCTGTGTGTGTGTGTGTGTGTGTGTGCCCTCACTCTGCTGGACGGTTTGCGGGGGTCTTCAGAGAGGCTGAGCAGCAGGTAGAGGACGGACCAGCGGTGCTTCAGAACGCTCTGTCGGACAGAAAACACAACGTCAGCTGAACGCAGTCGCACACCGCGCTGGCGACACTGCAGCAGATCATTCGAGATGAATAATGAATGCGATGTAGAATCAAAATAGTTAAAATGAGATCGATCCAGGTTTTCTGTTTCTGGTGAGAATACAGTTCAGAGAGAAAAACCCAAATACCAACCTGCGTCTGAAGTTTTCTGTGAAGCTCTGAGAACAGAGCGGCGTCGGCTTCTCTCCTCTGCTTCAGCACTGCAAACACAGCGAGACAAAATCCTTCAGCTCAGGCGTCAAAATCATAGTACGCGAGTCTCCTACAATATTCACAACTAATTTAACGGATGAACACACACACCAAGGCTGATAACGCCCGTCATTCGCTGTAGGGGATATGTCACCTGTTAATGGTTAACCACGAATTTAGACAGCAAAATAAGGACAGGATCCTTTCCACGAACACAACTTACACCGCAAAGGAAGAGGAGAATACATGAATTACTGAAGATCATGAGGTTGATCTGCGCACAGAACAGCAGACAGGTTGCACGCTGCTCTGCTTGTTCTGTTCTGTTCAGCACAAAGAAACCTGTCACCGCGCCGTGAAGAAGAGGAAAAAAGTGTCTGTATTCAAAACACCTTCATAACTTTGATGTCTTAAAATTAAAGACCGTTTCCGACCTGAACAACTACAGAAATCTGCATTTCAAAAGGGGAAGGTGAGAGACGAGAAGAGGAGAAGGGAAACACCAGTTTCTGGTGAGACATGCCACAGTTAGCAGCCAGGGCTGCAACAAATGGTGCTACTGTAGCTTTTAGTATTCATTATTTTATACAGGTGAGCTTTGATTTTATCACTAGAGGAATCAATATATAAATCCAACCAACGCATGCATGTTTCAGAGTAACAAAGTTCCCACAGATCTATCTGAAAACTGGAGATGAATGACATTCCGTACAAGAAGTGCTGCACTGTTTTTACTTTATTTACTCCGTCAAACCTCGGATCAACGTTTTCCCACTAATGGCGCAACCTTGGCTAAGATGGAGATCCACAGGGATTCGCTTTTTTACGGTGCAATAAATATTTCTGACTTTTTTGTGGAGTTTTCGGAGTGCACACATGGAGCTCGTGTACAAAAACACGTCGACAGCAACGGAGATGGGCAGATTTGGCTGACGGATTGGGGACAACGCCACAGAGATGGATAATAGAGCAACTGTGATGGATGTTACAGTATAAACGTACTGTCGGTTGGCAGATAGCACTTACATTCCTTCTTGATCTTCTCTGACACCAGGAACTCATCGCGTTCAATGGTGGGAGCGTAGTTGCTGCCAATGACTCGCACTGCATACTGAAACTGGTGGGCGACTTCAGCTGGAGAGAGGACAAAAACACAAGCGATGACTGAAGCTCATGGCATGTGAGAAGTACTTTAAAGTAATGTCATGACCAGGAGAGTTCTTCTCTTGCTTTTGCTGCGTTTACTTTACATTTCCCCCATTTATTTTGCTTTAAACTTTAAACTTAGACACTTTGGAAAGGGTTGCAGTGATGGAACAGAATGGATGTGGCTAACACTCTGGGCTCTAGGTGAAAAGAAATGACAGAACTTTCCAACTGGAAAGCTTTGGTGTCTCTGATCACGGGGTTTAAGTTTCAGTCACGTCAATAACAACTGCATCACGGTGATTGTTCACGCCTGTGTCTGATCAGACATGCTAACCTTGCCCTGAGATGTCTGCAGCCATCAGGGGCCTGCAGCAGCTAGCAAGACACGAGCGCACCCAGTAACCATGCAAACAGTGTACTGGTCAGCGCGAGAGCTAACTGGCTAACAAGCTCGTGGACAGATATCTGAAGTGAACCGCTAGCCAGCTGATCAAATCAGAGCTAACAGTGTATTACAGTGGCAGCTGTAAGTGCCGTGACGCTGTTCAGCTGGATGTGCAGCATCTAGCCGAACCCACCGGCTGACAGCTAACTACGTTAGGCGGACAGAGCTCCGTCCCGTTGTCAAACACTGCTAAAGTGATACAAAACTCATTTTATCTCTATTCTTCTTAACCGGTCAGATATTTATGTGTGCGCTCGTTGACCCGCAAGGCGGTTGAGAAAATTCGGCATATATCCAAAAGACCAGCAGGCTTTATTTTAGCAAAAAAAAAATCCAGATTTTCTTCAACCTTCCGTTATAAAAACATACCGGGGTTAACGTTAACGTTAGCCGGCGCATGAAATGTAAAAACTTTTGTTATTATCAAAATGTGTACTCCCTGTTGTTATAATCATACGCCGAATTGGCCAGTAGACGGTTAAGATTCAGCCAGTGACTTTATGTCATGTGTAAAATTATGTACGACTAGGAATGGCAAAAGCCACGACAAAGTGCCGCTTTTTTTGAATTAGGTTAGCTTTGACGTTTCCTGAATACTAGAGCACTGCACGTATCTAACGTTACACTAGCGCGGACCATGCTAGCGCTGAATGATGTAGCTACCTTCGCTTTTCCCCGTGATCCTGCAGCACAGACTCTGGAGAAGCACATTGGGTGATTTCTGGTCCAGGGTCGCCATACTGTAGTGGCTAACTCTGTTTTGTCCGGTAAGTGAATAAACACCGATGTATAATATGAACTAACTCCAGTCTCCTCTTGCGAGCAACGCCATTTTGACAAATTGAGTCAAGCGACCACGGCGCAGAGGGAATATGACCGCAGCCTGCGCCACGAGCCCTTCAAAGTAAGAGCATAAGATTTCTCATTCGTTTTGCAAACGCACATCGGAAAGGATAGATAGATAGATAAATGAATGAATGAATGAGACAATGCTTTAAAATAAAAAGAGTACAAGTACAAACCAATTAACAGTATCAATATAATAGTATAAACGTATTTGAGTAAAGGATTACTGTGAAAGTGGCAGAAAAGACTACACTGTAATATAAAGAGGGATTTTAATGGAGGATGGCCCACTGTAGTATTAAAAGAAAAGAATAAGATTTTAAGATTGCCTATTTGGGCACATAAATCAGTTCACACAGCGTTGGATAAATTGGTTTTAAAAAATAAAATAAAACAGGCTACTGATGACTTGTACTTGACGCCTATCAGAATCAGTTTTAGTGTTTTTACAGCCTTTAGATTTATGTCTGAAATAGGCCTATAAATTCTGTTTTTTTTTTAAAGGATAAAACTGATTGACTGTCATCCCGGTGTGTACACTGGTCTTTCTCACATGGACCTCCTGTAAACCATCCAGCTCCTTTAGGTCATAGTAATGGAGATGCAGGTTTAGTAGACAAAGTCACTCCTTTTCATAGGGCTTCATGCTATAGATTTGGTCTGTGCTGGACTTTTTACTTTTCTTTCTTTCTTTCTTTCTTTCTTTCTTTCAGTCAACTATAAGTGTATATACTGTACTAGGTTACAGTATGACCAACTTAAATAGTTAAGAAATTATTCAAAAAATTACAATAATGCCAACATGCCAATTAGAATAGTATCGATGTTTTAAAAAAGAAAAAGAAAATGACTTAAAAGGCATTTAGAGCCATTCTCCATGACCTTGAACCGACTGTGGGATCAAGACAAGACTAATTTGAGCAGTGGTTTTATTTTGAAGGCTACAACCGGATACGGTGGCTGTTATTACAGCATATTTGACACTGGTGTTCCAACAGAACCCGCCGAAAACCGAACAGCGTCTCCAGGAAACAGAGGACGGACTAATGAATGAAAACACTTCCCTCCGGAAACAACGCATCCTGAACTGTAGTTCTCACCCTGCTGACCTCGCCAGACAGTCAACATTTACAAACTGATGGCTTCATGATACATTCATTACTTTTATTTAAAGGGACATTGTGCAGTTTGGGAGGAGAAATTCAAACTCAGAATATTAATATTTAAGCTTTTAATGAGGTAATAAAAGGCTACTAACTCAGAAATATGTGTTTTCTCCATTAGTGAATAAACAAGCTGCTCTCAGATGAAATTAAGGTCCCCAGCACCGTTTGAAGGTAGAAAGGTGGCAGGGTCCACCAAATATAAACAAAGTAAAACAGTAACAGTCGTGTTATCCTTTAAGGTCAGTTTGTTTATTCAGTAGTGTTTGTTTATATAGTTTGTTTAGGCAAAAAAAAAAAAAAAAATCCCCAAAAGTACATAGTGCAGATTTAATTTATGCAGCAACAATTAATAAAGTATGCCAAGAATGAAGAAAATAATTTAAATTTAATCATTTTTAGACATCAGTTGTCAGTTGCATGTAAGGCGAATCCTGTGATTTTTTATTTTTGTTGTTTATGTTCTTAAATTAAAAGTACAAGATGAGGCGAAGTATTTATGGACCTTTTTTTTAATTTTAAAAAAAAATTATTATTCAATTTTAGAATTTGTAGAATTCTTTCAAAGATTTCAGGACCGAGTGGATGGACAGCACCACTGGGGTGTCCCAAACTGACCCCCCTCCCCCCACCACCACCATAACAGACACACGCGCGCGCGCGCGCACAGTCACATGCACTCACACGCACCACCAGACAAATCAATCTCCTAATTAACTGCAGAGTCCAATCAATCACACGCCAAAAAAACCCAAAACACTAGGGTGCGCATGCGCCACCACCTGGCTCCTCGTGACGTAGATGAAACGAAAAGCTCCTTTAGCCGCGGCGCGAGACAAGAAGATTACTAGTACACGCGCAGAGGGGGGGAGAGAGAGAGCGCGAGGGAGCCGCAGGGACTTGACGCTGGTCTCGCAGGAGGGGCGCCGCACTTGTCTGTGCCTGTACGAACTGTAGAGAGGGCGGCACGGACACACAACCCGCTCCTCCTGCCTGTACAGCCTGTTACACACTCCCGTAGGTGAGTTCAGGTTGTCGGACCGAGGCTTTTTTTTCTCCTTTTTTTTTTTTTTAAACTCAGGAAGAGGAGAACGGGAGTGAAAATCATGGACAGAGGGGGAGAAATTAAAAGAAGAACGTAACCTGTGGAAACACGGCTCGGAAAGAAGAAGAAGAAGAAGACGAAGACGAAGGAGAAGAAGTGTCCGGGGAGGAAAGAGGAACAGGATGGGGATGGATTTCAGCACTCTTCGGAACCTCATCAGCCGATATGTAAGTTTTAAAGCTCTTCGCGTGTAGGTTACTTTATTAAGCTAGTCCCGGTCGCTGCAGACCAAAAGCTCTCCCTGTTTTCTTTTAATATATTTCACGAAGAAAAGACGGAAAACGTGTGCGCTTTTCGTCACTATTGCTATCGAATTCCGCCGAAGCGGCTCATCCGGGATTAAGTTTCACTTGAGAAAGGGAGAGGAACGAGGCTCCTCGGGAAACTGTCTTGACGCTAAACAGCCCATCAGCTATGAGTCATTTCACAGTTCCCGTCACAGTTTGTTCTTTAAATCCTGAAACAATGGCAGTTTGAGGTTGACAACTCGGCTCACATGACAGTAGTTGATGAATGATGAATTTAGCCCACCTACCTGTCACCAGTCGTTCATACTAGATCATAACATTGTTGTTAAAATACCTTTTTTATCCAAGAACATTAAATACAACATAACACAACACGGTGTAGAGGTATGCTAACTAAAATGAGTCTAAATTAGTGTTTTTGACTTTTTTTTTTTTTTTTTTAATTTTCAATGGAAGTCACATGATTTCAAATGTGTAACTTTAAAAGTGTGACAGGAGGGCAATCTTTTTAATGAATGTAATATTTTCGCTGAAATTAAATTTTGTGCATTGCATCCTGGGAGAAGCTGGGCTTGTTCAAAACGAGCAAGGGTTGTAAAAACCACCAGCTGTTGTTTGGCATTTGCATTGCAAGTGCGCACATGTTGTTCAAGCCTTCACCCGTCCGTCTGCAAATCACACTCAGACTTCATTAAGTTAAAGGTGGAGTCCTTTCTTATCATCATCAGTTGTAATGCAGAGTTCTGGAGAGCAGGCTGCATACCTTGTCATGACGGGACATACCAAGAGAGACAGACAACAGTCCTTGTTCACTTTGACAATACTGACACTATTGTCTTATATGTGAAAAGGTCAAATCAGTGCACCACAATCAGCTAAAATGACTTTTTTTTTGTGCAGGTTACTATTGAACCAATTTGTGTGCTTTCCACTCACTAATTTATAATGCTCCATCTCCCAGTTGAACAAGACTACAAATGGACTAGTCAGTCATGAATTATGTAATCCACTTGTTTCCTCCCTGGTAGTCAGATCGATGGGCAGCGTTGGAGCAGCCGACCTGTATGGCTGCGAGTTGCATTAGGCTCCGCGGTAATGTGTTTGACAAGAATCCAGACGGAGCAAGCCCCCGCTCACATGAGAGTCCGCGAGGTTTATGCCCCGTCTCCATGCTCAGCTGAGGCTTAGACAGCGGCCCTCCCAAATGGCTGATTAAATACAATCCCCACTCTGTGGAGGGCGAAATGGAAATAAGAAACACGCGGAGACAAGCCGGTGACTGGTAGGATGTGGGATGCTGATGAGGTCTGCTGCCGTAATTGATCTGGATAACTGCTTTAGAGAAATGGGTTAGGGTTAAATTGATTGCAAAAAACCTGGCTGCAGAGAGACAGCAAAATGCTTAAGATTAGGGTAAGACACGATTATCAGGTTGTCAATATAAGGCCTTTATGAAATATCAGTCAGTAAACAGAGCCAACTGTAAAGGAGGATTCTCCCTCTGACCACATCTGTAAACTGAAACCAATTATGAATTCAGTCTTTATGTGTGTAATCTATCCATTTGCAAGGCTCTAATGCTCGCTCAAGCACATTTGAAATGAGGAAAAAATGCATCCAACATCTTGGTGTGTGGCAAGACTATATTTCATGCCAATTTTCCATGTGCCTTTGGTTTCTTTAGTTTTACATTTTTTCCCCCAATGCGGTATTTGTTGCCTTTATAACTATGTAAGAAAGAATTGAGCAGAATATCAAAAGGAATGTATTCTTAGTAAAGATATTGCTCTTACAGGCTTTTGGCTCTCACAGCACTTAAGATCTATTTTTTATTTTTTTAATTTACGTAATAGGTATTTTGTAATAGATAAGTTCTATATTACAAATCCAAAACAAAAGTGTTTTAAAGTCTTTATATGGACCAGAACATCCCCTGGTATTTATGATGACAAACGTTTTTTTTCAAATGTAATATTCTCTTCAGTATTTCTTAGAGCTGCAACAATTAATCAGTTGTCAACTATTAAACTAAACTATTTTTTTCTTATTCCAGCTATCTTAAATGTGAACTTTTTCTGCTTTCTATACTCCTCTATGACAGTAAACTTAATATCTTTAGGTTGTGGACGTAAAAAGACATTTGAGAATGCCGTCTTGGGTTTTGGGAAACACTGATCAAAATGTTTCACCATTTTCTGACATTTTACGTCACGTGACTTTGACCGCGGACCAGATACTGTGTTCTTTCTGTTATCCTGTGTCGTCGCCATTAGACGAACTGCTCTGTTTGGTATTTGCATTGGCCTCAATTCTAAGAGCCAGAGGTTGCCGCTTTTAGTTGCAGCCCTGAGTATGTCTCCTTCTTTAGAAGCATTCTAACCATCTCTCATATAAACTTAATTATTTGTGGCTTTTTGCAGGATTTTCTGCGATGTTGCAAATATCACATCAAAGCTAGAATTGAATATAATTTAAGTCTGTCTTCACTGTATTACATATCTGAAAAATCAAGAAAAGACACCAGTTTAACACAAACAGAAATGATACCCAGACCCTGCAAAATGTGCACACTTTTCAGCCCACCTGGCAAGAAACTTGAATTTTTACTCAGACTAAATCCACTTTAAAGTCGCTTTATGTAACAATTTGAAGCAGTTTACATGCATGAATCACGTTTTGTATTGCTCAAATGTGATAGGATTTTAATGTGATATGAAAAATGAGACTCTTCCTTTCCTGCCTGTCTTGGTTGATGACACAAGCCTGTGGATGATTTGTTTGAGTTGTTTAATGATGCTGGACTGTGGATTGTGAAGGACTCTGGTTAGGGCTTCTCGATTATGGAAAAAATCATAATCACGATTATTCTGGTCAATATTGAAATCACGATTATTTAAACGATTATTTTTTAGTTTGGAAACATGATGCATTTATTAGCATTTCTCTCCAAATAAAACACTTTGTGTTTTATTTTGAAAAGTGACCGGATGTTATGCTGATGTTTTGGTGCGTGACTTCCTGTCTGCTATATGCTAAATTCGGCTTATTGCTACGTCGTGGCTCCGATCCGCCAGAAATCAGTAGTCCGTAACTCCTCCGGAGGGCTCTGGACTGCCGGACCTGGTGGACGTTAACACAGAGACTAAAGTGAAACCATCAGCTCGTAACGCCGTAAAGCAGCGGACACGTATCCAGTCAGCATGGCCGCGTTGAATGCTTTGGGGGAGGGATTAAATTGCGTATGCGCATCTCTTTCAGAAAATCTCTAGGCCTACTGTACAACGGAAAATGCCAAACAAATTGTTTCAACTCGATTATATTAGTTTGGAGATCGTTTGACCTAAAAATCGAAATCACGATTTAAATTCGATTAATTGCACAGCCCTGACTCTGGTCTTATTTTCCGTGACAACTCCGCTACCGTAATCAAGCGACAGGCTTCTAGCACAGCACAGAGGTTCCACAGAGCCACGTTGAAATTGAATTAATGCTTTTCGGCAAACACATAATCTCATAGTAATCGGTAATTACTTATTCACCTTAGTGTGGAGCCTGTAAGTAAAAAAGAAGTAGTGCACAGTGGTGTCGCTGTCCAAGATGCGATGAAAGGATGCAGAAATGGTGAACATTCCCGGTTCAAACTCCTCACATGAGAAGTTTTGGTGCATTCCTCTTTCTTATGTGATAGTAAACTCAATATCTTTTGGATTGTTTGGATTGTCTTCACCATGGATTTTTGATGGATGAATATCACATATTTTCAGACCCTTTGTAGACCAAACAATTAACTCTATTAATGGAGATACTATCTGTAGATTAATGAGTTTAGCTGAGGACACATCACCACTTGGATACCAGTTGTACTGTTGCAGGGTCATTTGGTCAGTCTCTGCAGTCGCTGCTATCTCTGATGGGGTAAAATGGCAGAGGATGTTATGCAAGCCTATTACTATCTGTTTTAGTTGAACATGTCGAGTTGTAATCTAAGTGGCTGTCACTCCCGTCCAGGCCGAATCAGAACAAAATGTAATCACAGTGACATGTAGGAGCGCTGCGATCCAGTGCGCTTGTACTGTACTCACTTCGCTGCCTTCTTTTGTTCTCTCCTCGGGGTGATTTAAGGCCAAAGTTTTAAAAGTACCGTTTATTGATTTGAATTATAGACTCTCCACTGTCTTCAGTGCAGTACTGCTTTTTCACCATTTCTTTCATGTTCATCTCTGCGTCCTGTTTTCTAAACTAAACACTGTTTGACATCATAGTCCTTTAAAAAGTTAAGTTGCTTTTTATTTTTGAAATAGCTCTTTTACCTCTGTTTCTTTATTTTGAAGTCTCCTCTCTTTCCTCTCATTTTCTTGTTTTTCTGTTAAAAGAATGCACCCAGATTAAAATAGGTTGGCACTTTGGGTCTCTTTGTACTGTGTTCTAAGTGATTTTATTTATTTTCCTTTTACCAGTTCAGTATTATAGACCTATGAGATTGTAAAATTTATGGACTTGCTATCTTCGTTCCCTATTTACTGTTGAGAGAATCGTAACATTTAAACACATGCTGGTTGTTTTATAGGAAGTGCAGCAGAAATGAGCTGCTACTGGTTTTCTGATGTGTGTCGTGAGTAAAACCAGCCCTAGTTTATATCTCATGTATTGATATGACATTAAAGTCACAGCGCAAAGCATCTGTAACACTGTTCTAAAGGTATTTCCAGAATCCTCATAGACTCATCAGACTGTCAATATATAAAATAGCCGTAAAATATCATGTTTGCTGCGGCTGCTGTGATTCTTGCTTCCTTGCTCGTTTTGTTTTGTAGAACAAAATAAAAATAAAAAAAGGTTCATCTTCCTATGAAAATATAAAAGAGATGTAGAGCATGGCAATATATACGATGTCTATCGTTATCATATTGTTATATTTTGATATCAGTGTTGTCTTTTCCTTGTTTTAAAGACTGCATTACACTAAAGTGATTTCAAGTCATTTTCTGAACTAAGCAGACCGTTCGACTTGTTTTGATAATTTACCCATGTAGTCTTGATATCCACATCACTGATGATCATTGACCAATAGTCATCCCTGCAATATTTTTGCAGATCTATGTTGAGGTATTTTGGTCAAAAATAATGATATTTGATTTTGTCGCTCAATCCTAGCATTTATGATGCATATTGTGTATCGCGATGGAGCCTAAAAATATTGCAATATTATTTTAAGCCCTGCCCAGATGGCTAGACTCTTAAGGATTCTGGAAATACCTGTAGAACAGCAGTAAGTTTTGTTTAACTACCTTTCGTTTGTTTTTTTTAAGACAGGTTTAACTTTTTTTTCTATATTTACCTTCCATGAGTAGATGCACACTTCCCTCTGTGTGGTGATACGATAGGCCAGTAATGTTTGCCAAAAGAAAATAGTTCCTCCATAACAGTGCTCACAAGGTCTGTGGATTATTATCAGTAACCTGGTCATGATTTCTGGAAAGAGTTTTGACTTTGGGGTGAACTGTCCCTTTAACTGAACATCAAATGTAACTTTTGACCATTGATTGTAAAGGTTAATGTCAATTTTTGCTAAGATTTGACAAACTTGAAGTGTTTTTCTGTCTATCCAAATACATTAATTGAATGCATAATATACCGTTGCAGCACTTGTTTCAAGCTGTGGATGAAACAAACTAGATGAACCGTGCGTGTGTGTGTGTGTGTGTGTGTGCGTGTCTCCAAAGCAGCTGGGCAGCATTCCTGTGCTGCTGGCTAATCTGGATTCCGGGACAGGAAGTGCCTCCCCTTTCTCTCTGTCTGGCTTCCTGCCTTCACATAGTGGATTAAGGGGTTACTGGTGTTCACTATACCTCCACCCACCTAATCCATTTTACAGCTATACTCTAACATCTAAGCCAATCACTGATCTCCAACTGCTTATTTCCCACCTGCTGATCATATGTTTTTCCCTCAGTAGCAGGCTGTATCATGAAGCATGTTAACTCATCTGTGCATGTGAGGCAAGAATAACTGTTTGATTAAGCGAACAGTGGCTGGTGATCATATTGTTGCGTCTGCAGCGCTACGGTCAGCGAGCGGGGAGCTGGAATACTGTAGTAGCCATGTGACGCAGAGGTCAGCGGATCACATGCACATCTTGGCTTTGTCTAGTTGTCAATTATTCATAAGCAGACTGGCTGACGGTGTGGACTGACGTTTGTGTAGCTCGTTACGGAGTCTTACGCTGCAGGGCTGCTCAGTGTGGGGTCCAGGGACGCCCAGGGGTGCTGGAGAGGACTTCCCTGCAAAATGAGTAAAAGATAAATATCATTAACATATACTTATGTTGAAATGATGGTCTCTTTTAACAAACTTTTTAACTTTTTGAAAATGATAACATCATATCATGATATAGCATCAGTGTACTCTTACCCACTTTAATCATCAATAATGCTCTACATAAATGCATGTAGTTGACCATCTACCAAATGCATGGCTTGGTGTGTGTATATCAAAAGTTAGTAAATTGAGGACCTAGGAAAGGGAGTCTTTTATTATGACAGGCAGCTGCAGGGCCCCCTGATAGTTCACCTTGTAGAGCGGGTGGCCCATTTACAGAGGAGGTGCAACTAACATCTGTTTTTATTGTCCTTTTCTTTTCTCTCGATTAGGAATTTGGTCTATAAAATGTCAGAAAATGGTCGAAAGTGTTTCGTAAAAGCTCAAGATGATGTCCTCAAAAGCTTTTGTTTTGTCCACACCTCAAAGATGTTAAGTTTACTGTCATAGACAAGTCAAGACACAAGAAAAATACTCACATTTAAGAAGCTGCAATCAGAGAATTTTGACCTTTTTTACCTTAACAATTACAACAAAAATCAATTACCAAGTGGTTGGTTGTTAATTTAATAGCTGACACCTGATTAATTGATTGTTGCAGCTCTAAAGGACGGCCGGCCATGTTGTTGTGAAACTGCGCCGTGGCTTTAGAAGCATGCTCGTGTCCATGCCAACAGCAGCAGGTTTCCTCTTAGCCTCGTGCTAATCATTTAACACCCGCTCGTCCATGCTGTCCACAATCCACAAAGTGCACCAGGGTTAACCTCTTTACCTGGAGGATTTACGGCCTCTTGCTAAGCCACTCGTCTCTGGATTGTTTTGCAGCTTCACTGGCTGCTGCTTCCCATCTTTTTTTTTAACTGGTTATTTTGCTTTTGACAATAAAAACTTGAACTTGTAACAGCAGTATGAACACAAACAATGTTGAAGAAGCTCTTGCCACCTGTTTGAATAGGCTCAGTATTATAAATGGGTGGTGAGTAAATTGGACATTCAAATACCCTCAGTGGGTAGAGAACCACTATTATAAGAGTTCATATGTAACCTCTAATACTCCTTTTTACAGACTTGTTTCCCCTTTTTTAAATGATCTGCCGACACACAAAAGACAAAAACGTCATTGCTCTATAAAAGTTTATCTCCTCACATTCCCCTCACAGTACCTGCTGACGAGTGTGAGCTCCATTAAGGGGTTGTATCGGTGTCGTTGCCGTAACATTAACAGTGTTCTACAGCCCGCTGCGTAAGGAGACAGATGATGGATGGCTCGGGGTTAATGGTGCGTTGAGGCCTCTATCCAAAGAGAGACCGATACAGAGAGAGGGAACGAGAGATGTTGTCTGAAGTTCCTCATAATAGCATTGCTCCGAGGTGCCAGGGAAAATGCTGAGGGGGGCAGGTACGCCGTAATGTTCTCCCCATCTGAGGCGGTGGTAGCTGAACACACCGTTCCCCACGGCCCTCGCGTCAGACAGAAAAGTGAAGGAAGAGTGCACACCCCCTCTTCCTACATGCTGACGGTGCGTTTGGCGGACATCGCTCCCTTCTCCCCCTGCCCCCCCTTTTCCTCTTAGCCTAAAGGTCTCCTCCTTTTTCTTCCTCTTCGCTTTGAGACATTAGCAGGACATCGTTATGGAACTATCGATTATTAAGAAATCCACTATAAGCTGACTTCAGTTTTGACATTAAGACAATATGGCTATTGATGCTTTCACAAGATGTTAGAACAATGAGATTTTGGACAAATAATCATCAGTAACGGGAGGAAAGTGGATAGGCAATTATAACAAGTAGAACAATCTGGTAAGTTCAAAGAATTACATCACTTTCCTGCAGTGCAGCCTTTAAAAAGACAACACTTATGCCCAAATCTAAGACGATATATAGTCTCATATCAATATTTGGCCAGCTCTATCTCAGACCACAGGCTCACATAAGGTGAATGACAGAGGCTTTATGCTTTTATCGCCAAAAGACACATTTTTTACATAGTTATAACAATTCTGTGCCAAGAATTTCATGGAATGTGTTGTTTTTGTAGTCACAGAATAGACGTATCCTTTCTTGCATTCACCTTATCTCTGTTTTTATTTGAGAATAACACAGACATTTAAGCGTTTTGTTTTACAGACACACATATAACAGAAGTTGGAGACAGATTTAAAAGCATTTCAGTGAAATCCAACGGGAGCACATGTGAAGCCACATTTGCAGCCCAAAGCCCTGTGACAAGCTGTAGTACAACGTCTATTAAAAGTTCCCTTTGCCTATTCCTGAAGGTGCATTTGTTGGGCGGAAGTGCGGACGATACAGGGCAGATGATCGCATACGCACGTTCAGTAGGTAGCTGAAATTGCTGAGCGCTCAAGTGAATTCCAAAACTGAACAACTTGTGCACATGGAACGGCATCGATTCTTCTGCAACAGTATCGATGCACTTTGGCAGTAGATGACTGCGATCCTCTCTCACCACTCTGACTGTCAGTCTGCCAGAGCAGAGCAACACCAAGCGATATCATACTGAGCGTACACACTACTGCACTCAGAACTGTCTCTGATAGAATTGAGATGACGTGTTGTGACATTAGAGCCAAAACTGACTTTTTAAAGATGTATTTTTGGTTTCCACATGACTAGATTATGACAGGCTACATTTACTCAATTTCAGCTTTGCTGTCGAAATTTCCTTCTATGAGCTGTTATTTTTCATCAGAATATCTAAGGACATGTAGTACTGAACACTAAACCTGAGAATAGAGGCTCCTCGGATTTAAGTCGGACTATAATTTGAAGCCACAGACACAATAAAAGGTGCAGCACAGGACTATACTCACACTGGGAGAAGTGTAACGCAGGAGAACAATATAAAGCACTACGGTCACGTAAATATATTTCTCTTGGTGCGTCATTCATCAGGGTAAACCCGGATGACAACGTCAAATCCTTTTAAATGTGCACGAGGCATTTTAACATTAATAAATAATCACCACATTAATATTTGAGTGTAATTGCCACAAACAAAAGGGGCCACCACTAAATTTGCAACCCAGCTGTATTTTTTACATCATGCGCCATCTGTTTGTCTTAGGTACTAAATCTGCAGGATTGATTTACTGCACAAAGTACGGCTGCAGCTATCGATCATTGATAGTCATCTATTATTTCACGGGTTATTCCAACAATTTACTGAGTAATCGGATGAGAAATACTTTTGCTTTATTAAAGAGTGTCTCTTGAAAATAAACAAATAATTGTTCAATAATTCAACTAACTCCATTAGTAGATGCACATTTATTTACTATGTTGAAGGGTTGCCCTGCACCTGCTGTCTACTACTGCTACTATCAGAACATGAAGGGAGCTCCGGCTTTCACAAACTGCCTGCAGCAGTTTCATTTTTTTTGTGTGTTTTTTCAGCAAAACTTAAGGGCTTTTCACATTGCATAGTATCATGCAGAGGTAAGGCCTAGGCAAAGAGTTAGCCCTGAGATAACTTTTCCACTTTTCACAAGCAGGTCTAGACAGCCCTAGGGCAGAGTCTGGGTTTGGCCACTTTGAAATGTGCCAGCATTGTGTCAGTAGATTTCTTCTCCCAGTGGCTCCCTTAGCTTGCAGCAAAGTTGTAGTGTGCAAAACAGTTTAGCTAA
Source organism: Lagodon rhomboides (assembly GCA_039737535.1). NCBI lineage: Eukaryota > Metazoa > Chordata > Actinopteri > Spariformes > Sparidae > Lagodon > Lagodon rhomboides. The sequence goes on from CM077807.1 coordinate 9,981,321, forward strand.
TTTAGTGACGACATAGCTAGCAGCCATAATGATTTGCAATTGTTGTCTTCTCCAGAGCGTCTTCAGCCTCTTTAGGTGGAGCAGGCAGGTAGGCTGTCTGCCAGGCTGTCCTGTCGCTGCTTGTTTATCACCTGTTGTTTGCTCTGCAGTTTTTACAAAGCAACCGCAAGAAAAACTATTAACATCCAACAACTACTGAACATATCGTTAGGAAAAAGACTTGATCAGATATGCTGACAGATTTTTCGTGGCTGTGATCATCTACCAGACAACAAGAGAAATGGAGATTGGTGGGACTCAGGGCCGAGGGCCTGTTCTCGGCTGTCCTCCTGCGTCCCACCCCCATAGGTGCACTGGTACAACCAGATAGAGGGAGGGATTGTTACTGGCTGCTGGCTGCTGTTTTGTTTTGCAATTGTACATAGTCCAATGACTACTTTTTACTCATGGATGGGTCATGACTGGCTTCTTGTTTTTACTATAGACTAATACACATCACGTTTATTATTGAAGGACATTGTTCAAGTCATTACTTTCATTTTTTTTTTAATAAGATATTTTGGATAAATATTGTACAATGGACTATATATCATGATGATATCGTACCATGAGTTTTTCACAAGTATTGTTACATCCCTATTCTTAACTCTTACATAGAATCAATGATTAACATACTGTACATTCATTACTAGTCTTCATCTAAAACAGAAGTCACTGGTGTATTTCTGTGATAAATACTAACATTAACGTTACCTAGTGTCAGCTTCGCTCTGTGGACTGGATCTGTGGACATGCTTGGACATGTGTCCACAGCATAAGTGCATTGTGCATCAGTATTAATCATTTAAGAAGCAAAACACAGTGCTGTGTGTAGTTATACGGATTAAACAGAGCTCTGATGCAAATTCTTTGCATCAGTGATTTTTTTGTAATTCAGTTGTTCAAGTTGCTTGAGAAACTGTTTCAGCCCGAACACAAAAGTAGAGGCCAACAGCACACATTTGGGAGAAATATATTGTCTTTTTATCAGAAACCAAACTACAGCTTCCTGAAGTTTGGACAGTGGCAGGTATTAGAGGGAGCACAAAAGAGAAGATGCTTCAAAATGTACTATATTTTTTTAATTTAAATGATAAACAGCAAAAAAGGAAAGGAAAAAGGCCGCCAGTTGACTTGTTTGTTTAAAATCTATACACTGTAATGGGTTTAATTGTTTAAAGGCATAATAGAGATACTATAGCTCAAGCTGGTGAATTTTTCATTGACTTTACTGTTACATCATCAAATATATATGCTATATGTTGATGGAGGAAGAACTCTTCTTGCTGTAAAGTACATTGTCCCTGAGGATTTGAGTAGTTTGAAGATTCACATCGAGTAATACAAGTCGGCTGCAGCGGCATGTTGTAAAGTAATTGAGGCTAGTGCTGGTGGTAGGAGTGGAGTAGATGGAGCGCTCACTTGGACTGGCTTTCCTTTTGGATTCGTGCATCAAACCCGCGTGGTGTGCGTGTGTATGTTTTAAGTGCATTCAGTTCAGCGAGTCATTTCACTTTGTTTCACGATGAATTATTTTGTCTTGCAGCTGCAGCCACATAAAAGCACTGAGTGCATTTTAATGGAAGAGTAAATACAATCCTTAAGTTGTTGAAGTTACCACTTTTCAGAGTTGTGGCTCAGGAGGTGGAGCGGATCGTCCGGTAACCGAAAGGCCGCTGGTTTGATTCCTGGGCTCCCCTGGCTGCACGTTCAAATATCCTTGAGCAATATACTAAACCCCGAATTGCTCCTGTCGAGCAGGCCAGCACCTTGCATGGCAACCTCTGCCATCAGTGTATGCATGCATGTGTGTGTGTGTGAATGTGAAAAGTGTTGAGCTGCCAGCAGAGTGGAACAGCGCTGTAGAAGTCCAGTCCATTCAGCAGCTGTAACTGTGACTATGCATGACAGCGCTGCCACACTTTACTTATTTTAGATTGAACAGCTGGACAGTGTCAGGATGTTACTGAGATCACAGATCCTAGGAATCCATTCCCAACGTGGTATTCAGCCCCGGTCATGTGACTGGTCCCATGAGTGCCATATGATGCCGTTAGCCACCCCTCGTCCCTCTGATTTGTCCTGGGATTTTTACTGAGATGTGATAATCACACATGTGAAGAATTTCAGGAATGTAGGATTAAAAAAAAAAGTTGCATAAAACAGCAATCACAGTGTGCCTTATACACTCACACATATACCAGTCAGACAAAAAAAATCAATGGATGATGGATGAGAGACAAACGCTAATGAAGGGATGGAAGATTCAGACAGTTAGATAACGGTCAGTGGTAGAAGTGAGCACAGAGACAGAGGAAGTTATGTCAGACTTGTCAAATAGATAATGAAGATAAAACTGACCATATAGTCTTTTTCTCCCCTCTTGCCTCTCTCACACTCACATCGAGTGTGTGCCTTTGTCTTCCTGGGCGACATGAAAGGGCAGCAGGATTCATGGGGCCATGTGACAGTGAATCACCATGGATAGGACACAACAGAACTGGGAGCAGTGAAGCTCAACTGAAGAGAAAAGACAAAACGGTATAAAGCAGAGAACAAACTGGTGTACGATAATCGAATAAACAGTTACACAATTAGTTATAGAGCTCATGGTATGTGAAGGCATCTGATCAGACTCACCTAAGATTGCAGATCCCAGCTTTTTGGCTGGGAGTTCACAAAAACTTTGTATATATCAGTGTATAATTAAAATATAGTAAATTTGTAAATAGGAAATTGGCGAGGTTTTATTTCTATGAATGTTTTTGGTTGCCTTAGAGTGGCAGGCTTTCAGCACCTGAATCAGCTTACATCCCATTGGTTGGCGGGAGCTACTTGTCTCACCAATCATCATGCCTGTATTCAAAGATTACAGCCATTCATGTCTGCACACAGATCTGTGGGTAAATCTTGTTGGGTTTTCCCTCTAAGTGCGCATTTGGCAGAGACACCAGCTCATGAAAAAGAGCGTGTTTATGTAAGAATGCAGCATATACGTAGCTTGAGTGCTATATACTACAGGAGGATGTGAGGGAAAAGAGGGATTTTAATCCAACAGCTCAGGTTATTCATCACTAAACTGCTGGAGCATTGTCACAGAAACATTTAGACATGAGTTGGCATCTCTTCCAAAGGTGCATTTAAGGGGAAAAACAGACTTACCTATTGGTAGCAGGATCTGTGTGCAGTCATTACCTGATGTAATCCAGGAATGCAGCCGTGACTATGCAGCCCACCCCTCTCAGGTAATCCAAAAAACAGATGGAAATAAAATCCAGTTTTCTATTTTTAAATTTTCCATTTATCCGTTAAACATTCTGCAAGTAGAGAATTATAAAAATGACTGCATTTTTTAAAAAATTATACACTGAATATTAAATCACTTTTCAATGTTCTATTCCTCATCTGGTATATGGAAAATTTAACTGATTAACATTACACAGACCCCAGTGCTTCGATTAGGTTTTATTTCCAGTTAATTCTTTATGTTTTAGAACAAGTCCCCAGCTACCTGAAATGCTGTTTGGCTGTGAAGCTTTAGAAATGTGTTGTGAACTCCTTCTCCTTGACTTTGGCATTGGGGGTAATAGATATTGACTACATTTTCATTATCGGGTGAAATTTTCCTTTAAGGAAAAGGTATCAGTCATGATAACATTAATTCAGATGTTTAGATGATTGTGAGAAAATTAATTAATTAATTAAATAATTAAAATTGTCTGGTTTCAGCTTCTCAAATGTGCAGATCAGATGCTTTCCCCTTTCATATATGATAATAAAACTTGAATTTAGAACTGTTGGTTCCATAAACCTAAACATTTAATCTAAAGCTGCAGTGATAAATGGTTTATCAATTAGGGTTCAACTATTAAATAAGGCATCAACTTTTTTGATATGACAAAATGATAATGAATACTTTTTTGAAAAAAAAATAATAATAATTCTTTAATTTGAGCGTCTTACATGTGAATATTTTTTGTACATTTTGTGTGTGTGTGTGTGTGTGTGTCGTTCTGATGATGCTTACCGGCACCACAAACACTCTAATGAGCACCATTAAGCAGTAGTCGTCCCTACAGGACAAACATTAAGGGAAGACCGAAAAGTGCTGCCATTAACGGGCAGAGGAGAATGAAAAGTTGGGAAATAAATACATTGGCTGTAGATTGAAAAGCATTTTAGTACTTTTCTCTGAGCTCCTGGGAGACACACAGACGGCATTAGTTTACAGCAGGATGTGAAAGCATGAACAGCGTGGTGTAAAACACAAACACACGAGAGCAACAGTTAATGGCACTGTGACCCTCAGGAAAATCAAACTGGCTCATGAACAGAACTGACTCATAACGAAACACCACAGGAGTGTGGGTTGGTACATATAAGATAAACAGATCATGGCTCTAACCCTTGGTGCTTTACAAATAATGTCAGATAACAGTAAAAACTAAAAATAGGGTTAGCATCACCTGCCTTGAAGGCAATAAATGTCACTTCCTGTGTCCACTAACACTAACTTTAATGAAACATTTTAATGTTTACAGACAGTAAGCGGCCTTGTACAGTGACAACAGCTTCTTATCAAAAACATTCCAAATGTAAAGATTGTCTAGTGTGTTATCACCCTTAGCAATATGTATGCCTTGGTATTTAATGGTTGATTTATTTAACAGGGATGTTATGAAATGTAGCTAGAGGAGAGTTGTTAATTGGTAGAAACTCACAGTTCTGTACAAACATAAGCTTGTGTTCAATCGTATCAAAATCTTTGAAAGAATCTAAACTTTCAATAAAGCCTTCATCTTCAATTAAATGATTGTAATTAAGTAAGTTAAGCACAAGTCGTATATTGTTATTAATTGATCATCCTTTTATAAAACCTGATTCTGTATCTAACATAATTTGTGTGATACCATTTTATCATCTGTTGACATAAATACGGATTCAAATTGTATCTGTCTGTACTTCATGGTGCATTCAGTTGCACGTCTTAAACTCTGAAATCAACATTGCTTCAAATGGTAAAGGACATGTGCATCATGGTGCGTTCAAATACACCTCATAAAAAATGTCAATGACAATAAAAGTCTTTTATGCCCAAGAAAAAAATATCATATTTAGCTAAAATAGTAACATATATATATATTTTTAATTAATAATCATACATTTTACATCATCATACATCTACGTCTATTTAACATGTAAAACCTCTGGTGGTATAACCGCTGCAAACAATTGGCCCACTGCCTTTCAAAGGCATTGTTGGAGTTATTTAAAGCGAGTTGTGTGCTGACAGATCAATGCAGGCACTTAGTGTGACCAGGGTACTCACACATGCTCACACAAACACCGATGTGTCGAACCGAACAGTTTGCAAAGGGAAGTAGAACCGTCACTTTGGCTATGGTTAGACTGCAAGCAAATCTTGCTCTTTTTTCATTACACTGTGAGCAGCATAAACAAAAATACCTGATGTGCCAGTCTACCAGCTCTAATTGAGATAAAGAAAGAAATTGTCAAGCAGAAATTACGTTTAAATAATTGCAACAAAGTTGACTTGTTACTCCAGCAGACTTCTGTCTGGTCAGTTTTGGACATTTGGAGTGAGTTGTCCCAGACGCAGGAACATATTTTTGACAGCCTGACACTGAGTCATACTGCTCATGTTTTCTATGTGAAGTTTATGAGCCGAGGTGCAGCCATGGTGAGCTGAATCATTACCATGTTGTCATCTACTAACTGCTAAATAGTGAGAGATGGTGACAGAGGTGATTTACCAATTACTAAGGATGGTTATTATAAAGTGTTACCAAGTATTTCCAAACATTTGAAAGAACTGTCCACCTCCTGAAATTGATTACCTGTGACAAAGTCAGTTGACCTGGGAGTATATCCTGATTGAATACATTCACATTGCACACAAAAGCTAGATGTTAGTGAAAGTACACACAGGAAACTATTATTTTATTGCTATTAATAACTTGTATATCTTCTATACATATTGCCGTCTTTTTATTTTCATCATTGTAAGAAGCAATGCCCTTAGAATAGCTTTCAGAAAAGTGCTGCTACAAAGGCTCCTCACTCGGACACAAATGAAATACCTAGAGAAAACATTGAATATTTGTATTTGTATAACATTTTGGGTCATTAAAGTGGTATATTTTCTATCTAGATCCAGAAGAACGATGTGGTAAAGCAGGCGTATCATCCCAGTTCTCTACTGAGATCTGCTCTGTGGAAACCAGGCTAATGAATTTCTCTGTATAGCTTGCAGAAGCACCGAGGTTCACATCACCTCTCCTCTTCTCCTGCCCCATTTCTCTCCCACTCGTAGTCATTTATCATACAGCGGAGCAGTGATTCAGCAGGAAGGGTCGGTCTTCTGGGAGTAGTGTGTGTTCGTGTGCGAAGATAAACTACCTCTGTGACACGACATATGTAATGAAGTAAAATGAATATGAAAGTCGTACAGCACTTCTGATCTTCAAACCACAAAACAAACCAGCACACACGCTCGCACACTCAGCCGCACAGTGGTCTGCTGACCCACATTGGTAATGGAAGCAGATTAATGTCTATTTCAGCTCATTTCGACTCAGTGACACACGATCTCAGATTCACAAACCTGCTGTTTGATACTTTCAAAATAAGGTTTCAAATCTTTGCAGTATGTACAGTATCATGTTGTCAAAGTAATTATTATGGACAGCATCTTGATATGAATCCCATGTGTCTTCAATTTTGATCATTTTCAGTGAGTCTTGTTCACATTGATATTCATATTCACTTTAATTTATGTCTGAAAATATAGTTTTTTGAATTAGTATATCCTAAAAACATTATTATGACTGTGAGTCAATACTTTTACAATGTTTGTCAGGTCCAGATTTATTGTTTTGTTTATCTCTGTGTTGGAATTATGTGGTTCTAGCATCTAACAAGCCAATATAACACTGCTGTGTTTCGTCCGAGTCTTGGTAGTTGCCGGTTTGCGGAAAAAAACTTAAAATTGGCTGATGGCTTGCTGACTTTTGCCTTATAGACCCAGCACACTATCCTGCCCTAACATTAACTAGCTAGCGTTAGCAATGTTAGCTACACCACACTGACAGCCACTTGACAGGCAAGAAAAAATGAAAACAACAGCAGTGTTTGGACGTGAATCTGATGGTAGCGAGGAGATGATTGTTATCTATGACACCTTTTAAATAAACACATCCGTATATAGGAAGAGAAGAAGTGGTAGTGGTTTTGTTTTTAGCTGTTATTACAGTAGGATGAGAAGTTGTAGTGGTTGTAACAGAAATATAAGTATTACTTATTGTAGCAGCAATTGCATTACTGATAGCAGCAGCACTGACTGATGACTTTATGTAAATCTGTCATTAAACAAACTGTCCCTTTGTATCTTCCTGTGTTTTTCCTCCTCTACCTTTTTCTTTGAGAATGTGCAGGTGTAGCGTTATGACAACATCACTCGGTGTTTCACACACACAGAAATACACACAGGTACAGTCAGGCGCGTACCGGTACAAATGCTGAGTCTTAAAGTTCACTGACTCTGATTAATACCAGCAAGCCAGCATTAATGTGCTGTGTGGTTTTTGGTTGTGTGTGTGTGTGTGTGTGTGTGTGTGTGTGTGTGGTTACGAAGCAGTGAGGACTGCAGGGGTCAGGACACTAAATCCCCAGGAGACGAACACATACAGTTTGCTTTATAGCCTGGCATGGTTTTGGCTAATTAGCATTCTTTCCTCCCATCTCTGGTAATGCCAGAGTGACTTGCTGTTTAACCTCCACACACACACACACACACACACAACAGGAGCACAATCACAGAATTTATATTATACAGTGACTCTGTAATTTCTCTGGACTTCAAAAGCTGAAACCAGACTGTGTCGTCTATACGAAAAAGAGGACACTGTCTTACTGTAAGTCTGGATGCTCATAAAAAGATCATTTAAATTTGTGTTAAAACCTTGCTATGTTTGCTTGAAAACACAGGGTCAGGTAAGGGTCACTGCATACCAACTCATGTATTTAATTAATTGGAACTTGCGAAACAAACAGCAAATCTTTTTGTTTTTTTTACCCAAATGAAGAATCATTCATTTTCACAAATGTATATCTCCATCTTTTTCACTTTCTTGCAACCAAATTTTGATTCTGTGTCATATAAAGAGATTTGCCATATCTAGATGTTTTTTTTTGGTCCTGCACAAAAAAGTGAGTTGCCATGGTAATTGACATCCAAGTCCATATTAGAGTGCTTTTGGGCATTTTAAAAGAGCTAATCTTATCTTTTTTTTTTAATAGAGGATCAGCTGAACCAAAGAAGAGGGAAAAGAATGATAAAAAAGCGTGAAATGGAACTCCCATGGCGGTTAATTAGTCTCTAAACCCACATACATAATAACCGTGCATGAGCACGTGATGCAAGCGTCATGAACAGCATCTCTGTGCTGACAGCCATCCTTGCAAAAGAGTATTCCTGCTCCACGTGCACGTTGCAGTCGCTTGTTTAAATGTGTGCAAAAGCTCAAATTGACTGTGGACACTTTGAAGGTTGGGACAGAATAGACAGTGGCTGATGTCTCCCCTTCCTGTCTGCTATTCCTGTCTACATCAAGAACTGTTGTGACTGTTTTTTTTTAGAAAATCATGAGTTTGGGGAAGCAAGGAAAATGTAAATCAGATTATCTGGATATCAAACACTTCAGCATTGATTTTTCATGCAGGCAAAATAAAAAATACAAACTACTTGGACTCACAGAGCTGCGATTGGCTGCTGACGGTCATAAAAAGCTGCTTTGTGGGCAACTTTTATCCGCCTGACAGCTTTTTGAGCCCAATTTCTCTTTTGACATCACTCACCACTCATTTTTCAACACATACACATCCTGCTGACTGTTTCCTTCAGTGTGAACACCGTCATGGTCGAAGGGTGGAAGGGCGGCGTTTGAAGCTGGATGAGGATTTATCATTATCTTATTGGGGCTGGCTCGTCGGCCGGGGTGAGGCTGACGGGTGACAGATGGAGAGCACAGCTGGTATTTAATCTGCGACTCAGGTACAGTTGCACACACCCGGACGGCTTCACACGGATATCAGGACATTCATCAGGCTATCACATATAAAGATAACAATATGCGAAGCGCAGGCGGGTTGAATCTTTTATCCTCCGCATCACTTCTGTTCTGTTTCTTTTTTTACATGAAGTACTCCATTAGTTAACCACTTTTTTGCCCCACAGACTTACCAGCTAACATACAGTCCATCTTACAAAAGACTGTACGTGTTCGCTGCTATTTTTAACCTGCTCCAGTGCCTTTAATAAAAAAAAGTCCATCGGGAGCAGATGTGAAGAAAATGGTGACTCTGCTGAAGCACTCTCCACCCTGAGAATCTTCACCGATCTCTACATCGCTGCATTTATTTACCTCCATCAGCCGCTGAGCCAACACATTTTCCACACAATCTAAAGTGCAGTATGTGTCTGTATTTAATGCCGAGCGATCGAGTGAAGGGGACGGGATTTTTCTTATCGGAAGAAGCAGCTCAGTTGCCGCCGAGCGATAACACACACTCGCGCGGGGTGTGTGTTCAATCGTGTTTGCACGTGCAAACCCAGTTTACAACACATTATTCAGATGTGTGTAAAGTGGATGTGCCGTGACAGTATCGCGGCGAGCAGGTCGTCCCAGCTTTTGACGGGACCTGTTTTCACCGCCGCCTGTCGCAGTGGGAGATAAGATACTTCGGGGTTGGTCATCAGCGGAACAACAGCTCAGCCTCCAAAGCTGCAGACAAACAATAGTTTTTTGTGTGTGTGGCAGTGATTTTTTGCAGTGTCCTGTAAATGTTATCTTGACTTGCCAGGCATCGTACAGCACTGTGTACAGTGTTACTGCAAAGAGTGAATACAAGTCTGATTCTAGCGTCTGAAATTCATACAGTAAGCTTCGAACAGTGTGTTAGTGGATACTCCTGAGTGCACACTAAGCCAAATTTCAATTCTCTGTTTTCCTCTGCTAGGTTGTGTCAGTTTCCATACAGTGAAAAGTGTCCTGGCTGCTATTCAACAGGCTCAGAGTACTGTATCCAGTCACTATCACACAGTTACAGTGTTTAAGTCGTGCTGGTCGGCACCTTGCATGGCGGCCACCACCATCAGTGTATGAATGTATGAATAACTGTAAGTCGCTTTGGACAAAATCGTCTTTAATCGTGTTTAAGTTTAAACAATACAAGAAATAATGAGAAAAAAATAACAATGTTGGCTGTGTGGTACAGATTACTGTTTGAGATCTGATGAAGACAAAGAGATTTTGCCATTTTCCTGCTGTTTTGGTGTTTAGGCAGAGATCTTTATTTAAAAAAAAAAAAAACAACCTGAAAACACAAGTGTGGATACACATTTTTAATGCTTTCAGCGTTTAACGTTGTAACTGACTTACTCAACGCAAGTTAATTAAGTTACCGTGACATTAAACCTTCTTTTTGCTTTTTTTTCCTGAACTGGCTATTCAAGTAGAACTACTGGAACTTTGCAAAAAAAGTAGTAGAAGTAGATGTGTTATTAATTATTATTAATATTCATTCAAAATTCATTATTTATTCATTATGTGTCTCTACATTTCTGTCTCTCATTATCAGGCCACACCAATGAGCTTCACTAATGTTGGTCAGTAAAATTGCAACATGAGCTTTAAATTTCCATCACTGCAGAAAGCAGGAGTAGTACACGTTTTGAAGCTTAAACTTCTTACACACACACTTTTTGCTATCTGTCATTTCAGCGTCACCATGATTCTCTGATATACTGACTTAAAGTCCAGAGCCTGCTGCAGTGTACGCTGTTCACAGGTGTCAACAAATATTAGCTGCTAGCGCTATCCCCGCTGCGGCTGTGGAAAAGCTTCTGTGGAGGCGTGACTGTGGCAGGGTGAGAGTGCCAGCAGACCTGGGACCAGCTGGCACATTTGGCAAAATGTCACTAATATAAGATGGAGCGAGAGGATGACTGGCTTTAGAAGTTACCAGTTAAAGTAAGTGGGAGTCAGCGGAGTGCAGGTGCATTTTGTACTAGCTTGAATGATATAGACCAACGATTCCCAACCAGGGGTACTACTGCTTTTTCCACTGGGTATGTGGAGAGATTATATACTTAAATAATTTGAAAAAAAATTAATTTGATTAAACATATATCCACATATCAGCTACAACAATTGATTTAGGTCGTATTAATTGCAGTTGAAAGTGTGTGAAATCTATTTGGCAAGTGAGCAGGAGAGCTGGAATAGTTAATTAAAAGTAATGAATAAATAATCGCAAAGGTTAGCTAAAATTCATGGATAAATAATTGAAAAGGTTAGCTAAGAGGAAGGCTCTGCAGCACATGATTAAAACCGCCCGGAACATCGTCGGTACCCATCGACAGAGCATCAGTGGAGTGAGATGTCTGTACAGAGCCCAGCGGATACTTAAAGACAAAAACCCAGCCCAGCCACAGTCTGTTCATCTGGCAAGAGATACAGAAGTATCTGCCGTCATACCACCAGACTGTGGAGCAGCTTCTTTCCTCAGGCTGAGACTCCTCAATTCATCCTACACACTCCATTTTATAAAATAGCTTCTGTGAATGTAGCTTAAAAGGACTCAAACCTAGTATTGTTTTTGAAACTCTAGTTGTGATTAATAAATATACCTTGTACCCTGTACCTTGTAAAAGTAATAATACAAGGTACAGTAATAAAATGTTAAATAGACCAGGAAAAAAAAAGATAAATAGTTGGAATGTCCAGTTTTTTCCTCTCTATGCAAATTTGACTGAAGTGGACTAAACATTGACACTTCAATTGTATGCAAACATACAGTATAGTATATATGATTGATAGTGAAATGTTTGACAGTTTGAAATTAAATCTTTAAGCGCACTTGGAACATAACTGATGGCGTTGATGCGCTGAGCTAAAAGACTGGGCTCGGGGTTAAAGGTTGGTAACCACTGGTGTGGACTATTCTTGCTGAGACCAGAATATTAGTTTTTTATAATGGATAGTAATAGACCTGTAGTTCTCGAGACCGGTCTCGAGACCACTTTTCCGTGGTCTTGGTCTTGTCACGGCCTCAACAGTCTTTGGTCTCGGTCTTGTCTCGGTCTCGGGCCTCTCGGTCTCGCAATGTCTCGGACTGGCCGAGCGGTCTCGAAGGGATTTGTAACCTATAATATCCAGGCAGGCACAGTTTTTTTTCATATCATTATGCGCCCCCTTCAAGCACCAATCAGATGCATTTTGTGACACAGACGGCGTCAAGAGTCAATCCTCAAATAGTGTAGAAATAGCGGTCATGCAATTGCTACACATATTTGATTTTTAGCCAATTGATGAAAACATTTATAGTGAGTTCACACACAAGACATGCACTGTCTCTGTATTATTGTGCCTGTAGTTGAAATGATACAATCTCATATTTATACTAAGCAGCTGAACCCAGTGTGGTGCTTAGGTTCTACAACTCATGCAAAATGGCAAAAAAATAGTCTTTTTTTGGTCTCGGTGTCTCGAGCTGAACTAGTCTTGGTCTTGACTTGGTCTTGGTTTTGGTCTTGGTCTTGGTCTTGGTTTTGGTCTTGGTCTTGATACTCTCTGGTCTTGGGAGTGTCTTGGTCTCGGTTTAGGCGGTCTTGACTACAAGTCTAGATAGTAATGGTAATGGTTTAAAATAGTATTGCTCTGTATTGGCGTGTTATTGATTCGTGTGTTAGTCATGTTAAAGTCATGTGCTGTGTAAAAATGGATTTTTTATGGATCCTTCTGTGCCTGTCTGTGGAAATTAATTTCCTCTCCAAGCAAAAACGTTTAAGTCTATCTGATCTAATTTAAACGGGAATTTCAGATGAGAGGATGTGTTCAAAGTTTTCTTTGATCAAAATGACCTCTTTTCCCTCTGCTGCTCGTAGGACTGTGAGACACATACTGTTATTTGTACGTTAGGGACATCTCTGAAATTATATAACTGCTGCTTTTCTTTCATGGTTGCCTAACCCACACACACACACACACCTTGAATGCTCCACATCAAATATCGTTCTCTTTCCTTTTCTGATCACTGAATATTTCCTCTGTGTCTCTGGTGGTCCGGGTGGGGGGAGGGTGGTCGCTTGTTTCAGGAAGTGTGTTTCAGCTGTGTGAGTGGGTGGGTCCGGCGCTTCCTGTTTACAATATGGTCCTCTGTTCCCGATCACAGTGGGGCTTCAGTTTGTGGCTCTCCAGTGCCATGTTCAGATCCCGTCGGGAATAATCTGTGCGATTTTCAAAGCACTAACATGTTGGCACGGTTGAGCAATGATTTGAGTCGTTAAGATGCGATGGTAGAAGGTAGTACCTGTGTGATGTGTTTCATTGGATGTGCAGTTTTATTTTCTGTTACATTTTAAGTTTAACAGAGAAACAGTTTATTACACCAGGATTTAAGTGCCGTTACCTGATATTGAAGATATTTTTTTTTAAAAAGCATGAATTGGTGGCTGTTTCCTGATATTAATTAGATTATTAATACTTTTGTCTTTACAGTTATTCATACATACATGCATTATATACACGCATTTTTAAATATTTACATTGGGGTGAATTTAAACATCAGCAACAAGATCGTGATTATAGTACAGTTGGCATCATTCCACTGTAGTCCTGTCGGGATGGAACTTGGTCCGTCTGTTGAGTGCAACAGCTCGATCTGGGATGTTGGGGTGGAGACAGGTCTCTGTAAAGATGAGGGCGCAACAGTTTCAGGTTGGATGGTCAGAAGTTGCCGTGGGCAGTGATCATCTCAAAGTCCTCTCCTCTTAATCAAGAACTTTCCTTCTCCAAAGTTAATTAATGGGTTTCTGTCATAGGTAATACTTGTTTCAGCAAAAAAGCTGAAAGACAGCTTAAAAAACAGAAATGTAGCCACATTTGAAGGAGCTACTGCATCTCTTTATTAAAGATATGTTCCATGGGAGTTTTGACAAAGAAGCCCAGCTGTTGTTGGCTCATCAAAAAATAAAAGCTATTTTAAAATAATCTTTCAGTTTCACTTCTTTAAAACACAAAACTGCTCTGTTCATACTTGTGTTGGCTCAGACTCTAACCCGTAAACCCTTTCAACACAATCCAAAATGATCCCAGTTGAATTCTTCTCACTTTGGATGAGTCACCTCATCTTTCTGTGTAAGTGAAGACGTAGAGGAAACAAACACACACACACACACACACACACACACATGCTCCACAACAGACAGGGAGAATAGGAGAACTGAGGTTTGTCATCTATACCGTATATATCCTGTTGACTACAGAGATCACATTATGTATCATTGTTAGTGTGTGCCTGCTGTCATACATGTTTGATGTCACAGGGATGTGTTTGCCTGTGTGTGTGTGTGTGTGTGTGTCGCTGTGCTTTCTACCAGCGCAGCTTTAAGGAAAGTGGATGTGGCTGCTGAGCGAGACAGACAGAAACAAAGATCGTGAGCTCTCTCCATCACTCTCTCCCGACCACAAATGTTTCCCTTCCAACTATAAATACACCCCCGAAACCTGCCGCATCCTGTAACATGAAACACAGCTAAAAGTAATTATCGAGGTCCAGAATAGCCCAAAGTCTCAGATTACATCCAGAGGCTGAAGGCCCGGGCCAATATAGGGGGAGATTTATTTTATAAGGCCAGCTTTTATTTTGCGAAGATGCCATTTTATTTGATTAAACGCAGACAGGCTTTCATGTAAAAAGCTTGAATCCGGATGAAAGCTGAAGCGTAATCGATAGGAGAGAGCTCGTCTGCTTAGAGGCCATCCAGGTTGCGATGAGAGACGGAGAGGGAAGAGGTGAGAAAACCGATAAAGCTGCATTACGGACAAAGTGGAAAAGATGACAGGAAGAGAGGGAGGCCAGTCAGTGCCATCTTTCTCCGATCAGTGTCAACACTGATTAATCATAGTTACCTCACTGCTATTTATGTGATACAGTAGTGATTCCTACTGCTATTCCAGCTTGAGGATTATCAGTATCATGCAAATAGCTTATGTAACAAAGGGTAAGGTGTTTAGATCATGGTCAAATGAGCACACAAAGGACAGGTCAACTGTTTTCTATAAGACTTTCAAGATACATGGTCAAAATCCAAATGGTATTTTCTTTGCCGTTTTAGTGTCAATTCATTAGGAATCAGTTCTATGATTAATAGCTGTCATTTAAACACTTGGAGGTCACCAAACCACAACATATAAAGGTCAGTTGGCGATGATCTTGAAGATTTCAGCCCTGATTGGTTAGGTTTCACATGTATTCACTGGTTTACCAGCAGATGGGATCTAATACTACAGGTCCCAAAATTCTGGGGGCAGAAAAACAAACGTGTCTTTAAATAACTGCCATCATTCTGTGAGCAACACAGAATGCAAACAGCTGGGCACAGTAAAAAATGAGATGCTGACCTCGCTGAGAAGCTGGAGATGTGCAGCTGCACCGTCTTGTTACGTTACTCTGTGCAATATTTCAACCTGATCCAGTGTCAACAAAAGCAGAAAATGACAGTGGTAGATGCGTTTGTGATGAATGATTGTGGTAAAAGCTCATTCGACTGAGCGATGCGTTGCATTTCACATGTTTACTCATGATTCACCAGTTAAATGCTTTAAATGCAACTGTCACAAATGTTCAGAATGCAGTCGCAGTAAATTAGTGCAGCTTTTTTATTGGAATGTCACCATAGACACCCAGTTCTTACTATTGTAAATATACAGAATGTTGCGTTACTTTCATCAGTGGGCTGTAGGCGCGATAACCATTGTGTTACCTCATTGGCTTCAGATTATGAAAGACATAAAACAAGCAAATGGGATGAATTGCTCACTTGCTTGTGTGTGTACATTCAGGATTAGCAAGAGACAGGAACTAGGTGCTGCTTTCAGGATAAAATACTGAACTCCATGTATTCTATCGAATTACAGTACACTCACTGCCGTGCCCGTGTGATCCTTTGCATGTACGGCTCACTTCCTTACGAAGTGTGTGAGAGATGTGTCAGGTGAAGCCGGCAGAGTTGGCAGGTGGGAGAGATGAAGAGGAACAGAAACAGTGTGTGGGCGACAGTTCGCAAGCTGTCGGCGCTGTCTGCCTTTCATCGCCTGCTTCACTGTAAATCAAATGTTAGTCATTCTGGTCAAGTGTCAGTGCTGTCGTTCAGAAAGGTAGAGAACAGGTTGTTGAAGACAGGGAGGGAGGGATGATACACTGAATGTATTTCCTAAAGATATTCAGTCTTATGTCTCTTGCTTTCAATACTCCATTCCTCGCTCTCCCATTGGTTGGAGGTCACAGGATATAAATAGCGCTCCATCTTAAACGAGGTAATCTTAGAGGAGTGAGTTAACTGGTTACCATTTGTGAGTGTGAGAGAGAGAGTATAGAAACTGGGCCATGCGGCGCCTTGAAACTCTATCTCATTCACCGGCCACAGATTACTGTCACCTCTTGTTAGCCTTTTTGTGCGTAGGCGGACCATTTAGTGATAAACTGAACGACTAGTGTCGGGTTTGCATGTTGTGACTGACAGCAGACTAATTCATACGTCTTTTGAGTGTCATCCCCACTGCAAGAAGATCATGTTTAGAGCTCTTTTTGTACCTGAAATATAGATTTATGTTTTTCAATTGGAGCTAAACTGTTGAAAGTACAAAGAGTGAAAGACAAATGACATAAATTAAATTTGATTTTAAAGTCAAACATTTCTCGGAATTTAAACTGTCACGTTTGTATTAAAAAAAGATAAGGAAAAAAAAAGATGTCAAAAGAGCAAAAGCCCTCAGGTGTCTTATTAGTCTTTAATAGTCCTTGTGTGCGTGGGAGTGTGTGCAAGTGTGCGCATGTGTGTGTATTCTGCATTCCAGTCTAAGTCACAT
Source organism: Lagodon rhomboides (assembly GCA_039737535.1). NCBI lineage: Eukaryota > Metazoa > Chordata > Actinopteri > Spariformes > Sparidae > Lagodon > Lagodon rhomboides. Next base: position 9,998,312 of record CM077807.1, read on the forward strand.
GCACGTCTGTATCTGTGGTAACAAAAGCTCTCATTCATAGGGGAGAAAGGACCCATGCATTCTAACTCTCTGTAAACGTCTGCAAGTCTGCTTCTGTGTGTCACACAGTCATCTGTTATTAGTGTGTAGGAGTGATTTGATTGGGTGTAAATGTATAAGATCATCACACATACATTTTCTCATCACCAGTGAAAAGCTGGATAGTCGAAGTGCGTTTGGTTTTCCAGATGTTTCATTCAGAAAATAAATTCCACACTGCATACCACCTACTAAATACTACTCAGAATGAAAACTGACATCATATGAAACACACAAACATGTGTACGTCACTCAGAATTGTGTTTTGTCTGTCCGTGCAGTGTGTTGGTGAGGAGAACTGGGTGGACAGCAGGACGGTTTACATCGGACAGAAGGAGCCTCCTCCAGGAACGGAGGCTTTCATCCAGCAAAGGTTCCCTGACAACAGAATAACCTCCTCCAAGGTCAGTGAAAACACCCCACACACACACACAAACAGCAAAACACACGCCATTAAGATCCTTCTGGAATGGCGTTGATGGCAGAACTCAAATACATGGAAGAAAGGAACAGTTTTTAATAAAAGCACGGTTTAAGTCTGTTCTCTTGTGAGTGAGTGTTGAAAAGGCTACACAGCGGAAGAAGATCATTTATAAAGCTTGCTTACTCACAAAAAAGTGTTTGTTTACGCCACTTTCTAAGCATAAATGTGGTTTATAAAAAAATTGTGGAAATATATATACATTTACAGAAACCTTGACAGTGTGTATATACATTTCGGATAAACCAGCAGTTGTTGCTCTTTATCATCTACTTCTACTTTCATCTTCATGTTCAAGCCTGTTTGGAAAGTCTTGTCGCCACTTGATACATCTACCTTTTACACACTGACATTCAATCAAATGTTGCCCGTCTCATGTTTCCAGTACACGTTCTGGAACTTCGTCCCCAAGAATATGTTTGAGCAGTTCAGGAGGGTGGCGAACTTCTACTTCCTCATCATATTCCTGGTTCAGGTAAAAGATTTTCCCGTTTACTTTTACATGACTTACAGAATTATATTTTTTCTGATATTGTTTCTGTAAAGCACGCTTTAACAGCATGTTGGAATCAAATGCTTTCAAGAATAATTTTTCAGTTTCTAATTGCCAAATATTTCACTTATATAATGACTTTTTTCCATGGTACTCATTTTGGTAACAATATATTAGTTCAAAAAGATAAACCATGACACGAGCAGTTCCTTTAATTGATGGGCTGTTCATATATCTATTCTGACTGACCAATCAAATAAAAATCAAGTAGGAACAACCTGTAACACAAATAAAAATAATAAATATAATCAAATATTAATACTTTGCATGAAAAAAAACAGATTAAACATTAAAGGAACCATTCACCCAAATGAAAATTCAGTCATTATCTCCTCACCCCCATGCTGTTGGAGAAGTCAAGTGAGGTTTCTTAGTCCACGAAACATTTCTGGAGCTTTACAGCAAACTGTGTAATCCAAGTCTACGTAAACCCAGAGAACCCAAATACTTTGAAGAACAGACACACTTTGAACTCGCTGTATTTCACGAGTATTGCAGAACTGGTGAAAGCAGCTTCTAAAAGAATCATTACTTGTCTGTGACTCCATCAGTATCTTTGCACTTGATATTACCTCCATGTAGAGGTCAGATTATTTAGTGCTCCTTTTAAAGCTGTCTGTCATCTTGATGTGATTTTGCTTTAAATCCATGTCCGTCATTTAATCCTCTGTTTCTTTGTCGCACGTCAGTTGATTATTGACACTCCCACCAGTCCGATCACCAGCGGACTGCCGCTCTTCTTTGTCATCACAGTCACCGCCATTAAACAGGTGAGACCTGCACGTTTTCACGACCAGTGTACTCTCACTTCACTTCGCTGTATTGGCATTGACATTAAACACTATACCTCTGGCAAAACCTACACACACACACACACACACACACAATCACATCTCTGTCTCTGTTTCTCTCTGTCAGGGTTATGAGGACTGGCTGAGACACAAAGCAGACAACTCTGTCAACCAGTGTCCTGTCCACGTGGTGCAACATGGGAAGGTGGTCCGCAAACAAAGTCGCAAGCTCAGGGTATGTGACGGTGGGAGTTTGTGTCCTTGTGTGTGTGTGTGTGTGTAAGTGGGATAAATCATTCAATAGTCAGAATAGGACCATTTGTTCTATGGGCTCATGCCAAGGGATTTTCCAGAGACCAAACTGTGTCTGTGAGTGTGTGTCCATCTGTGTGTGTATTGAATGCAGTTTAGCTTTTAGCGGTAACAGTTATATATGTTATGTAATATACTGAGAGAGTGAAATAGCAGCTAAAATGTTCGACAGAGGATCTTTTACAGGATCAGCAGTCCTGCCAGAGAGCAAATATTTGTGACTGTTAGCCGATCTTGAGTGGCTCTTTAAAGGCGAGAAGGTTAGCTTGGCAAACAGCATCGCTAATGCAGTTTCTACTAATGCAAACACGGTGAGTGACATGATACCCTAAAAGACTCCACATCTACAGTAGGGTTGTTTTTTTTTTTATCCAGGCCCTGTTGGACAGTGAGTAGCTGTGATGCATTAATGTATCCAATCTTGTATCCCTCTTTAACTCATTTAGTAATCTCAATTAAAGAAATGCGAATGGTGGACACAAATTTGACCCTCTGCTGCCTCCTCTCTGTGTGTCCCAGGTTGGAGACGTCGTCCTGGTGAAAGAAGACGAGAGTTTCCCTTGCGACCTCATTCTTCTGTCCTCGTCTCGAGATGATGGGACCTGCTTCGTCACGACAGCCAGTCTGGACGGAGAGAGCAGCCACAAGGTGTGTTTAACACTGTACAGGATAGTTTGTTCACTTTATCCAACCGGATAGTTTTTTACTTTTTATGGCTGTCAGATTTCATCACAAAGGTCTTAATTGTTCATGGTACATTCAACGTGTCCTAATATGGGTAAAAGCGACAAACTTGTGTATGTTTGTTCCCATTTTGAGCTGTAACTGTAACAGTTAAATGTCCATGCTTCTCTCGCCTTCCTCTGTTTCTCCATCCACACCTTTTTCACTCTCCTATCACCACCACACCACCATTCCTTCCTCCCATCTCCCCAAATCCGCTCCTTTTTTGCTTTTGTCTTTTTGCTTTTGTGTCTTGTCTGCCCTCCCCTCCCTCTTCCTCTCCTTTATTTACCCATCCATTTTCTGCTTCCCCTCCGATTGTCTTCCCTCCTCCCCACCTAGACGTACTACGCAGTGCAGGACACCAAAGCTTACAATACAGAGAAGGAAGTGGACTCCATCCACGCCACTATAGAATGCGAACAACCACAGCCGGACCTGTACAAGTCAGTGCAACACACATACACATGCGCAAAACTAAAAAAACCCACTCAAATAAGTGTCTCACTTCTTTCCTGTTGCCTCCCTTTTACACAGATTTGTTGGCCGCATCAACATTTACATGGACAACGAGCCAGTGGCCAGGTAACCTGAAGCCCTAACATGTGACAGGAATATGATCATCTTTGAGGATCAATCAACTAAATCTGAGTTACATAGTTTACTCAGAATCAGTCCAGAAATTGGTTTCCATCATGTATACTAAAATAGGAATGTAATTTTGGTTGTTCAGTTCAATAACTGTTCATAGCCAGGACTACAGCAATAACACCTACACAATCAGAGCGATGACACAGTCTGAATAATGACTTGTTGCATGTTTGCAGGCCTTTAGGATCAGAGAACCTGCTGCTCCGAGGAGCCACGCTCAAGAACACAGAGTTCATTTATGGTAACGTCACGTCAAACACACTAATATACTTAAAGTCTGCGTCTCACGATATTCCTCAGTGAATGGAGTTGCTCAGTTGTGATCTATTGATCCAAGTATGAAAGTTTGGTCATGTGATAACAAGTGGTTGTACATGGTTGCGTACTGTATATCTCCATGAAAACTGAAAAAAAAAAAACTAAACTCAAACTACTGGTCAAGTATTAACGCTCTCCCTTCCTTTAGCGGTTGCCATCTACACTGGCATGGAAACCAAGATGGCGCTCAACTACCAGACCAAGTCTCAGAAACGGTCTGCAGTGGAAAAGTAAGCTCATCTCTCTCTTTCATTTTAATTTACTAATTATAAACCAGCCAGTAGGAGCACACACATGAATTGACATCCCTTTTCTCACTGACAGCCAGCTTAGATAATCAGTATTTTTTATCCATCCCTTCATCCTTCTCCGTATTTCTTCTATTATTCACTGACTGAGAGTCGTTGTGTTTCTGGCTCACTGTGCTGACTGGATCACTTTCTTTCCATCTGGTGTTGACATGCGTCTTATATCCAGATGGCCTGTAGATCCGACTGACTGTAGGTGGATTATATTTACACTTGGTACATTTTTTTTAGTGTTAATCAGAATCAAATTCAGAAATACTTAATTGATCCCCAAGGGGAAATTGGTACGTTACAGTAGCCTTTTCTAGAATCGAAATGCTGGCCAAATAACTGTCAGGCAGCCTCCGTAGTTAGTTTAGATGATTGCACTGTCCTTGTTATGTTTTATGGAGACATTTTATTCAGATTTTTGTTCTGGTTTCCTTCGATGATTTGTGGATTTTCCTGATGAACAGATAGCAGTTACTTTAGCAACAAGTAAAGCCAACAGTGGCTGTACTGGGCTTCAGGTGAACACACCGGACACAAACTCAGAGACCAACTGCAGCCAGTTTGTAAACCACCTCAGAAGTGAATTCTTTGTCTACATTAGTCATGTAGCCAGCATTAGCAGTCATATTAGCTGACTAGGTACGGGGTTGCCAGAAGCCATACCTGGCAAGAAAACCACCTTGGTACTGTATTCCGTTCTTGAAATTGGCGACCACTGGTCTCAGATGCTGCTGTGTGCGGCCGTGTTTGGCAAGCCCTCAAATCACTTAATTGACCCCGTCCACTGGGAGTTCATGGTCGGGCAGGTCGGCAACTGTCGATATCTTCGACAAGTGCCTCCCTACCTGACTGTTCTTACAGGAAACGACACAGGGTCAGGGGGAGGTGCTTTCTGGATGGGCAGAGTACTTACGAGCAGGGACTGATTCAGTTTGTACAGCTACGGAAAGCCCCAAGGTGAAAATTATTCTCAGCCACTAGCCACATTTCTTAAAGCTACAAGTGAATTTGTACCGGCCTTTAAGGACATAATGCTTCCATCTCAATCACTGACACCTAGTTGGGTCATATACTGAAGGTTTCAGCTTTTGTTTGTTGTACTCATGCAGACCTGCCATGTACCGGACAAATCCAAACGGTTCTTGCACTAGTGAGAATTTGTGCTATTGTTGAAAATGGGGCATCGAGTAAACATGTTAATGGGTTGCACCACACGCTCAATGATGGATATTCATCATCCAGATGTCATCCTGCAGATGTATAGGAATGTACAGAAGCACCTCACGAAATATTTAATTCGTGTAACAAATTAAAGGAACAGTTCGGGTCAGGGGAAGAAAAGTGGAGTGAAGTTTCATAGTTCACATAACATTTCTGGAGTTTCACAGCAAAACAGTGATGTAGCATTCTCGTAAACATAAGTAGACAGGGACTTGTTTTAAAACGTAGAAAACAATCGAAAACAATAAATGGTTTCAAATGGCAAAGGCCAAGTCCCCGGAAGCCCAGAGATCCCAAATTGATTTGAAAAGCTGTATTTACACCCTTTTTAAGCCAAAATCTGGATTGTAGCTGCTAAGCTAAAAACATTACCATGTGCCATGTCTGAAGTGGTTGAACAAGCATGATTGCATGTTGAGGATCTTTTCAAATCAAATTGGGATCTTGGGTATCCAGGGCCTTGGATTACACTCTATGAAACCTTTTTTAAATGTATATATTTTTTTGGTTTTCAACTTTCCATGGTTATGTGGGTGAAAAGATAATGACTGAATTTGTATTTTTGAGTGAACTGTTTCTTTAAGTAATAATAGATTGTCACACATTGATGTTTTTTGTTCACAGTTCTACTGTCTAATGTAAGAGTCCACATTGACACTAGTATTTAGTGTATTTCTTGTTGCCTCCCCTTGTAGGTCAATGAACGCCTATCTGGTGGTCTACCTGTGCATCCTCATCAGCAAGGCCCTCATCAACACGGCGATGAAGTATGTGTGGCAGGCCGACCCCAACAGAGACGAGCCCTGGTACAACGAAAGGACCGAAGCAGAGAGAGAGAGACATATCGTGAGTCTGCTCATCACAGTCCCTCGATCTGGAGAGAAATCTTCTTCGCCCCTGCTTTGCCTTCTCATACGCTTCCTTCTCCTCCTCCTCTCCTCTTCCTCAGGTGATCAGGGCGTTCACAGACTTCCTGGCCTTCATGGTCCTTTTCAACTACATCATTCCCGTCTCCATGTACGTCACGGTGGAGATGCAGAAGTTCCTGGGCTCCTACTTTATCATGTGGGACGACGAGATGTTCGACGAGGAGCTGGGAGAGAGAGCTGTGGTCAACACGTCGGACCTGAACGAGGAGCTGGGACAGGTAGCAGCGAGCGCTACTTACATCACTGTACTGTACAGAGAAGTCAGTTAGAGATCACATAATACGAGCTGCTATGAATGGACTTGGAATAAAATAAAGTATCCTGCGGTAAGAATAATCCTGCTCTGTTTCCAGGTGGAGTATGTGTTTACAGACAAGACAGGGACTCTGACAGAGAACAACATGGAGTTCATAGAGTGCTGTGTGGATGGACACGTTTATGTACCTCATGCCATCTGTAACGGACAGGTAACTGACGGATGAATATGGATGATTTAGCTGACATTAAGCAGAACAGACCACGAAGGTTGTTTGAATGCAAACTTTTATTTGTTCCTTTGTCGAAGTACATACAGTAGGCCTTTTTTACTTTATTGTTAGTTTAATACGGCATTTTTAATAATTAAAAGCTCAGATCACAGCAATATCCCATTCAGTTCTACATAGAATTATTTTTAAATTCCGTTTAAAAAATGTAATTGTTATTGATATACTCCACAATGTACTTAAACTTTTTTTTTGGTTCAGCAGCATTTTTTCATAATTAAATACTAAAGTCATACCAAAGATGTAAACATTCACAATCTTTCCATCTGAGCCACACTGGCAGTTGAGTCATAAAATTAATGTTGGACACTGTTTCTTTATTTTTGTTTGTTTCCTGTTTTCCATTTGTGTCCCACCCAGCAAATATACGGTATATTTTTAGCTCTGTTTTTATTTATATTTTCTATATACGTTCACTCTAGTGTTGGAATTGTGAATGTATTATATTTTACATCTCTATCATATTTAATGTACTTGTATTGTGTTGTTGCTAGGTGATGCCTGGTGCAGCCAGTATGGACATGATCGACACATCACCAGGTCCTGACGCCAGGGTGAGTATAGCCTCTGTGTGTGTGTGTGTGTGTGTGCGTGTAAGCATTATAGTAACACTATGCTGCCGTCCACCACAGGAGCACGAGGAGCTGTTCTTCCGGGCGCTGTGTTTGTGCCACACGGTGCAGGTGAAGGAGGAGGAGACGGTCGACGGCATCAAGCACGGCATCCACCAGGGAAAGTCCACCTCCTTTTACATCTCCTCGTCTCCAGACGAGGTGGCGCTGGTGGAGGGCATGAAGAGGTGGAGCACACACACACACAAAATTCCACTAACAAGTCAGACTGTTGAAGCTGCCTGCACTCACGCAGCGTTTAAAAAGATTTAGGTTTTGTCTCTTTTTTCACTCACACAACAGACACAGTCAGTCAGGTCATTCACTTCATTTCCAATAATGGAACTCTGTTCTGTGCCGTAGGCTCGGTTTTACCTATCTGAGACTCAAGGACAGTCACATGGAGATCCTGAATAGAGAGGATGAGATTGAGAGGTGAGTGTGTCCCTTTCAAACAATTTTGCTTTGCTTTCTAACCCCTTGCAGCAGTTTTCCTATCAACTTTTCATTCATTTTAGAAGTTATTTATAGCAGATATAATGCTGCTTGTTATTCATGCTTTTTTCATTTAACACACGCCTCTGATGAAATTATGTATCTTTGTGGCCAGTGTATGAATTTAGAGCAGTGTTTAGGGTTGATCTGCGCTGCATGTGTTTGTGTATTACTATTATTTTAGGTCACTGCTGCAGCAGGTGGGAGCAGCCTAGTAACTGCTCAAACCAGCCACCTTCTAGCTATAAGTCTAAATACAGAAGAGTGATGAACAGAGATGATTGTTGTTGTGATCATCACTGACCTAATTAGAGACGCTGATTATTTATTTACTGCTGTGTGTGTTTTGTCTGTGTTGTGTTGATATATCAGGTTTGAGCTGCTGGAGGTTTTGACATTCGACTCAGTCAGACGGAGGATGAGCGTCATCGTCCGGTCCAGCAGCGGTAATACACGCCACATGGTTAAAATGCATCCATATGATTACGTTTGTGTGTATGGTTTCCCTCTTATACACTTTCCCCATCTTCTTTTTGTGCTGTGTGTGTGTGTGTGTGTGTGTGTGTGGTTGTGTGAGCAGGGAGGCTCTATCTGTTCTGTAAAGGCGCAGACTCTGCCATCTTCCCCAGGGTCATATCAGGCAAAGTGGATCAAGTCAGGGCACGGGTGGAGCACAATGCAGTGGTGAGCGCACACACACACACACACACACACACACACACACACGATTCTCATGAATAAAAAATACAGAGAGTATGTCTCTCGTGGAACATTTTTCCCATGATTCAGAGTTTCAGATTGTGTTTCCACAGATACACCACAGTGTCACAGCGGTGTCCATGGTTACCACACGGCCCTCTTCCATCAAACTGTTGTTCTGTGTTTTTCCATAAAGGGTCCAGTGTGGCTCCTAATAGACCAAATGGCCCTGGCAGTCATTATTCTCATCACTCCAGTCCTGCAGTCTGTTGGACTACAATCAAAACGACTTTTGTGAAAGAACAGTCCACACCAAATAAATTATCCACCGTAAAACACTTCAGTGGTTTAAGAGTGGTAAGCAGTTTTGACGAGGGTAACCTGACTAAGAAGCGTTTGTCTCCCACGTGAACTTCTGGCGGTAGCCGCCCGGCATTGGCTGATCAAATAGAAGGGGATGACATGGAAATAGTCGACATCGATGGTCAGAAGAAAACATGGAGGAGCTGATAATGTTGGTGTCTAAGTACCCAGAGCTGTAAAACATGGCAACCAGAAGAAAAACTGGGCATTGGACAACATTCCCACCAGACTACAGAGCTGTATTTTTCCCCCCAAGCTAACTTTATCCCACATATACATGTTCATAAAAGAGATTGCAAGAAAATATACGCGTTGTGGAAAAAAACACGTTGTGGGTGGCACTGACACTGTGATGTTCACCGAAGCACCTTCCTGTCGTTTCAGCCTCGGACCACAGCAGCCGCTTTTAAAAACACTTTGCTCTGCAGGTAGATGGTTGTCAGGGTGGTTACTGCGGTGGTGTGAAAACCCCTTTAGATTTTTCAGTCGCATGGAAATGTAGGAAATAAACAACTGGTGTAGAAGCAGGCAGGCTGAGAGGAAGTAGACATAATAACTGCACAACAAAACAGTTCCCAAAATGCAGAACTGAATATCACAGGATGATTGTAATAGAGCGTTAAAGAGTAAAGCTTCTGACTTCAGTTTACCCATAAAGAAAAAACCTAATGAAGTGGGTTGAGCAGGCAGTGGAAACCAGGTCAGTGAAACCTCACCTGTTGATAAATTGTAGCTTTCAGTACACAGAGGTCTGTGGTGGGTGTTGTACTGTGAGAATCTAATAGAAAGAGCAGTTGCTGCCCTCACACCACACACTCACATTCAAGTCCCAGGGTCTCGCAAATATCTCTATTATGCTGTTTATTTAGAAAGTATCACTCGTTCATGTGATATTCAATTGAGAATCCAAAATTAGAAAATGGAAAAATGATTTGAATGTGATACAAAAACCAAATAACACTTTTTTTGGACTTTTGAGTTTATATGCTCACACACTGCTCCGTTTATGGCAGTTTATGAGCTGTAGCTTAGGTTTTTGAATTTCCTATTTTTAATGTGAGCATAAAATCAATAGTAAGAAAAAAACGAAGTGTTTTTGTATCACATTCATAAACAAATGATTAAATAATTAATCTTTTATTTCATTTTCTTATTTGAACAAATGCTATACAGACCGAAAAAGCTCTCTTCTCTATCGATTCCCTCCTGATATACCAGTTTAACCTGTTTGAATCTCGTGTCTCCTCCAGGAGGGTCTGAGGACGCTCTGTGTTGCCTATCGGCCTCTGAGTCAGGAACAGTACCAGGAGGTTTGCCAGCTGCTGACTGGAGCCAAGTTGGCATTACAGGACCGAGACAAACGACTGGCTGAGGCCTATGACCTCATCGAGAAAGACCTGATACTGCTGGGAGCCACTGCTGTGGAGGACAGGTGAAGGAGCTCTTAAAGGACAGCTTTCCTTCTAATTATATAGAAATTCGAGTCTTTTTGGTCTATTATTATGCGTGTGTTCATATAAAGTCCTTTTTAAGTGAACTGAACCCAGTCCTCTTAAAGTGGACCGACAGGAAAGAGACTACTTTTGTGTTCACATTGTCAGTTTGTTTGAGAGAAGACTCGGTTCTCTTCCTGGTCCGTTTCAGCTCTGACCAGGCCTCAGTCCTCTTTCTGTTCATACTACAGTTCCTCTGGCGCTCCTGGAGATCTTTACTGCTTTGAGTTATGTAGTTTGATGGCTGCTGCTGTACTTGTCTTATACACACAATGAACAGAAAATTGGGGACTGAAAGGCACCAAGTGTAAAAACGCCCTAAATGTCCACACTTCCCCCACTGCATATTTACAGAACACTAATATGTGCTTCTTTCTGTCTGTGTTTTCCTACACTTCAACATCACAGGCTACAGGAAAAGGCGGCAGACACCATTGAGTCTCTCCACAAGGCAGGTATGAAGGTGTGGGTGCTGACCGGTGACAAGATGGAGACGGCGGCCGCGACTTGCTACGCCAGCAAGCTGTTTCACCGCAACACCCAGATCCTGGAGCTGACGACCAAACGCACCGAGGAGCAGAGCCTCCACGATGTCCTGTTTGACCTGAGTCGGACTGTCCTGAGGCAGCACGGAGGCATGACCAGGGACACCTTCTCTGGGTGTGTGTGTGTTTTTGTGAGAGATCTAGCATGTCAACCTTGAAGCAGACTTTTAAGATTTTATGTGACACGTCGAGGAACCTGGATTGAGCAACATACGTACTTATTGTACCATAAGGAAGTTGCTGTACAGGCTAGTATTTGAAAGGTATTTTGTTTGTCCAGTTTATCAGGTGACTGCCCTGATTATGGTCTGATCATTGATGGAGCTACCCTCTCCGCTGTGCTGAGGCCCACGCACGAGGATTTAAACTCAGGGAACTACAAAGAGATCTTCCTAGAAATCTGCCGCAACTGCAGCGCTGTGCTCTGCTGTCGAATGGCGCCACTCCAGAAGGCTCAGGTACAACGGATGACAACTGGCGTCTGTGATCTCTTTTAATTTACAGGACAGGTGTGCCTGAAAGAAATAGACGACAATCGGAGTGATTGATTGATTTTTGTATTTCCAGATTGTGAAACTGATCAAAGCCTCCAAGGAGCACCCGATCACGCTAGCCATTGGAGATGGAGCTAATGATGTCAGCATGATCCTAGAGGCCCACGTTGGCATCGGTTAGTATTGTGACAAGTTTGTCCATCCTGCACCACGACACTCACACGTGCTACATGCTAAAATGCATTTTGGCTTCATGTGCCACTGAGTAGCTTTCATAGGAATGAATGCAGATCCTCCCCCAACACTTTATCCAGGTTTTAATTTAACGTCTTTGACCAAAACCTGTAACAGTACACAAATTAGTGTCAATGTGGCATTGTATGGCTAGCAAAGCTGGTAACCTCATTACCTAGCTGGTAACATTTATAAGGGTTTATCAGTGTAGATAATCATCATGTGTTTGTTATAACCTTACTATTCCATCTGCCTAATAATATGGTGCCATTCACTGTTATTTTGCACTAGCTGTAGCGTAATGTTTTATACCTGTAATAGTCACCTAATCAAAATGCTTTGTCCTAGTTTAAGCACCTTTTTGTTGTTGTTTGGTGATTAACGTTAGCTATTTTTAGCAATTAGCCTCTTTGTTATTGGAAAGTGTTCAAAGACAATTAGGCATGGGAGACAACACGGTAAAAAACAGACATACAAAATAGTGTTTTTTATTGATTGGCTACAGGAAGTGAAAATGTCCTTTTATGCAACAATATTTTGGTAAGTTAGGAATTTACACAAGCATGGTTAAGGTTAACTTTACGTCTCTGGGGTGCTATCAAACATTATCTCTTTAAATTGTTGGGTAAAGCATCAGAAGGACCACTTTTAAAGCTGAAAGTCAACACTTTCTCCTCACACACTGTTATAATGCTGTTCATGTATTTAATTATGTCCAACCTTTTTTCTGCCCATGCAGGTATTATGGGTAAGGAAGGTCGCCAGGCAGCGAGAAACAGTGACTATGCCATCCCAAAGTTCAAACACCTCAAGAAAATGCTGCTCGTCCACGGACACTATTACTACATACGCATCTCTGAGCTTGTGCAATACTTCTTCTACAAGGTATTTCATGCACAGTATTTGAATTTATTTATTTTTTCATTTTCATTTGTATTAATCCAGAGCATTGTTTTTTTTTTGCTTAGTTTCTAGTTGTGGTAATTTTTTATATTTTTAGATACCCTTTCAAAAGTGTTGATTTTGATTTTGTACCTACACCTTTTTGAGTTGCAATGCATATAACAGCCGTTATTAAAAATCCAATATTAACAGTGAAATTTGAACTTCAGTTATATAGAATTATTTCGCTCCTATCATCTTTTTAGTTTGAATTTTTTTTTCTTTTACTCAGCAAGCTTTAGAAAGAATTTGCAACAAAAAAAAACATTTTAATCACTTTTACAACACCTTACCTGCTGCCTTCTCTCATGACTTTCCCTTCTTTTCCCAGAATGTCTGTTTCATCTTCCCCCAGTTCCTCTACCAGTTCTTCTGTGGGTTCTCACAACAGGTAGGTCCACACACAAACACACAAATACACACAAAATAAACCATATTCATGAGAAATAACTGAAGGAAATGAATCAAACGCTCCCTTCTCTCCAGCCGCTGTATGACACAGCCTACTTGACTCTGTACAACATCAGCTTCACCTCGCTGCCCATTCTGCTCTACAGTCTCATAGAGCAGCATATTAACATGGACATCCTGAAGAAGGACCCATCTCTCTATAGGTTGGTGCTGTGCAACCTGCTGATGTTGTCTTCTTTCTGCAAGCTGTTTCAGTATTTGAGACATCAGCAGTCATAATGCCCTCTGTTGGATTGTTTACATACTAACAGCAGATGATTAAGCATTACCAAAAGCAAACGAGTACACTAAATCAATTTGACTAATAAACTGCAGGCATAAACAATTTCTCATTGATTTTTTTTTTTGATGAGACATTTGCTCGATACATTCAGGTCAGGCCTCGGAGAGCAGGAACCTCCCACTTTAACCTAATTGGATTGGGTTCAGTTTGGTCAAAGCTCAAATATTAGTAAATCGTATCGTAGGTATCGTATCGTATCGTATCGTATCGTATCGTATCGTAAAAATCACACTGGATGTATCGACACAAATGTTCTCAGGTTATTTAGTATTTTAGTGTTTATAAGGCCCCTATATTTGTGATATATTCATGAGTCAATTCTTGTTAAGTTCCTCTCAAAGTGTATTATTAATCAGTAAATTGTGTAATCAGTTAAATAAGAGGTGGTCAACGTGAGTCAGACATGTCTGTGATGTTGTTTGTCTTCACAGAGACATTGCTAAGAACTCTTTGCTGCGGTGGCCCATCTTCATATACTGGACTCTCCTGGGTGTGTATGATGCCATCGTGATGTTCTTCGGCGCATACTTCCTGTTTGACAACACCACCTTCACCAGCAATGGACAGGTAACATCCATGTGTCTGCGATAGCCCCTTTTATTCAGTCAAGAGGAATTTTCCAAATTAGTGACCACATTTTTGTCTTGGAAAAAAAATGATGGTAAATCTTTCAAACTGAAACTGTCCACAACTGTTGTCTATTTCCAATTTTGTGCAAATTTGTCATGGAGTATTGATATTTAAATTTATAGTAAACTGTAGGCTGCGTACTTTACATTGTTTCAGCAGGTTCATGCCCGTCATGATTCAGTTGTCAACAAAATGCATCAAAAATATTCAGCTTTTTTATTGGATTTTTACCAGTTTTTCACATTAAAGTGTTTTTATATGTCTCGGGAGTCTTTTTGCATATGTAGAAAAAGTAGTTTAAAGTCTTTTGTGGCTCCAGTGAAGAAAGGAAGCTATATATAATCAGATAAATTGCCTCCAGTGATGTCAATCAGTGGCTGCAAATTGCATTGTGGGCAATGTAGGCGCCAGGTTTTAAAAAGCAGTCCACTGGTCTAGCATTGAATTCCTATAACAGTGTTACAGCAGAAGTAGCAGTGTCATCTTGTTTTAAGTCTGTGCATTCTGACTCCTTTCACAATTTACAAAGCTACAAACGCCTTTATGCTACTTATTTTTCTTCACTTTTACACATTTAGTAGTATTTCCCAAGACCTGTAAACACCCTTAATGTGTAAAATTGGTCGAAGTAACCCTTTAATACACATTAACCTGATCTGATTTCTTAAGTTGACAGATCTCAGACAGGCTTTTAGTTTTTTATTATTATTTTATTGTAACTCAAAACTGAAGGTGGTCGTACTTGTAGGTTTGGAAAATGAAAAAAATATACTGTTTTATTTCCATTAAAAAATAAATTTTTTCAGGCCAGACTTTCTTGATACTGACTGGAGCGGCTGTGTCTCAGGAGGGAGAGCGGTCTTCCACCAATCGGAGGGTTGGTGGTTTGATCCCCCTGCAGTCTATGTATTAAAGTGCCCTTGGGCAAGACACTGAGCCCCAATTCCCCTGCTAAGTTGCTAAGACTAAAAAAGCCTTATTAATAAAGTCTCTTTACATAGAGCAAGGTAACATTAAAGGTACCCTGTGTATTTTTCTTGACCACGAGTTCCTGTTGCTGGTTTCAGACTATTCTGCTGATTGACAGCTGGGGACTGTAATGCGCCAACAGATGTACAAAAGCTCCAACAAAGGCAGTCAAGAAGAAGAAGAAAGCTAGCATGTGTGAGCGTGAGCAATGCAGGAACTGAATATTAAAAACATTGTTTTATGAGGTCTAACAAACCCCATGTAGGTCTTAGAGCAGCAATGATGAATGGATTAATTTATTAGGTGTCAATTATTAAATTAATTGACAACTATTTTACTAATTGATCAGTTTGATTAATTCTTAAGAAAAAAAAGACAACATTCTCTGATTCCAGCTTCTTAAATGCGAATATTATCTGGTTTCTTTACTCCTCTATGACAGTAAATTGAATGTGTTTGGGTTGTGGACAGTACAAGGATGTCATCTTTGACTTTGACGATGGTGAAAAATGTCCTTCAGTGTTTCTCAGACCAAAAAACGAATCAATTGATCTGGAAAATAATTAACGGATTAATGGACAATGAAAATTATCATACTTAAGTATAAAATCCCGGTCTCATGGACTGACTCCAGTAAAAGCTGATGTTCTCCCACACACATCCCAGCCACGACAGCATGGCGGGTTTTCTACCATCTTCCTCTGTGATTCTCTATTTGTTCCCTCTCATTTTCAAGCGGCGTTATTCTCCCAGAAAAACCTCTCGGACTGCTTTGAGTTGCTTGATTTTTACTTTTTATTCCTTTATGCATTGAATTTTTATTCTTCTCCAGCCACAAAACTGTTGTTTGTTTTTTTATTATAATTTTCTTCTTCTCGCCTTCTCCTCTCTTCTTCTTCCTCTTCTCTTACCTTTGTGTTGCTTTTTCTTTTTGCTTCTCTTTCCTCCTCCCAGCTAATGACAACCAACACACAGATGGTAAGCCTGTCCCTGTCTCTCTGTCACCTCTCCTTTAGTTTCAGTCTCCAGTTTGGTCCCGTCACACAGCCTGATACCAAACCACCCATCACCCATCGCTGTTCCTCTCATGTCCAGCCCTCAGTGCTTGCTGTAGACACATCGACTGTAGGCTTTTGTGTTGTGACCTGCCTCATGTAGTCATCAAACTCCTTAACTATACATTCTGTCATCATTTTGTGTGTGTGTGCGCGCACGTGTGTGTTCCAACATTAGCTGAAAGCAATGGATTATTAGAAAGTAGTTCCCTCCTTCCCTTACATGACATGTGAGACGTTTAGCCATTTTTCTGATCTAATTTTCCTCAGTCGATGGTGCTGCTTTTAGAGCAGAAGAACATTGTCGCATTTGTGGTCACTCTGTTTGAGAAGAAATGACAGAGTCCGAATGGGATGCCGTATAGTTGGGCGTGATATTTCCAACATCCAACAGGAAGCAAATCGGAAGCTTCTGATATGTTTACAGAAAGTAAAAAGTGAACGAGAGCGTCTTCATAGAAAAAACTAATTAAAACAGTAGTTTTGAATTCTAAAAATGGCCATTTTTCAAGTGTAACTATTATTTCACACATGTAGAAACAAGATATTTTGTGTGAATTCATCATCTATCAAAAAACTATCCCCTTTTTTTTTTTAATTACCCCTAGTCATTGTATTACCTGCAGTAGATGAGCGTCCTCTCTCCCTCTGTGGAGAAGCACCAGCAGGGAAGCAGAGCATCGCACTGCTGTGAGCAGTACTGGCAGCAAGACGTAGTTTTAGCACCAGCTAATTACACCGATCAGGCAGAACATTATGACCACCTGCCTAATATTGTGAAGGTTCCCCTTGTGCAGCCAAAACAGCTCTGACCTGTCAAGACATGGACTTCAGACCTCTGAGGGGGTCCTGTGGTGTCTGGCACCAGGGTGTTTTATAGTGGATCCTCTGGGTCCTGTATGATGGGGGGTGGGGCTCTATCAGATTGAGATCTGGGGAATTCGGAGGCCCGGTCGACACCTTGGGCCCTTTATTGTGTTCCTGGAGCTGTTCCTGAGCAGTGTTTGCGGTGTGTCAGGGCACATTGTCCTGCTGGGGGGCCACTGCCATCGGGTAGTGTTGTTGTGATGAGGGGGGGTGTAGTTGGTCCACAACAGTGTTTGGTTGGGTGGTGCGTGTCAAGTGGCACCCACATGAATGCCAGCGCCCAAGGTTTCCCAGCAGAACATCGCATTGTGATGAGATGATCGATGTTATTCACGCCACCTGTCAGTGGATTTAATGTTGTGGCTGATCGGTGTTTATACATATTTATCCGTTTAAGTGTATGCTATATTTTGAAACTTGTTGGTGCTTTACATTGCTTTCAGACAGATACCGAAAGTCCAACCCAAGCAGGTGATCAGCTGCGTAATACTGTGCGTAGGAATAAGGAAGTTGTACGGTTGAGTGAATGGCTGTCTGACAAGAATGTAAAGCGTGAAAAACTTTGAAAATATAACGTACACTTAAATGGATGTTTTTTTTTTTAGGTGTGCCTTCTTTTAGGTGGCTAAAATCCATCTTGCTGCCAGTATTGACCAACCAACCAACAATAGTACCTGGGTGAAAGCATAACCTCCGTGGCAGAGCCAGCTAGAAAATAATATCAGACTTCTCTAAATATCCAACTCTGTGTAACGATCTCGTAAAGATTTCTGATTTTAACAGGCACGTACAGCAAAATAAGCTTTGATTACTGGATTCTCTGATTTGACATTCTTCTATTGAAACACTGGCTTTGTCTTAGCACTTATAAGGTTAACCCCAAGACCACAGTCCAGGCTTGTAGAACTCATTTCTGTCATCATCTCATTTGTCCTGATCGCTTCAACATTAAAAACACCATATATTCAGGTGGAAAAGCTTCATTTATATCTTTTCGGCTTGTCTTTATGTTCGTTTGTACTTTATGAATTCATTAATCACAGCTTTCATTCTTCCTCCTGCATATATTGTAATGTTTTCTTGCACTGTAGGAAAGAGTGCAGGCCAAAGTCTGACTGAGTTATGACACGGTTATGGTTTTGGGAAATACTCTTCATTGCTTTCGTTCATTTATAAGAAAGGCTACATGTAAGTGTTTATTTTCAAAGAAATTTTAGGGCTCGGCCTTGTTCCTCTGGCCAGCATCATCTTAATGTTATTACATCAGGTACAGCTGTCACAGGATCAGATTTTCACTGCACGATCATTTTGGCCAAACAGATTCACAGTGTTGATATTGTCACAAAAAAGTGCTATCACTCAAATTAATATTTTACTTTGTTTACTGTGTTTTTTTTTTGTGGATTTGGGGAAATAAATTACCAGAGTAGGCGGGTGGAGCTAGAGATTACACTTAACTAATGTCACTTAACACTAACTTATTCATGTAGCTTTTCATATGACATCTTGGTATAGACAGGCAAGGCAAGGACTGTTTATTTATAAAGCACTATAAGGCAAGTAAAAGTTATTTACTAAGGGACATTTACTGTAGAGATGGCTGCAGGCAATAGGACGTTGCTTACAGTATCTCAGTACCACTGTGAGATTATATTTTTAAATTAAGACCACATTTCACTCCATCAACCCTCTAGCCTCCAGTCACAAAGCGCAGAGAGCCTTTTAAAGAATTCTTCTCCGCAGGCAAAATAGGTTTTTACACTCCACTTTCTGCCAATCTCAGATAATAACAAAGTTAATAGCACAGGTTAAGTTGCAATAAGAGGACAGCAACACAAAACATGTTCCCTGCTAATCCAGTTTAATGCCACAATATAAATTGCAGTTGTTCATTAATAAACAACATACGGTAGCACATTTAAAATGTTTTCCTATCAGGCTGACATGCACATCAATCTTTCTGTTTTTTTTTTATCAAAAACACCTCATCTCACCTGTTGGCCATCCATCAGCCACGTGACCAGCTACTCTTCACCTGAATGTTGCTGTCTGAGCTCCCTGCCATCTGTCTGATTGATTGGTTCCTCGACTATATTCTCTCAAGTTTATCTCTGTGTATCATGTCAACACGAGGCCTGTGAGGTGATCTCAGATCACCTGAAATGCACCCGATTACAGTCATTTCACCTGTAATGCACGTTAATGCCGGGTGGATAGACTGTGTTTAAAGGAAGAGTTCACCCAAGAATCAAAATTGTTAATTGTCATTATCTACTCACACCCAAAGGACGTGTCACACATTTGGAGCAAGATATCTAGATAATGACTTTCAACGAGTTTTCATCTTTTATGGTGAACTGTTCCTTTAAGCATTTAGTAAACATTATTTTCTGACACAGACAAGTATTAAATTAGACAGATGCTGAGAATCTGTTTCATTTCCATCTGATTGGACATTGACGTGACATTGCAGAATGAGCTGCAAAACACTGTTCTGATGGTGTGATTGGCCCTTAAACTAAACAAAAGAACAGGATTAAACTTTTTCATTTGGAAAATGTGTCACTGACAGCATCTGTTGTCCCTTTGCCTCTGCAGATGTTTGGAAACTGGACATTCGGGACGCTGGTCTTCACTGTTCTGGTCTTCACTGTTACATTCAAGGTATCCATACTGAAGCCCACAGACAGACTGTAAAGGCTCTGCAGCGCTGGATTAAGCCTCAGTGGAATCATTAAAGCAAGCAATGAAATGTGACAGTCGGAAGGTTTCCTGTCTCATCTCTCACCTCTCTCTCGTAGCTGGCGCTGGATACTCATTACTGGACTTGGATCAATCATTTTGTCATCTGGGGCTCGCTGATTTTCTTTGTGGTCTTCTCTCTGCTGTGGGGCGGAATCATCTGGTAAAAAACAATATTTTATTTGATGTGGATCTCTTGAGTTGCCAGAGGCATGATTTAAATATTTTCTCTTCTGTTCTCCTGTTCTTTTCTGTTCTCCCCTCTCCACCAGGCCCTTCCTCAACTATCAGAGGATGTACTACGTGTTCATGCAGATGTTGTCCAGTGGTCCCGCCTGGCTCAGCATAATCCTGCTAATAGCAGCGAGTCTGCTGCCAGATGTGGTGAAAAAGGTCATCTGGAGGGCACTGTGGCCCACCACTACTGAACGCATACAGGTGAGTGCATACACACATATACTGCTAAGTGCCTGTTAAGTATTCGCCTCCAGCTAACTTGGAAATTACTAAGAAAAGTCTGCTGTGTAGGATTGTTTTCACCTATACCACCATATATATGTTATATATAATGAGTTAAAATGAATGAAATTATTTTGGAATTACTGTAATCAAAATCATAGATAAAAGGATTGATACGGAGTATATTTCAGAAATTTCTATTCAAAAATATCTAATTATGCTTTATATTAAGTAAAATTTCAGGGAGATAAGTAGGGCTTAATTTTAGTTTTCACTTGTTCCATTGGTATATATATATTTTTTTTTACTCATTTACAAGCAAGATTATTATTATTATTATTATTATTATTATTATTATTATTATTATTATTATTATTATTATTATTTATTTATTTTGTTTAACTATACTTGCCACAATCTTTTCTTTATTTTTTTTCTTTCTTACTTTGTACTGAACATTTATAAACATGTTAGCAATTCTGTATTGTTTTTATTGTCATCAAATCTCCTAGAAAAAAAAAGATTCTTCTGACTACTAAATATTTTTTGATAACATTTAGCTACACTTATTGGTCTAAATATTTGTTTTTAAGCTTTATAGATTGCACTGTGTATAAAAGGCAGTCTATGTAACAATTTGTAGCAACTTACATGTATTTGTTAGTGGATTGTAACAGGACGTCTCTCTGTTGCCTGTATATATATATACTGATTCTTTCTTTGTGAAGGACTCTGGTTAGATTTTCCATGACAGTCTAAAGGATGTAACTTTAGGCATCGTCTGCCGGTGTCTCTCCGCTCCACTAACGGAGAGCAGCAGTAGCTAACATTAGTTCAGAAATGGAGTCCACTAACATCAGCAAACAGCAACAACACAAGTTCCACAGAGCCCCTTTTACTTTACTGTGATAATACAGTGTGTCTCATGTCTAACCGGTGACTGTGGGTCAGCAGATGTACACTGGCTTCGGTTACGTCCCTGCTCTGCTGGATGTGAGTCAGTAAGCCCCTCTCTGTCTGTGTGCTGTGCTTTTTCAGTTCTAAAAAACAAAAGAAAAACACAATAGAGATGGTGAATGTATTTTTATTAAATAACACTCCCAGTATTTTATTAATGGGGAGTTAGAAATGCAGCCATCATAGATGTTGTTTCCCTCCTCAACAGAGGCTGGGAGTGGCTCTTCTCTTCTGAAAAATATCTTTATTTATTAATGACTTGATTGATTGATTGCTGGCAGTGTAGTTGCACACATGTAGTGTAAGAAAAGCTAACAAAATCATGAGCTTTAAGAAAATGAATGTGCTTTAATGTTATTTTCCAGAGTGATTGGACTTTTTTGAGATAATAAAAGCGAAATGTTAAGTTAAAAACATTGTATGAAAGGCTGTAAAAGTTCAGGTGGACGACACGAGGCGTCCAAAGAAAACAAATGTGTTTTGTCACCTGGTGTTCCTGTTTAATTTAATCTGGAATCAGCCAGAATGATATGACTGAAAGGTCTAAAGAGTGTAATATAAAAGCCAAACAGCTGTTACTGGCGAGTTAGAAAGACTGTTGGATTCAGCATTTGGTTGAATTAATAAATAAATTATTACACTTTTGTACATCAAATGAAAAAATAATAAGATCCCTTGCCCCTGGCTCTGGTATCTCATAAGAAAAGCTCTGTTGTTTAGGGGATATTCCACAAAACCTGTTTTATCACAGTGTATTTGATGGTTGGATCAGCTGCTGTTCTTAGTTGTATTGAGAAAATGAGTCACAAAAGTAAATGTGTAGCCTGTTAAATGTGCTTGTTTTCAGACTGTTTGTGGTGATGTTTGAACTTTACCTCCTAACAACCTGAACAGCCTTCTGTGTTACTTCCTACCTGCCCTGACGGTTCCCTTAACCTTCCATACTGTACAACTGTGGTTGTGGACAGCTAATAACCAACTTCCTGAAACCTTTCCAGATCTTTCTGACCCTCTGAAATGGAGAAATGTTCAGAGCTTGAAGTCTTCCCTCTCTGTCTACTCCCTGTTTCCCCTCCCTCTTTCCTCTCTGTGGCAGACTAAGCGTCGGTGTCTTGTCTCCGAGCCCTCCACCATCTTTATGCTGTCTCAGACTTCCAGCAGACTTAGTTTCTAACCCGACCCTCCTCGAGGTGACCCACTGCCTTTCCTTTCCTCCAGTCTCTGTGTAGAATCCTTTTTTTTTCCCCTTCTTTTTCCTTACCACTGTTTTGCATGACGTGACTCTTCTGTCGAACAGTCTGATTGCATGCGAGTGCGTCCATATGTGGATTTACACAGGCAGAGAGACGACAACGAAACTCATCGTGTTCCTCTGCCTGTCATGTAAATGCAGACTTCTTTCTTTTGTGACATCATCATGTGTATTTCAATGTGTATGTGGTAGATCCTTAATGTGTTTGTCTGTGAATGAATGTGTGCGTGTGTGTGTGTGTGTGTGTCCACAGCATGTGAGGGATGATAGAGAGTGTGAGAGGGCCATGGCCTACCACAGTTCTGACTCCTTACTAGATGGAGTCGCTGTCACAGAAACCTAGAGGGCTTCAGCACGGTAAAACACTCACCTTGCCACTGTGTGTGTGTGTGGTGTGTGTGTGTGTGTGTGTGAGAGAGAGAGCGGGAGAGGGAGAGTGAGTGAGTGAGTGTAAAGTTTGGACTGAAAACGGTGGGAGATGTTAACACGATGCTTTTCTTTGCCGTGGTGGTGTGTGTTTTCACAGATTTCACATGTAAGAGTTGAACCTGACTAACACGCGGGTTGGAGTGTGTTTATGGGGGTGTGTGTGTGAGAGGGTGTTAAGAGTTGGATGCTCCAAACGTTCTACAGGTGTCGCATCCTGTCGGGTGATTCTTTACACTGAGCTCTGGTGCCCTCTAGTGACCAATGTTGGAAAAAGAACCCAAAAGTCACGCTTGGGTAAAAGTCAGAGTCACTCATATGAATATAACTTGAGGAAAAGTCTTACATAATGTAATATTAGGTAAAAAAGTCCATATACTGTATTTACATATATGTATGTACTATATATTATGGATCAACCTGATGACCAGAACTGATATTCATTATTATCTAATTATTGCAATCAGTGATAAAATAAATGTATTTAAAAATGTGCTGCTGCAGCGTTTAATCTGCAAAGTAACAAATAACTAAAGTTATGAAATAAATATAATGAAGTATAAAGTAGCAGGAAATGGAAATACAAATACCTCAATTTGTGCTTAAAATGGAAACAGACAGTTTTCTTTCTTTCTTTCTTTCTTTCTTTCTTAAACTTTATTATCCACTGAGTGGAAATTCCTCTTTGGTTTCACCATAGACATGTCTCAAAAAAACAGAACAACTAGTGACACAATAAACAAAACATTTCAAGGATAGAAAAATATAAAATAAAAATATAAAATAGCCTACAGCAATAACTGTACTTCACACATTTTCCCCCTTGTCGTCTCCGAGTGGTCAACAATCCTTCAGTCTGTAATGGAACTGGATTGAACCAATGTAAACACTGATGGTTTTATTATTCTTATCCGTTACAATATGGAATCAGCATTCACTTCACAGTGATACGCTGAAGCAGAAAACTTGTCCGTTGCCATTTTAAGTCCAGTGTACGAGTAAATGTACTTTACATTCCACCACTGCTGGTGACACATTCCACGTTGCTCCGGGGCCGGACAACCCGGCTCACAGTGGGACTGAACATACCTGCATGTTTATCGCTCATTTGTTTCCATTGGCATGGTTTGGTTTGGTTTGGTTTGGTTCTTTTCATGGTGTTCGTGGCATTACAGTTTGTATTTCTTTACGAATTCTGTACGTTCTTCATGCTGCATCGCTTGTGTCTGAACGGAGTGGACGGGACATCGTCATCTCAGCTGGCCAATTAGATTACGGGAAATGCGATACTTTATTAATGAGATTATAGAAAGAATTGATCTGTCTGCTGAGGCAGGATTGTCTCCAGGTTCAGGTTACTGACGGAGGACAGCGTCTGATCTAAGTCTGCTGCAGTAGCTCATTCTACCCATCAAAGATAATAACTCTGGATCCCACACTTTTTTTTTTTTTAAAATACTTTTTGTTGCTTTAGATGAAGCTCATTCTCTAATCTCTACTCCAAATTACCTGAGCTGTAGCATAAGAAGAATTTAAATCTATCTTTTGATGTTACCACTGAATGAGACCTCCAACCTGCACTGGGCGTATTCCTATAGCTTACTATATCTTCTGTCAGATATCATCGTATCCAGCTGGGATAACAGTGTCTTGTCCATGTCTCACCTCCAGCCGATCTCTGAGAGCTTTCTACAGTTCTCCACAAGTAACATGTTACCTTCTGTTTTCTACTCTCTACCCTCACACAGAACGCTGACAAACTCTACAAGGGCCATCTGTCTGAGTTCACCCCCCTGGCGTCGCTCCACGCCCCGCCGAAGGCCGCCCACCACCGGCGAGGCTCGGGCGCCCAGAGGAACGCCCCAAACCCTCGAAGGTCTGAAGCCTTTACCAAGAAAATCATGTTCACGCGCTGGCAGAAAACGCCAGACTACTGCACCTTCACTCCCCTGCTCCGGTTTTCTGACGGCACCCGCCACACAAAGCAGGGACACGCCTACAGCGGGGCGGGGCCAGAGACCTCAGTCTGATTTATTTTACTGGTCTTTTCTTATGATCTGATATCATATACACTGATCTCAACAGAGTTGTTATTCCAATGTATTGGTCCAGATGTTGACCAGGTCACTGCTAGCAGAGGTGGAGAGAAAAGTTACCCAAAGGTAACTGAAACTCATTTATTTATGTCACCTAGCTGGAGTTAATCAGCAGATATGTGTAATACATCTGTAACGGATTACAGTGAAAGTGACCTTCACAACTGTCCCCGAGTCAGCAGCCGAGTACGGCGCGAGCACTGCGGGACGGCTCTGGAAAAGAACTCCATCTGCAGGGCCTGGCTCGCCTCCACGACACGCAAAGGGCTCAGCGTACTGAAGTCACAAAAACTAAAAGACTCGAGAGCTTCGATTTCTTATTATGTCACTGAAAACATGTGCACTTGCCCTTTTGCGTCTGCCCGTCTCGCCGGCAGCTGAAGTGTACTTTATCCCAATTATTGAGGATTTATATGACTTTTTACGAAATGGTTACGTCGATTATCACGATGCGATCGGGAGGCTGCTGCTTTTGTCGCCGCTGCTGCTGCTGATGATGATGATGAAAGCAGCGCTTCAGCCAGCCGCAACTTTCTCTGACCAAACATGTTCTCTTCTTCACTCTCACCACCCCCTTTCCGTCCTTTTCTCTCCTGCCTGTCTGTTCTGCCTCTTTCAGGACTAACTGGTGTTGCCTGTGTGCAAACCTGTTGTCTCGAAACACTCCCTAGGACTCTGGGGATCAGACGCTGCAGCACTGTAAGGAGGATGGAGTAGAGCAGTGAAGCGTAGGTGTTGGAGAAGTGGATCTGAGTCGGTCTTTACCTGTTCAAGCAGTCATTCTCTATTAGGTGTATTAAGAAAAACGGACCGACTTAAGCCCCACATCCAACACTTAAGCTTTCAGACTAGCGTGTAGGTAGTGTCGAGTGTTTGATGGGATAGATGAGTGTGTAGAATTGTGCTGATAGCTGGCAGTTGGTTTAGCACGGGTGTACCCTTCTGTCTTACTGTCTTAAAGCACTTTAACCGCAGACCTTCGTCTTAAAGCGATCTATAATGCTATATACAGAGAGTTTTTTTATGGCTTATTGTTTTAGCGATAGAATCCAGTAGAAACGGCTACGTGACGATCTCCTAGCTGTGCCTTAATGCCTTAACGCCACCTCGTGATTACCGTCCACACAGACCAGACACCAAAGAAACAGAAAGACAACGTGGCGTCCTTCAAAAGCAACCGACAGACTGCAGTGCTCGATAGAAAGAGTGTGATCTATAGATCAATACACACAATCTGGTGGCCACTTTCATTTGGTGTTTTTACAGAGCAATGAGACAATAGTGGACGTCATTATGCTCCCTATCTATTAAAAAATCATCTCTTTTATTGAGATGAGTTGCGAAGACATAATCCACATGCAATAAAGTACACACCAAAGTAGTTTCATGTTAAAAAAATTAAAACAATGACACTAATGATGCTCAATAAATCCCAGACTGTTTTAGCTTAAATGAGTTCACATTCCAAGCACCTTAAAAATGAAAAAAATGTGTCCTTACTGAAATAATCAAAACGTAACAAAAGTGTTCTGTCAAGCGCCCCAAACTGCTCGATGCCTTAAATGAATACACAGTCTAATAAGACTTCATCAGCTGACATAAAGCCATTTATCAATGAGAGCACACACACATGTCCGTCCAAGGTTTATCAGGAAGTCATGACTGTAATTGTAACACGTAGTAGAGTGAAGCTTTGGTAACACATACACAATGAGAACAATAACAACAGCAATAAAAACAGACAAATTCAACAACATACAACCTGGACATGCAGAAACAAAAAACACTGAATGGAACAAATAGCATTTAGCACAAACAAGGTATTATGCACCACACTGAAGCATGACACAAAATAAAAACACTGAAATTAATATAATAATAAATAATAATATAATGAAAAGTAATATAATATAATAATATAACTCAGCAGTGGTCATCCTGACAATTATCACATCATTTTCAGTTGAAAGATCCCTTGAAAAGAGAAAACAGTGAAGGCAGCATCATGGAAGTGCACAAGTTCCCTTCTTCTCGCCTAACACACACAGAATGTGTTTTCTTTTGATGGCTAACTGAAGTTTTTAGCCTCAGACTTGCTACAAGGCTTCATTTTCTCATTGGCCTACATAATGTGTGCTGCTTCTTCGCCGTCTTGCCGTGACTTCAGTGAGAAGATAGACACCACTCACGTCTGGTGCAGCGGGAGCCAGCAGCTGGTGAGTTTAGCGTAAAGACTGGAATCAGGTGGGAACGGCTCGCTCCGGGACACTCCAGGAATACAGCGTGTTCATCGAGTGATCTTTAGAGGAGCTTTGGACGGAGCCACGCTGTCTGTTTCCCACCGCCTCCAGTCATTGTGCTCCGCCAAGATAAACTGGTTGAAGCTTCACATTTACTAAAAAGAACAGACGTGAGGGTGGTATCAGTATTCTCATGTCACTCTCGGCGAAGACGCTGATAAGCGCATTTCCCAGAATAAAAACTATTTCTTTAACTGATTCATCAAAGTTATTAATGTGCTGTATTGAGGCTAATGCGACTCTTTATTCTGCTGCACGAGTTAGAAAATCATCACTTACCTGACCAGTAAATTAAAGTGACAGTTCAGGAATTTTAATGTGTTGGTGTATGACCTGCAGTAGATGACCGTAACCCCACATCAAAAGACCCGAACTGTCCCTTTAAGCAGGAGATTCTCCCAGAAACTTGTATCAAGGTCTTTCTCATATGATCCCTGGTCTGCATGGTGAAACGAAGATGCTGTCAGTGAACCCTGCTGCCCTCAGTCGAGTTTAATGATCAGCAGAAGTTTTGACACCATGTGTTTCCACACTTCTCCCTCTCTCTCTCTCTTTCTAGCCATCTCTCTGTATTTGTCTTTCTCTCGTTCTTCCTCTGGTGAAGTGATGCGGATGTGGATGCTTTCCTACCTCTGTGACAGACACCTCCATCCACCTGTCTGACGACCACCCTCTGTCCCTTTCTGCATCTTCTCCGCTATCCATCCATCCATCCATCAGTCCATCCATCACTGGGAGACAGAGTAGAGAAGCTGTTTTGTACTCTACGTTTATCAGTACTTCTATGAACCAAAGCCTTGCTGCTGCTAGAGATACTTTTAGCTGCTTTACATTAGGTGCCTTGTGGTAGATTCTGTCTCTGCTGAGCTGTGTTTGCTTTCTTTCTTTCTGTCTTTATGTCACAGCGTAGTGTTTCTGTCGGTCCACTTTTTCAATTTTATATCGTTACAATGCTGTGCTTACAGTCTGGTGTCGGTCTTGGCATAAAAACCACTTGGGTAGGGTAAGGAAAAGATCGTGTTTCGGCATACCTGGTTCTGTCACCACTAACACGGCTGGATATTGTCCCAACGACTCATTAAAAGATCCTTGAAATGGAAACAATACAGCACGAAATATTACAACTGACAGGTACTCGATCAACAAGTTCTTTACGTCTTGCACCGAAAACATTCAACGACTTACGTTTAATATCTGTTTTTTTATTGTTTTGATTCCAAATGTTTTATATTTTTTACTATGTGCAATGTATAAACTTCCCTTTTACTACATTAAGAGTGAGCGAAGGTCTCACTCGGTGGTCGGAGCACACTGGAAAGATATCAGTCCAACGTGATGTTGTATTTAATCTACGTTTGAGTGAGATGGAAAACTTGAAGACCTCCAGCTCTGTTCGACAGATCTACAGCAGTCCATCGATGTTACAAACCGGGATGTATTTTAAGATTTTGTGTATGTTTGCTTTTATTTTAACATGTTTTAACAGATTTGATTCTCAAAAGTTTTTCTTTTTTTGGATTCTGTGGTTAAATCCAACTAATTTATCTCTGAATTACATTTTCCAGTTTGCATAATAAAGGGTCACTCAACCCAAATTACAATAGAAAAAGCATCTGGACATGCAGATTGGAACTAACCTGACTCTCGCCAGATGAATTTCGTTCCGCCTCGCTCCACTCATCCATCTGGGATCGCTCCATTGGAGATGTTTTTCAGAAGGCTGGGCCTTATCAAAAATCCTTGCATATGATTGGATAAACCACTTGTCTGTCGGAGCCATTTGGTAGATCAAGCTCTTGTCAAATCCGGTCTGGAGAAGGGCAAAAACATCGTTTCCACCAACAAAAGCCTTCAGAGCTGTTCTCTGATGTTCTTTTAGCGAAAAAATATTGGGTAGATTGGACAACACGGATGAAATAGCAGCATCAATGTTGACGCTTGCTTCCTCGATGCAAGCCGCCATTGTTGTCTGAATCAAAACAGTCGCTTCTCCGCTACGTCACATCTATGAAACTCCCTCCTGGCGGTCCTGATTGGCTCTACCTTAAAATCTGGTGCCGAAATCCCTCTCAATGGGAGCGATCCCAGATGGATGTGAGTGGAGCTAGGCGGAACGAAATGCATCTGGCGAGAGTCAGGTTAGATTGGAACTACTTTCTACCAAAGAGGTAGTCCATATGAAAACTAAACACAGTAAAGTCTGTGGATTATCTTATAGTATGCAGGTCTGTTTACAATGTCAAAGTTCAAATCAGGTTTTGACAGACACAGGTTCCTGAAGGGAGATGATTTTATAACAAAATCTGTGTGCCAGTACTGAAATTAACCGTGGTTTCTCATCTGAATCTGTGTGTAATAAGTAAAACATTAGTTCTAGTAATTGCTCCCAGATAGGAAGAGGTGGCTAATGCTTCATATCTCCTCATTGAGCCAGTATACATGATTTCATACAGTATGAACACAGGGCAGATGTAATGACAGAATTAACATAGTGATCGATATACGATCAAAGTAAAGTGGAAGTATTGCCTTGAATGTAAATGACTCCCTGGCGACAAATGTGGCCTCCGAGCACGAGCCATGTGGTCGTTAATGCGCAATACAGTCGTCCTAGTCTTGCATCTGCATCTCATCGATGATCCCTCCAAACAAACTCTTTATTGTGGGATACGACGGAATCAGCTCTGGTTATTGGACCACGTCCTGAGGAACTGAGGAAAAGAACTTTGGATGTGGGATTGGCAAGATTAAGACGTTCTCAAAAGGAGGAACACAAAAGCGTTTTATTCTTCATTTTCCATTCTTAGGTGTTTAATCAAACTTAAAAGGCATCTTTTGTAGAATTATCAGAATGTCCTAATTCTTGCCATAACTCCTCTCTCTGTGTGAGGTAATCTGTCCAGGAGATAGTCTGGTCCTTCATGTCTTTTTGAGGAGTTATTAGAAAACTGTGGGATCCACATACATTTAAGGAATAAATCACAAATAACCACAGTTAAATAAGTGCTTTTTCTATGTATGTATGTCAGAGACCATTGTTTTTTCTTTCTTTTACTCTCTAGAGACGGTATTTAACGTGTCTTATTTATGTAGACGAGCATTCGAACAAACCAAACGGAGTTGTGACGAAACGACACTGGACGTAGCTTTAAAGATTTAAATAAGAGATTTCTCCGGCGTTCGCTCAGATACACCCCTCTGTACTGAACTGTCTCGTCTGCTGATCGACACTCTGCTGTAGAAAAACTCTCAAAGCCATTAACGATGGATCCGAGGTCGCACTGTACCGACCGCTCTCGTCCCAACTGTCCCGATCGAAGTCCACCGTAACATGACAGCCTTTAAACAGAATGTTACCTTTCTCTTTTAAAACGTGTTTAGTGTTCTCTATTTGTCATTACCAACAGTATCTATTCACGGCTGTACACTCAGTATGCAGTATATACCATATATTAATGTAGTTATGTTGATGGATGTACAGTTTTGGGGTCTTTTTATATACAGTTTTTAACAGAGTCATCAGGATTTACTTGTTTTTTTTTGTTTTTTTTGCCAACATTTCTGTAGCTGTCGACGGCAAACAACTGTACATTTGCTTGAAAAATAAAAGCCAGAAGTGGAAAATATAAAAACCTGAAATAATGTGAGTTTTCTTTCCCCCCTACGACCTATAGTTAAGTCTCATCAGTGTATTCATGGCTGCACTTCATGTGTCGGCCACAGGGAGGCAGTAGAGTACTTCAGATGCGTCGGGCCTTTCTGTCGCCCTTTAAAGATCTGAGTTGATAAATCAAACACACCTGAAGAGTTTGTCAATGGCTGAAGCTCTTGATTTACAGAATGATAGTTAATTAGTGAAGCTGTGAGAGTTTGCATCCAACAAACCCTCGCTCACATATTCTCCAGTCACTCAATCTACACGTGTTGAATAGACGTTTGGGAAATGGTTAAAAAAGAAAAAAAGGGAGAAATTTTCGATTTAATGTGTTCCCCAAAAGTTGCTCCGGGGCTGCCGTCTGCGCCATCCGAGGACGTCAACGAGATTAGGGTGAAGGCTTCGGATCGATTTGGATCCCCTTCATCCCTTTCACTTCTCATCGGCGCTGATCTCCGCGTCCTCTCCTCCACAGCTGGCAGCCGACGAGACCTGCGAGTGTGTCTGACAGGGATGGAGAAATATCTAGGGCAAGGCTGTCAGAGGTGAAATCTGGGGAAGGGAAAAAAAAAATATGTGAAAAGTAGATGGTGAAACTGTGGCTGTGCGTTTTCAACCGTGGTTGCACGGTCCCCCCCTTTACCATCGTTTTACCACCTATTTCATCAACTCCTAACACCATTAGAAACTTCTATAAATATCAAGTGTGTCTGCCTTAAATTGAATTTTTATTCCGTACTACTTAGTATAGATTCTTGTATAGAGGAAGGGGGGGTGGGAGGTGTTTTTAAGGTGTAACCAAGCCCTTCGCAACCTCTTCACCACCAATTTAGGCCTCCGTTACCTTGGATCGCTCAAGATTGGAGCCACAATAATAAGACATGATAACACACTCGTGGAGGTAGGTGTTTTGTGTGCATTTCTAAGGGCTGAACGACTGGAGATGAATTCACACCCC
Source organism: Lagodon rhomboides (assembly GCA_039737535.1). Classification (NCBI taxonomy): domain Eukaryota; kingdom Metazoa; phylum Chordata; class Actinopteri; order Spariformes; family Sparidae; genus Lagodon; species Lagodon rhomboides. The sequence goes on from CM077807.1 coordinate 10,030,209, forward strand.
CCAATCACGTGAAAACGCTCGACATAACTGCCGCGTATAATGAAGCGGGGGAGACAGAAATGGGAGCGGCGGAGGGAAACGTCTGAATGGAACCGAGAGTCAAAAGGCGTCGAGTATCCATCATCATTCATCGCGTTAAGAGTCAGGCTTACCTGTGGAGAGCGGCGATAAGCAGCAGATAAATGAGATTTTAACAGTAATCTCCTCAAGTGCCAAGTGCAAAATCATCTTCCAGTGAGGGCTGAGCAAAAGAGTTTAATTTTCAGGGTTTTTGTTCACCGCTTTCTTGTCACGAGTCCTATGAAAAGATTGATACCACTCTAACCTCGGTGATGGGCAGCGATCTTCTCACCTAGCGCGGAGCAGGAAAGTGAATACGCATATCTGTCGAACTATCCCTTTAAAGGTAGAGAGGAGATTTAGCATCCGTGCTTCTTCGACTGGTCTCACAACAACGTGTGTAATAGACCCACCGATCCACTAGAGGGCAGTGTGCGAGCATGGCAGATTGGATTGTGGAAAGTACGCGCATGTATGAAGATGCGGTTCCAGCAGGGGGCGACGATGGCGGGAGCGTTTGACGAATGTAGAGGAGAGAGCGTATGACAGGAGGAGGTTGGCGACGGTCGGATGGTTCATCGATGGGACCCTCACGGAGGTGGCCAATATAAGTGCACCATGAGAAGCAAGTAAAGAGCGACTGGGCTTGACATTGTCCCGCCCAAATATCGCAATAGACGATAATGAGATAGCTTTTTCGCTCGCCATTTTCTCCAACTTTAAACCAAAGACCTCAGTGTCTGTATGTTCAAGCGTCCAATATCGACATGCACTGCCTTCGCTACACCACGACAGCTCCACGTGCAGCCGTTCGATATCTGATATTGTGAAAAAACATTGCACATGACAGCAAATATGGAGCCTAAAAGTAACTGTTAAGAGAGCATTTGTTAAGCAAAACCTTGATGTTTTCCCTGAATCAAAAAGACTTTTGTCTTTATTTTCAAAGTGATTAAAACATTGACATCATTGACATTAAAACATGTTTTTCGTGACATTACATGCTGCAGTCCTCCAGCAGCAGAGGGTGTAGCAGCTTAAATTCACTGATTAGCTTATTCTCCGGATGGGTCAAGTCAGGATTCGGGATGTTAATGATTAATGATTAATGATTAATCGCCGTTAAGAATGTAACTGATAAAAAAATGTCTGAATTGTCAATCAGAGATGGGCACAAACGATCTTACAATCACAGATTATAGATACTTGCTTTTCAAATGCAGTGTATCAAAATAAAATATAAAATACTGGTATGAGAAAATGTATTTAATTAAATTAAAATAAAGATTGGTTGGATTTTAAAAGCTACAAAAAGACATCATATGCAAACTGATATTATTACTTGTTAGCCATTTCGTAGCCTCACTATAGGCAGTAATATGTCACTGTGTTATTTATACAAGTACATGTGTGCTTACTTGATCTGTTCTTTTAACATGCACCGAAAAAAGATCAGGTCAGTGGTTAAAACATTTTTTTAATGGAAGAACATCCAACATATTTCACATATATTTATACATATATACAGTTCTGATTCATACGGTAAAATATTTTGGAATAAAGGTCCATCCAAGCTGTGTAAGAACATTTATTTACGTTTAATTTTGTCTCCTCTCGAGAGTTTCCTCTGAAGCTTTTAGTTTTCCAGCTTAAATGTGCCACGATGCTCGTTCCAGTGACATAACTGTGCGTATGTAAACTTTTAAAAAGACCGGGAAAAAAAAGCTTCTCTAATCACGCTGTACAAGCAAGAGTGTGAATGCAGAATTTGGCCAAAATTGACGTGTAGGATGTTTAAATGTTCCTTCTATGGGGTTTGAAAAGAAAAAAATATGCTCACCAATAAAAAAAAAAGAAAAAGGGTTGAATAAGACAGTAATTAAAATGGAATTTCACATGAGCTGTGTATTATATTTATGCACCGATAACAGCAATCAGCTCTGATCTAGAGTCACTCTGTCACCTGTAGTCACACGAAAAGATAGTGTGTGTGTTCCTGCACATTTTTGGTTCCCAGCAGGTCTGACACTCAAACATAGGCTTAAATCATTAAACCTAGGACCTCCACTCGCCACACACACACACACACACACACACACACACACACACACACACACACACTGACAAACTTCAGTGTGTGCTGAGGCTTGTCACGGCGGCTGTAATGTCAGCGTGTGTCTCTATTCACGGAATTAAATGGAGGGAGGTGATGGAGGCATCCACACGTGAAATCTACGAGTTAGCTCTGAAATTGCTGCTATTTGCCGCCGATTGTTCGTGACTCGCTACACATTTTGTTTGTTTGTTTGTGTATTTTTTTTCCTCCCCTCTTCCTTTTGTTTACCTCTCTTCACCACTCTCATTATCGGGGGATGACTTTTAAAGGGACACGCTCACCGACAGGGAGGCTAATGTATTCCAGTGTTTAGAGAGCATTAACACAAACATGTTAAGGATTTTTTTTTTTTACATTTTAAATATCCCGTATTTTCTGTTGCGTCAGAAAATGAGACAGTAAACACCTTCTCTTGCTCCGCTTCTCGTTTTTTTTTTCTCGCACGTTCAGTCGGCGTCGTCTTCAAATGAGGGAAATTGTGCAGAAACTTTATTCCATCTGTCCTCCTGTCATTTCTTTGTCACTCTCGTCAGTGTCTCGACAACGCGATCAAATCAAATACAATGCAAGACGGCCCGAGCCGGAGAGACTTCTGCTCAGCTGGAAGCTTAAGGGACTGCACGGGCATCGTCTGGAGTGCACACCAACAGCACACACAGTCCTCTCCGTTCATTCAAGGGCTGAAAATTATTATGAAAATGATTTCACAGGCGAAGCATCTTGAGAATTAGGAACATTCAACAGTAAATATTTGAAAATACAACAAAGATGTGTTATTCAAAGTGACATGACAGGATGGATGATTGTGAAAAAATTATTCGGACAACAAGTGAAAATCTTTTCACCCAGTTTTTTCTGTTATACGCAACTTTTTGTGAGGGAAAACATCCTGTATTTTAAGCCCACTTGTGAGAAACATACTCTTCTACGAATGACTCAAGGATCCTGCATTTACCGATTGGATGAAGGAGGCTCGGGTGAGGGAAACCTGTGTGGGGTCGTCTGACAAAACTGGAGGACGGCACTTTCCCCCGTAATCGCAGCTGTTCAGTGAACAGCAGCCACAGGTTAATTCAGTTCAAAGTACTCTATTACTATCACTCCAAGGTCATGTTGCATAAATTTTACAAATGATTTGTACAAATGATGATAGCGTTGGATTTATTTTGGAACTGTCCACTAATTTAACAATTTTGGTTAAGAACCATTTTCTTTTTTTCCCCAGGGACGGAGACTTGGCTCTCTGTCGATGCTCAGAGGACTCTTTACATTTATTCTCTCGACACACGTTCAGACAGCTCTGATGATGGGCATGGTATTAGCAAGAAAACATATTATCAACAACCGTCCAACGTGCTTTAGAAAAAGATTGCATGAACTTATTTCAGTGATACACACAGAAGCTGCTCATTGATGAGTTAAACTGTCAGCATTAATGGGAAGAGTCCTGGTCCCATGTTGAAACATTTGGACTCTGTCTGAGTCTTTTGTCTCTGTGACGTTGTTGTTGCCGGCAAATCCTGATGGTCATGTTTAACTGTCACATGGGGACGACATGTTCGGTGCTGCTAAGGTGGGTTTTGTGCAGCTTATATCACTGCGAATATATATATATATATATATATATATATATATATATATATATATATATATATATATATATATATATATATATATATTTAAATCTAATTTAAACACAGTGAATTTCCATAACACAATGAAATTAGCTTGGAATGTGGTTAGATTCTGTTATAATACAAATAAACTCACACATTTGTTCTGTTATCAGTTGCCTTTCATTGTATATTTTTATGTGAAAATATTGTATTTTTGATCAATATTTAATGTATAATTAAGAATATCACTCACAAAACAATTGATCTACATTATGAATAATGTCAAAATACTGCTGTTTATGTGGAAATCAACTATAAAATAGTTACACATGCCCAACAATATGGGTGATTATTTGTCCATATTGATCAGTGAATTCCACGCGGCCAGGTGGCCTATGCCAAGTGCCGGCACTGTAATCAGGCGTAATTGAAACATTGTGCTTGATCAAGTGAACAGCCAATATTAGCTTATCATCAATACTTCAGCATCAGTGTCTGTGTTGTCCAGCAGGGCACACAGCTTTTCCCATCCTCCCCTCTGCTCTCTCTCTCTGGGATAGTAACCCGGGAAAACAATTCTCCCTCCTGTTTTAGTTGTGAAATGTTTGGGCAGGACGAATACCATATTGAAACCAATGTATTTTTATTTTATTATTGTATTTTATTCACTAAAGGTGTCTTTTTTTTTTTTACAGTCATAACACAATTAGCATTTACTTCAGAATGATAAATTAAAGCGGGAAAGTTGTCTACTGCCAGTTTCAACAACACTCAACACAGGGGACGAGCATTCAGAATCGCACTGTTCATTAACGACCGGAGTACAGAAATGTGTCACCAACCTCACAAATGGTAAAAAGAAAGTGCACAGAATCAAAATTTCCATTACAATCCACGGTGGGCTGAACATACATGTTACAAGCATTAACAAGCAGTGACATTTGAAGTGAGTTTTTGAATATCAAATCAAGTCAATTAAAGTAAAAAGGACAATACAAAATAGATAACAAGATTAGCTAAAATTAAGAGACTGTCAGACATAGTGACTGGGAGAATACATCAATAAAAGTCTTGTTGAGGTCTGTACATAAGAGCTCAGTGCAGGAGTTGACTGTTTAGTCTTACACAGCATTGACTCAAAACTTGTGTAATCATTTGTTGACACGAGCTTTCAGTTAAAAAGATCCTCAAAAACCAAAGCCAAGGCCGGTAAGGCGCACTGATTCAAGTATTTTGTGTTTCAGAGGACACAGCTGTGAAAAAAAAGGCTGACTTCCACAGGTCTTTGCCAGGTTTCAGTGAGAAACAAGAAGTCTAAATTACGGGTTAAAATAAAGTCATTTCAAATGAAAGACTTGTTGGAGAGTGATCTGACATTTTCGGGGGCAATTTTAGCGATGGGTGCTGCCTGGGGAGTGGGAGAAATTGTTTCCCCGTGTTTTGTTGAAAAATGGTCAGATTGCATGCGTTGGAAGCGTAAGTGCTGTTGAATTTGTGGGAGCGTGACCTGCTATTATTTCCATAAGTTTATAGTATAGTATTAGAGTATGTCAGAAATGGTACTTTAGAACACAGCCCAGACCCTTAGTGGAAAGTACATGAAGCGAAATCAATGCTTTGAGTTCCAGGGCTTGGCTAAATGGAAGTGGTGATACCTGGGGAGGACAATTGAGGAGGCAAGCAGGAGGGGTAGATGGGTTATGTTGGAGTGGGGGTCTTTGAGCATTTGGCTTCTTCGTTTGTTGAGATGAACCCCCTCTCTCTTGAAGAGGGAAGCGCCCTCCCAGAGCAAGTTAAAACTGTCGATAAAAACAAAGTTGTGAGAGAGTGTAGCATGTAGAAGATGCAGCTAAAAGCGGTCAGAACCGGAGAACTGGTGACAGGCCGACAACCCTAACCCTAACCCTTCACCTCACTGACCATCACATTCTATTACAGGGACTAGAGCATTTCATTGGCGTTAAAGGAACTGCACTGAGCTGGATTAAGTCCTATTTATCAGATCAATCTCAGTTTGTACAGGTGAACAATGAATCCTCAGTGCATACCAAAGTTAGTCATGAGGTTCCAAAAGGCTTTGTATGACCAATACTGTTCAATTCATATATACTTCCTTTTGGGAATATCATTGGGAAACACTCATGTTCATTGCTATGCAGATGATACACAACTATACTTATCAATTCAGCGAGGCGACACTAATCATTTAGTTAGACTTCAGGCATGTATTAAGGACATAAAAACCTGGATGACCTACAAATTTCTGCCTCTGAACTCAGACATAACAGAAGTTTTTGCTTTAACATCTTAGAAACACATTATCTAATGATATAGCTACTCTGACGGCATTACTCTTTGGTCAGGATATGGCCTTATCTCACACATAAAACAAATATCAAAGACTGCCTTCTGCCATTCACAGAACATTGCTACAATCAGGAACATCATGTCTAAAAAAAGATGCAGAAAAATCACTTTTTCACTCATCACGGCCGTTCTAGATAATGCTTGTGTTTCCACCATATTTCAGCAGTGTCCCACAAACTGATTTTATTCGACTATGCAAAAGTTCGAAATATCAACACCGAACACCAAATACTTGGGTATCTGTTAATCAATTATTTAAAGAGTAAAGTCTGTACCAGCTCCAATTGAGCAAACTTTTCTTGTGAACTGGTGCTGCTTTTTTCTTTTTTTTTTTAAGCAAGATGTTCCTGATTGTAGCAATGATCTGCTGGTGAAAGAAGGCAAAAATAACTGTAACATTCAAAAGGGCCACATGTTCTGCAAAACAAGTACTTTGACTTTTAATACTACATTTTTAAAAGTATTTTTACATCGCGGTATTAGTATTTTTACTTAAGTGTAGGATCTGAGTACTTCCTCTATACTGTTGATTTTTTATATTCAGAACTCTTTGTGATCATATATTTCCTCCCCCGCCGTGTACTCGCCTCCTCCCTTCGTCTTGTCTACCAATCAGGTTGATTGATTTTATGCCTTCTCTTATCGAGCGGAGCAGCCGCTGTCAATAAATGCTGCCTGCCCTCTGTCCCTGCATGCGGCCTCACACTCATGGCAGAGTGGGCAGCAGGATCCAGCCTTTGTGCTTTTAAAACTCCACTCTGAGCCCAAATGATTTCCTTTTGACGACATCTCTTTGGTCGCGTTAACATGCGGTATGTTTTCTGATCATAGACAGCTGAACGGTGGTCACACAAAGACACACACACACGTAGCCTATTACAAAATGTTTTGGATTCTCGTGAAACAATTCTGAAATTAGTAATTTGGAGAAATTGTAGGTGGCTTTGAACGGAGCCCCCAAAGTGACATGAGAAAAAAAAAGCATTGCCAGATCTTGGCTTTGAAACTCGAGATCTCAACTTTCTTTTGAAATTAGGTTGCAGTTCGTGATTTTACCAGCTTGAGGCGAACAAGTGCAAAAAATCGCTCTGGTTCGCTCTCCATTACATATCCTTCTTTGCCACCACCATCTAGCTACAGAAAATCGGTAATGCGCAACAATCCGACGGCGCAAAGGTACTGACCTGGGAGCTGAGATCACATGCTTCCTCGTCTTCTTCTTTTTGTTTTACGGTGGTTGGCATCCATCTTACCAGTGCATTACCGCCACCCTCTGTTCGGATAAAATTTGTTTCACCTGAGAATTTTTAATATAGTTTGATTGCCTCCTGCTGGTAACATGAAGAACTACAACCTAATTTCAATGGAAAAAATCTTTCAATTCTTTTTTTTTTTTTTTCTCATGTCACTTCAGGGGCTCCATAGCTTTGGGTTGTAGAGATCTGATTTAATTTTAAATATTGTGGGTCAAATTGTTATTATTCGTCAGCCATAATTTAAATTAATATTTAGACTGCCCATTGGAAGATAGTCGGAAGATCATTCAAGATCTTTGACTGGACTCCCTGTCCATAGAAGTGTTCAAGGTGAGTCCAGCTTTAGCTCATTGTCTCGCAAACCTGCACAGAATGGATCTGTCTGTCTATGTACATGGTGCCTTACACTCTGGCTACATCCAACACGTAACGTACGCGGACCGTTCACGGTGCTGATGTGCAGCAGAATATATGTTTTTTTTTTTTACTGGACGTGCACTGCAAGTGTACATACGTGCACTGCTAGGTTGCGTGAGTCACAGGCAAACACAAGACAGTGATGGAGTTTGTGTGACGGGGTTAACATGGACTGACTACAGTGAGCCAGATAAAGTTACTAAGCAACTGCCAGCTGTAAGTTTGATATTGAAGTTGGGACCAGCTGCAGTCATTTCCTAGCATACAGGGTGTTTAATAAACAAAATATTGACACTATTGACACATTTCTGTATAAAGTTCTAATTCTAAGTCTAATAATATGAATATGAGTATCATCAAAAGCCAGTAACTTCTGCTTGTTTGAACTGAGACTGTTAAAACTGTTGTTCAAACTGCTCAGAACCTTATCGGATCATCGGTGAAAAGCATAAAGAACAAGCCACATGCTGAGATAATGTTAAAAAAACAAATCCAGCAGGGCTGCTGCCTGTTGCTGCCTCGCTGCTATTTAAATGAGTTCAGATGTATTACTATTTGAAAATGTGCCGGAGCGTTTCTCTCCGGCCAGTGTCTTTTTTTTTTTCCCCACACGGTCACAGACGGAAAAACTCACCATTCGCCATTCGCCGTTCGTGGGGTCGCTTTTCCCCGGTGGTAGCTTTTGAAAAGGTAAAACAGCATTTCAAAACAACTGACAAAGAAAAAGAGAAGCATGCTGAGCATCAGGCTGCAGGAAATAAACAAAGAACATACTTCTTTGTGATCTTACATCCTAAAATGCACTTTGTGAGTATGTCTTGTGGAAAGTTCGGTTATATATATTTAGATATTAGACATATTGTCACTGGTAAAATACAGCCAACATATTGTCACACACATATTGCCAGGGATCACAAAAGTTATTACTCATATTTACCTTTACTCTTCAACACGACTGCTTAACAAACTTCATCTGCTCGTTTTAAGTACAGCATCACCACACAGTTACTGTCAAACGATAAATAGAGCAAGACACTAGAGCAAGTAATCGAAGACACGCTGAGGTCTTATCCCGGAGCACTCTGTCAGTCTCTCCTTGATGTCTCAGTCTGTGTGTGTGTGTGTGTGTGTGTGTGTGTGTGTGTGTGTGTGTGTGTGTGTGTGTGTGTGTGTGTTTAAGCGTAGCTGCTATCGATCTCACATAATTGCCCTGACCTGCCACATTGTTCAAAGGTCTGAGCCGTCAAAGGACCGCTGATGGATGTGTGTGTTCTGTAGTAAAGAAAAGCTGCCGACTGGAATGTACTACAACGCACTGTGTGTTTGATGGTTAGATTTTTTAGCTTTCTTTTAATTAATCGGCGCAAGATCCAGATGGAGAGCGACATGCTTGAGCTCATCCATAGGCCACAGTGAAAAAAAAATGACAGAACTGAAAGAAGGAAGACGAGGAAGCTCAGAGATCCACAGGTAGCTCTACAGAGGGGCTGGAGATGATGCTGAGGATCTCTGGACCATCTTGCTTAGCCTGCTACCTCAGAGACCTGACCCTTGATAATCACTAGAAAATGGATGGATGGATGGATGGATGAGTTACTGGCTGTTTGTGTCAGATACCAGTGAGACAATGAAATGGGATCTAGGAAGTCCTGTTTCTGAGGAATGGACCAGTCAGTCACAATTGGAGCAGTTGCGCGCTGTACTGTATGGCGTTCGTGTGACAGAGTGAATCCACCAGGAATGTGAGCTTGCCCATATATGATGTGCGACCACTTAGTCTTGCGGTATGACCTTGCATTCCGCTGACAGCAATTCCGATAATATCGACGAAAGGGCTGCATTTATTTCACAAATTACTCTCTGAATGTGGCCGTACACAGCATTTTGTCACTATTACCACTTTTACATCAAAACTGGTGTGCATAACCAGGTTTTTTAAATTCAGGTAAGCCTGAAGACTTTAAACTTGTTTTCATGAAGTCTTAACCAATAAAGTTCTTAATCACAGAAGTTACCGAGGAGTGAGGCATCTTGCGTCGACGTCACAGAAACACTCACATCCTGTTAGATCTGAGCCCGATTGTTAAAATGTTATCGGACACATATCAGTTTGTATGCAGTCTTCAGCCGTTGTTAATTATGACACTGCGGCCTATTAAAATGCTACACAGATGGTCTGTTATTTCTGTTCATGGATCAGCCTCCTTTTTACAGAAATTCTCATGTAAGCTTTAAATCAGTTTGTGGCTGTTTTCTAAATCTATGTGCAGACATGTTCCTCTCAATCAGTATTAATAAACTGAAACATTTATAGTCAAACACAGAGGGAAGACATATAAGATAACAGTTTTTACTCAAAAAAGCTGAAAAAAGCCAGGTGTTAATGGGGGTTTGTGAAAGAGGTTTATCTGTGTTAAAAGTTATGATCTATGATTTTACAAATTTAAGTCAAGACCTAAAACTAAAGTTAATTATTTTTCATTTTTTAAAATTCAAGTTGAACTAAAAAACTAAAAGTCTAAAACCCTGAGAGACTGCAACACCCATTTTAGCTAACAAAAACCAAAAAGTCTGCAAAATGTTCTTCTTGGTAGAGCTGTAAATGTAGTCGGGCTACATTTGTGTTTATTCACTAACCCTAACACGAAAGACTGATGTGGTCAGCAACATGCTCATGACAAAATGTGCTTATTAGAGAATGAGACGTATGGTTAATGTTGACATTGTGGCCTAAAGGTGGCAGTACAGGAAAGGGGTCATCAAATTAGACTGATTTTTCTGAGTATCCACAGTAATAGGCACAGCACTTTGACCACAAGTTGTTAGGACACTACGCTACTGCTCAAAAGCTTGAAATCACATGTTATGTTGATGTTTTTCTTCTTTTCTTCAAAAGAGGCTGTTTTAAGATAGATAGATAAACAATAGAAGTCAGACAGCAAATATATTATTCACATTTGAAATGGTTTAATAAAGATCAATTACATCTAAAACTTCCTAAAAAATCAGAGTGTTATATGACAAAGGAGGAAGTCTTTTTTCACATATCATTATCCAGTCCAGAAAAGTGTGAGTGACCTTAGATATAATTCAGTTCAAGATTGATTCAAAGTGTTTATTGTCACAATAAAGGAACATGTTCCTCTGTACAGTGAAATTCTTCCTTTGCTGTCCACAGAATGCCAACAGTGTAATAAAGATCATATGCAATTGTGATCAAACGATCATGCAAATCCATTTTGCCAGGCTCCAAGCCGTGTGCTCGTTGCTGAATGCACAGTAGTTGAACCAATCAGTCTCCAAAGAGGAACTACTGGTAGCTCCAGAAGGCAGCGACGGGTGTAGTTTAAGTGAGCCGACCAGCGAGAGAAGCAACTGTCTTTATTGGCTCCTCAAATAGTTAGCATAGCACTTATACAGACCCTTATATAGACAGATGGTTCATCCAATTACCTGCCCTTTTTCTAACACACCTTTTCAGATTGTTTCTTTGTAATAAACCATCTGGCGCTCTTAATATTTAGGGAATCTGTTTCTCCTTTGGGCCTTCTGCAGTCTACCAAGTGGTTAGACTGAATAAGTTTAAACAGTCAACGGTATGTCCAGCTGATGTTCAGCGATCCAATTCCAATAGTCTAACATCCTTTTTCTGTGCTGAAGTTTTGAAATAGCTTCCCTAAAGCAACACACCTGTTAATTCCAGCCTGTTATAACAATGACTGTGCACCTGACACTAAAAATTTACACTATTCAAATCTGCACAGATTTTGATGCCAAGTGTCAGGCAAGTCAACACACAAACAGGCAGGATCAGGATGACAGACCGCTGAAGAGCTAGGTGAACACACTAGACAATCTGGCAAGGAACTGAGGGGAATGGACCGGTACATATACTGAGGGGTTGATTAGCTGATGAGGAGCAGGTGAGTATGGGGGCGGGGCAGGCCAGGTGAATGAAATCAGCAGGTAATGCAGAGCAGAAGGGAGGGGTAGCATCTGAAACGACACGAGAGTTAGTGTGGCACAACAGGAAACAGACGAATGGAAAACTAAAGCCTGGCTGAAGCTGTGACACTACGCATTTCTATTCTCTAACCAGTGACTGATCATGTCTTATATTCTTATTCAGCTGATGCTCAGTTGTATCTTTGTCTCCGTCTGCACCTTTCAGCTCTAAGTCTAAATCATTTCACAGTGTTTTGGCCCCCCGTACATTACTATTATGCAAACCTTTCATGTTTTCTATTTGTAAAGAGGACTTTCTACAACCTTACTGTATGAAAGACTGTTCAAAGTCTGACTGCTTTTGTGGTGAGCGACTCCATGCTTTTGAATTATCATGTCCTCCTTGTTTAGGACTAAAATTTTGAAAAAACTGCAAAAAAACTGCCCATACATCTGGCTTTTCTAGAGGTTAGAAGTAACCAAGTACAAATACTCTATTACTGTACTTAAGTAGATTTGTTTCTTTACTTTACTTCAGTATTTACTTTTTTATTCTAACTTTTAACTTTTGCCCCTTATATTTCAACACAAATATCTTTACTTTCTCCTTCTTACATTTTCAAAACAGCCTTGTCACTTTAGTTTTAATGATGAATTATTGATTATTTTTATTCTGTGTCGCTGCACACCACCTTCCCGACACAAGACTGTATTCAATCAGTGGATATCAGGTACGGCACGTGTAGCGAGATGAAGCGACGCAACAAGACGGAAAACAGACCGAGAGGGAGACTGAAATGTGGAGAAAAGGTGTGTTCGTGTCTCGTCTCTGCAGAGAAGCGTCTTTAAATTCTCAGGATGCTTTTATCCACTCGAAGTGTCGGCATTCGACTTCTTTCAGCTTGGACAAATCCTGCTGATTCTACCTTGAAAGTCTTTGAATTATATTAATATGAGACGAGGTTCAGCCAGCTTTGCACAGAAGTGGCCGGCAGAAATGTGCTTTTCTGAACGGATTTTCTTGATTTACCGGAGTAATGCCGTCAATTCAGGAAAGACTTTGTTGTACATACAATAAGTTATGCACGCATTAGCTTCTTTTGGTCGTACTGTACTGTAGCCATCTATTCTATGATCGTCTGTTCCCATGGCCCGGTTGTTTCCTCGCTGTGAATACGAGGTTGAGTCTAATTAGCAGGTGAAATCCGTTCCCTTCCATCGCTTCTTTCAACAGGAGGCTTTCTGCTATTCTGTGGGAATGGGAAGGCCCGGTTTATTTGTGTGTGTGTGTGTGTGTGTGTGTGTGTGTGTAGGAGATGGCGGTAGATCCTCTTTCCCCTCAGGGTTATATCATTACATGGATAATTAGGCTAGGTCAACCTGAGAAAGAAGAAAAGCAAGAAGGCAATTCAAAAGGACCTACGTCTGATTCATACTTGTTTAATGTATATTGCTGTGCACACACACACACACACACACACACAGAATAAGTGAAAGAGAAGAGTCTCTTTCTCTTCCGTCCAATGTCACCCTTTGAGTTCGTACACGAAGAAGTGGCCGAAGCAAACAATAAATGTCCTCTCCATTTATGGCGTCCGCTCACGAAGAATAAGAGCAATTGGAAGAACACACAGTTCCAGCATGATCAAAGTTTGATTCCGTTCCGTGTACTGTACATGCTGGTGATGTTCATCATGTTCTCACCAGTGAGTTCAGCATACGCAATGCTATTTAGTGGACAGGAAACACTTGAATAGACAGAAGGATTGGGTTGGGTTGAGATTTTTGGTGTTCATTAATCCGTCCATTATTTTTCTTCAATGATTAATCTTTTAGTCTATAAAATGTAAGATGATTGTGGAAAAAAATCTTCTAAATTCTTGAAGTGAAGTCTTGAGATCTCTTGTGTTAGGTTGACTAAAAAACCTTCCATTTATAATAATATAAAACAGGAAAAAGGGGGAAAAAAATTCTATTTGCATAGCTGGAATTGACAGACACAATATTTTACAAGTATGTGTGCAGTGTTTGTTATTAATATACACTTTCCTTAAAGTTACACACCACACCGCTACACTTTGACTCCAAAGTTAATTTTTAAAAATCAGGATATGGATTGTTTGACTGCGCAATTATTTGAAATTCAGTAATCAGATGTAATAAAGTATGTTTGTTTGCTACAGACCCCAACAAATGTTCCATAGCTGCTTTCGTGAACTATGAGGATCATTCCCACTAATTGTGATTCGTCATCAGTCGTCTAAGTCTAAGGGTGTTTATGTCAACAGATTGGACCAGACATTTCCAACATGCCTTCTTCAGCATTGGTGATTTCAATCCCCGTAATATCACAATGCCATTTATCTGATGGAAAGCGTGGACGCTCGCTATTCCAATCAAGTCATCAAATAAGAACGAACACAGCTTCATTACCTGGACACTAGCGATGCTTTATAGGCATATATTACCAACCCATGCCCTTACCCTGCCAGTCTGCACTGATAATAAAGGGTCGGTTCCAAGTGCAGCAGCTTCACTGCTGGACTTCAGTTAAATTCTGGACATCAAATGCCATCAAAGGGAGGTGAATGTGACATTAAAATTCGTCAAAATGTGGGACTGTCGTGCACAAACGTTATGTAAGCTTGCTAGTTCGCCACTGAGACATCAGCAAACCAGTAGTGATCGTTTCATCCCAGATAAGGACCACAATTCATTGAACCGACAGAGAGTTGTCGTAACCCTCGGCTTGAAGTGTCTCTGAAAAACCTCCATTTGGGAGGCCATGGAGCCGGAACACTCCACCGTACCCCTCGATCCCAACGACCTTTGTTCTGTGCCGAGCGTTGTCTTCTGCCTCTCGTATTTAGCGTCGGACGACTGGTTGTTTCAGCCGCGTTGTCCGACTCTGAATGCGATGATTTAAATTTGACAGAAAACCCTGAAATTGTGTCTCTGATGGTGTTCAGTGTCTGCCTTCGCTTGAAGTCCTTAAAGAGCTGGGAAAGCAAAGAGTCAGGGGCTTACGGGTCAAGTTCCCGGGCTGTCGTGGACGACAAAGGTGCCTAATTGATCGATAGAATTATTTTCATGAACTCCTTTTGAAGGGACTTTAAAAGAGATGAAGATCCGATGAATACCAGACTGAGAAATAAAAAAATAATACCGCGCAAGAGATTGAGAAGACTTAGAGAAGCAAGGACACACAGACGGAGAATAGAGGATCTTGATATCGCTGTTGTCTTGTCCGCCTGTCTGGCTAACCTGGGTGCTATTTCACTGTTAAAGCAGCTAACCTTGCATGTAATCAATTGGTTTGGACCGAGGATTCACATTTCTCCTTGTCCATCCATTTAACTGGGTTCACTCGAAGACAAAGACCCCGCTGACTGAATTCAAACTCCTACACTCTCGCACATTCAACCGAGCTCCATCTACACACACACTAACACACACGCCATCTACCATGTTTACCTCCCTTCACAGCCCTCAGTCGCCGCTGAATTGATCCGATCTGAGCAGCCTTGGGAGACTGTATACACTTTTGTCGGCATTCATTCTCGTGTTCCTTCCTCATCTATCTCTCTTTCTCCGCTCCCTGCCTCTCCAGATTCTCTTTTTTCTCTCCAGCCTTGGGCGCCTCCGAGAGCCGCCATTCTCAAGGTGGAGCGGCTGACAATGGGACGCGTCTGGGAGGCTGCGGTACTTGGTGAAGTTTTCTAACCTTCGGGGAGTTTTCAAGGATTGTTGGAGCTGAGTACGGTGTCGGCACGGATTGGGCCGATGCTTAGAGCCAGTTGGTGTCAAACGCTTCTTTCTTGAAACGCTTTTTTCCCTGACCACAGCAGTAAAATATACTATAACCGAACATATAATCAACATATAATTACCCGCGATTAAAGTGTGGGTATGAGAATCAGAAATACTTTATTGATCTCAGAGGGGAAATTGCTTAAAAAATACACCCCTCAAAACATACTCCATCCACCAGCTTTTACAACACTGCGTCTTCTTTATTTTGTTTAATTGTTGATTGATGATGTTCGATGAGTATCGAAAGACTGGTACTACATTGTAACTGGTACCTGATTGGTCAGCACTCAGTATTGATGAGCTCATGGACACAGGGTGCTGCTATCGCTATTTATCCATTGTTACTCCATTAAAAAAGTCTGTAAAAAGCATCTCGGCTCCTACTCTAGAGATGTGATTGTGACCATGTTGAGTCATGGTAACACTTATTGTGATAAAATAGCTCTGTAGTTATGAACTCAGGACTATCGGTTTTAAAGGAACATTGTCATTATTTTACCCTACGATAACAGCTTCAACATTATTTCAGTGTTACAGTGACTTGTGATTGAGTGAACGGTGTCTGTTTCAGCTGTTTCTCCCTCCCATTGCTTGTTTCTGTGCATTGTTACCTCAGTGAGCAGGATGCATCGCAGTAAGTAAAGCTTAACAGCACATAGCACTGGATATTTCTGATTTTAGTGAAACTACAGTGAAAACTATCATATTTCAAGACAAAAACTCCCCTGGTTGTCCCTCTGATGCCCCGGGGCTGCTCTGCCTCAACTCTCTGTGATTTAAGGAGTTTCCTGAAAACAACCCGTAACAGCTACACACCACAGCGATGAGCTGGCTAGCTGACTCTGCTTGGAGCTGTGCTGGGGAGTGTATGTGTTTACATCGCTATCACAGCAGCTTTGAACTGCCCGGAGGAGAAGGCTCCTCTGCCTATACTGACATCCTGACAGACGTGAAGAGACCAAAGAGGATGCTGATGGAGGTAAATTAAGAAAAAGAAAAAGAGACAGTGACTGAGAGAGAGGCAAGGAACGAAAGAAAATCCCTGACTGGCTTTTAGTCATCGGCGAAAGCTTCCTCAGATAAAAGGTCACGTCTGACGCCAGAGCAAAACCAATAGCTAACAGTTGTTCAGCTATTAGGAGATGACCACAGTCCTTATATGTAATCTCTTTATTGAGTATAGTGATATACATGATGTTTTTTGCACCAAATTATGAAGAGTGTTACTAATCAGAGCAAGGATTGATGCCAGAGGTTAAAAGGAAAACGTAAAATCAAAAACTAGAGAGGTTATGGTTCCAGGAATGGCATAGTTATGGTGTTGGATGGTATTTTGTGGGCGACAGAATTTGACTTTTCATTTCAAAGGAGATGCATACAGTGCAGTTTTGAGAGGAAAAATAATTTCTTGCGCACAACAAGTACATGGTGGAAAAAAATACAGTGAAAACAAATCATTTAATATGAAGTTCCTCTTTAATGGAAACAAAAAGTTACCTTTCCTTTCAGCCGTTTGTTTCACTGTCCTGGTTGGGAAATAATCATATACTGTGTGCACAAACAAGGACAGTGCAATACTCTACTTACGGAAAAGTAAATATAATGTCCCCGTTCTCTGTTCCCAAGCAGAAATAGAGGTTTACTTTTAAATTCCAAGTCTTGTGCGAGCACAACTAAATGCATGAGGTGGTAAACAAAGTAATCATCCTCATCTCATTCCCTCCACCTCTGCTCCTCGGCTTTCAGTCAGGTTCTCTGGCTGGACCCACACACACACACACACACACACACACACACACACACAGACAGGTTCTGATTGATGGGCCCTTATTATCGGCACAATAAAGGCAAATAATTACGGCGTTAAACTCAGGACATTAATAAGGCCCCACACCCTACAAACACACATACACACCACAGGTTGTGGGATCAGGTTAAGAGATCATCCTTCAGTCTGTCTTCGGACTGACACTGTGTTGTTTGTGGCATTATTCCAGTGGTATGCGTCGTATGCACGATACATCTCAAACAACAGGGAGAAACCTGGATAGGTGGCCAACAAATATCCTCTCTCCTACCGAGATCTAGCCGGGAACACGATGGGTTCCTACAAAACCCTACTCTGATTTCTCGTTTTTCGTTTTCACGCCGCTAAAGAAGCCAGACTGCTGCGACAGTAATCAGTTAATTTATGTACGTAAATGCACCGAGAGGTCGAACATACTGTCGCCTCTGATATACTACCTCATTCTCCTGAACAAGTCACATCAGTATTGTACCTTCGCAAAATGCCCCATCTGACTGTTTTGAAAGTGACTCTCGAGCTTTTTGTGATCTACCAACCCCCATGATTACATTTCGGTGATTAAAATGACTTGGTCAAGGTGAAAGCAAGAATAGTTCCAAGAAACACTTCAATGTTGGCAGGACAAAGGATGTGAACTGCAGTTTTACATCGAAACATTGCCAGTAGACGTAAGCACATGTCATCTGACGAACACAGGTGCAGCTGATTGTTCTTCCTCCAATAGCTTTTATTGAGTGATACGACTCAACTGAATCATTATTATATCAGTGTATCAAAACTCAACAAAAAAAGTCACTTAACATGGGCTAACAGACTCCTTGTGTGTATGTTTTATGTGGTGGATTCTCTCGATGGTAGTTTGGAGGATTAGGGGTGTTCATGTGTTCCCATGGCTTCTGTCTGCAGACAACAAGGCCTATACCAAACACACACACACTTGGCGGTTTTATCAGCCCATCGACTTCTAGTCAACCTGAGCTGCTTGAAGTCAGAGCTTAGTAGTGTTTCTGGTTGATTCCACACACACACACACACACATACACACACATTTACTCGCAACAGACACATACATACACAGATCCAAAAGAGACTGAACTCGATCCCCGGCTCTACTGGCTTGTCAATCGCTTGTGGGATTGGCTTACGGAAAATTGAACAGTTGCTGGAGCCGGTCCCACTGGCAGGTAAAGGCCCGACAGGTGAGAGCTCGGGTGGGTGTATTTGTGTGGACAAGTGAGGCCTGGGTGCAAGTCCGCGTTATCAGAAAACTGGAAAATTAGTCTCAGAGGTTAAGAGTGTGATGAAGTACGAAGTGCTGTTAAATCTATGGTAATCATTACGTCTACTAAAAGCAGGCACAGTTCAACATTTTGTGAAAATACATGTTTATTCGTA
Source organism: Lagodon rhomboides (assembly GCA_039737535.1). Taxonomy (NCBI): domain Eukaryota; kingdom Metazoa; phylum Chordata; class Actinopteri; order Spariformes; family Sparidae; genus Lagodon; species Lagodon rhomboides. Next base: position 10,049,001 of record CM077807.1, read on the forward strand.
GTTAAAAAAAGAATAAGAATTTCACTCTCAGGCGTGCAAGCTAAATATGAAGCTACCAGTAGTATAGCATGAAGACTAGAAGCAGGATTGAACAGCTAGCATTGCTCTGTTTAAGGTAAAATGGCTATTGGAAAGACTAAATAACCTTTTCTTAACCAGCTCTGAACCAGTTCTTGATGATCTGTCCTGGTTAGATCAGATCAAGTGGGCAGTGATACCAGAAATGTTCTTTTCTCTTTCATCTCATGAACAGGGGGAGGAGAGTCATGGGTAACTGACCACTCTATAACAGTCAGTACGCTTCAATGCACACTTAAGTCGCGCGACGGTCAGAGCTCAATTAGGCCATTTAATTGGACTACTGCCATTGTCCCAGCACACAAGCACCAGGGGAGAATGGATTTATTGACGGAAGTATGTCCGACTCGTGGCGATACGCACCGTTTCAGCTAGCTGCTACTGGGCCTTCATCCGGTTTACCTATTACGTCACATACCAAACAAGTTAAGAAGCGTCAAACAGGCTGCACAGCGAAAAGGTGAACTTTTTGGCGCTGTACATTACATAATACATATTGTATTAATACCTTTGTCGTCTTGTTCTTTTTTTGTTTTTCCAGGCTTCCTGCTATGGATTTATGCCATGGGCGACTTCCGGGTCAATGCCTGGCGCCGGGACTGTGGCGCAAAGGCCAAGGCCAGCTCAGGTCCGACTAAGGCGTATACATGAAAGAGTAAATCAAATTCCAACTGCATTATCTGGGTGTGTTAGTCCGAGTTCGAGACATTCGATTAAGTACGATTTCAGTCGGACTAACATGTTGACATGGACTTTAAAAGTCCGGTTTAGGTTGGACTAACACACTAGTCCGACTTTTTCTAACATCATGTTAACACACTGAGTGATTACAGTTGGAAAACAGAGCTATTTCATGTAAAATATTACTTATTACTTATCAGCTGCTTTAATTGATGATAAAAGTGATTGTAAGTGGCAAGCCAAGCGTGGAGTTACTCTTTAAGATGCTTTTGGGAAACAATGCGTAGTAAGTGAGTATCAACCGCATCTTTTTAAGAGTTGAAATCTGCAATGGATACTTTTTGCTGTTATGATAAGCTTGTCATCCAGCTTTTAAACCGAGTAGTGTAGAGACACCGTGGGCCCGTTCTGTCACAACACCGTACAGTAAATCAGCTCCAGAGAGTCCTGTGATAACACAGTACAGCACTGGCATCTGAAAACAAAAGCCTCAACTCCACGCTGACAGATAAGCAGCATAAATGAAAACACATCATTCACGCCGATCTTTTCATTTCCTGAGCGTCAGGTAGTGCTCACAGTCATTTGGACATCAAGTTCGCTACCTTCCAAATGAGTTGTATGTTGTATGATTGGTAAAATGAATCAAAGACTTTCAAGGCCATCGACTCCTTTATAGAAATGTTCTTATTTGATTCTTTTTAAACCTATAAGCCCTCAAGGCTTTTTCGAAGGGATTGGAAATAACACTTAACATCTGAAGTGGTCACACTTATGATGCCACTTTAAATACATGTTATATATAATCTTTTGTGCTCGGGTTTAGAGGTTAGTGATACATTTTTAAATGTCAACTTCTACTCTTTTTTTCTTATATTTTATTCCGTTTTCTCTCAGTTTGTCCTGACCTATTCCCTTTGCCTATTCTTCCTCACCTTTGACCTGTGGTGGATATAGACAGGAACAGGCCTCCTCTAAAACCTTTGAATCTCACAGTATTTATGTGTTCACAGCAATCAGACTGAAAGTTTCACTCGCCAAAATGATCACGACAATCATTGGTATCCCCCACCATGGTATATCATTTTAAAAAATAGAAGTTTGATACTTGAACTTTATTTATTCATTCATTCATTCATTTATGTATGTTACGGTGAACTCTTCATAATGATGTTAGGGAGGTTAACAGTAACCCTAACCCTCATCCTAACCCTTTATTTCTAGATGTTGTTACTTAAAGCAATCCCTATGTGCAGGTGGTGAAGATGTACTGGATGACTAGAGAAGGCACAGTGTCTGTGTGGAGACTGTCTCCAGTGTGCTCTGTGTGCTCAAGGGCACAGTCGTGTTTACTGCCACGATTTTATACAGAAACCTAAAACTTTGAAATATACTTGGTTGGCTTTTATCTTTCATAACTGAAAGGTGTCCATGGGATATTATATGGTATGATATAATATGCTACGGATCTATGATTGTTAAGTTGTAATTAGTTGGATATTGAGTGAAATGAGATGTGTGACAGGCATCATTTTACAATCTGGCTTCCAATTTTCTTCTTTTCAATAAATCCCAATTTATAATTAGAGAGTGGCATATGCACATTTCAAGCCCAATTTTTGTGCAAAGCAGGGGCTATACATGAAATTCTAGGGCTGGGTATGGCTGTCACCGCTCACTGCATGAGAGGACGTGACGTGAAAGAGAAAGAGGTGATGGCAATAAAGTTCAGTTCAACATATTTTACAGAGGAGAAACAGTTGAGTGTTTAGTTTTAGAGGTGTTCATCAGCGAATGTGCACAAGTGAAGTTATTTAACTGAGAAACTAATCCCTAACAGGAACAACTCCTCTTACTCTTAGCATTTAGTACCACTGTTGTGTGTCAGTGAATATGGGCGCTGTTCATAAGGCTGGAGTGCAGAGCAGTGTTACATAAATGGCACCACTGGGATGTACTTTTTGACTGATCTACAATAAAGAACAAGATTTTCCAAATAACGGTTCGCTCATCCAACTCCCCGTTAATGGCTGAGCTTGAGAAGTGGTGCAGAGAAGTTGGAGTAGATCCAGTTAATGCACCTACTTGCATCCACTTATTGACTGCAGCTGTGATAATATGCTTATTGCCAGGCAGCTGCCATCAGCCTTGATACACGTACGAGCTGCTACTTGCTTTTATATGCACTGATGAAGACGGTGAGCTGAAACACTTAGTCGCTCAGCTTTTTATTTATTTATTCTAAAATAAGGTTGCTTTGGAATTGTTTTGGGTTATGACTTATTGATCACAAGTCCAAGTCCAAGTCCAACCTCTGTTTTCTGGTTTCATAGCTCCAGTAAATGCTGTTGCCTTAACATAGTGTACCTGCAGATACCAGCATAAAGGACATTGGAGAGACTGTTGGAGCTGTAGGAGCCAAAAGGTTCATCCCTCAACTGAATTATGAACTTGCGTTTTTTGAGTGCCGCAACCAAACTGACCCAACTAGAGCTGACCCTGGAATTATTCCACCTAACAGTGGATGTTCATGAGAGTTTCTCACAGGTACACCTGCCACACCTGATGAGTTCCCACTCAAGTTGCTTTTCCTGTTGGAAAGTGTGATGAAATCACTTGATGACCTTCAACCTTTACGTGATCAGAGTAAGACCACACAACTAAATTTTTCCTTCTAAGGTTGGGCGATGTCTGCTGAATCGGGATATGACGAGGTCCTGGTACTTGGTCCAAGTCTTTACCAAATAGTATTCTTCATTGTAGGCTGGAGTCAAGAAATTGTTTCCAAGAAGATCACTGGAGAGGTGCAGAGTCTGGTACAATGGAGTTTATTGGGTTCTGCAAGGCAACGACACCAACAAGCAGTGAGTTCATTCCCGGGAGTGAATAAAAGGTCTGGTCACTATATGATTCAACTCTTAGCCCCCTGAAGTAGTGAACTGTTAGTACTTGTGGCTAGTGTGGTCACCCCTAGTGTGATGTACGCTCCAACTGACTTTCTTACTGACTTACAGGCTGACCAATCACTGCGAGGAAACCTTAAACAACAGGAGCTAGTGGAGAAGCTATTACAAAGAGGGAAATGGTTTCAAAGTGATTACCTGACAGGAGAAGTGTGAGAGGAACAGTGCGATGAGTCACCTGAGCAAGGAGCCTTCCTTCAAGGGCAAAAAGGTCCTTGGGAGAGGGGAGAGTCTCAGTGGGAATGCCAGCTTTAAGGATAATGTCAGGGTCGATGGAGTTGTCATAAGAACTTGCCGGGGTAAGGCGTGGAGTGGCCACAAGGGGGAGGTCTGCAGTTGAATCCGCGAAGGGGGAGAAGGTGATGTGGTGGTCTGGCTCATCAATGTCCCCCTGAACTGTGATGAGCCTGCCCTTTTTTCTCCAAATCTTCATTGTCTTTCCAAGGGACTTAGTCCCAGCTGCATGGGTTCCTTGGGAGAGGGGAGAGACGGCACTCCAGTAGGAGGATCAACAGGTGGAGAGTGAGGAGGATATTTGGGCTGGAGTGGAAAATGTCGGGGGCTCCTCTACTAGCCTTCTCCCTACTTCTGTCATGCAACCTGTTGTCGAGGCAGATGGCTAATGCAATAAGACTCTGCTTTTTTCAGCATTTTCAGTCATGAAAGAGGTTCTTGCAAAGACAAATACAAAATAACTGGTTTGGGATTATTTTGGATTTAAACAAAATCGGCTAGATGAAGGACCTAAATGAAGCAATTTGCCATCTTTGCAAACGTATAGTACTGGCAAAAGACTGAAAAAATGAATGACCAGATTTTACGGACATTTTGTCGAAGGAAATTACTTGACTGTATCCTTCCTCATTCCAAAGCTCCATCATCTGCCAGCCAATGATCTAAGAGTGGAAAGAGAAGATGCCAACAGGACAAGGTTAATGAAAAAGGAGGATTTGCCACAGCTGGACACAAAATATAACAATGACCAAACCGTGCAACTGATGCACCCTTGTTACAAGGAGACCATGGAGCCTAACCCCCCGCCGAGCTTGACTTCATTAAAACTAAACTCCTGGTGGACGATGAGGGTGAGGAAAGAAGACGGGAAAATGCCTCAACAGCCAGTGAAGAAGGCCAAATCACTGGGTGGCCCTCTTAGGCAGAGTGAAGCCTGTGATTAGCTGCACACCGGAGCAGGGGGCCCGGACAGAGATGGGCAGTTATCTCAGTGAAGAGGTCATTGATGGGGACAAAGACCCGCTAGCTTGGTGGAAAGTGCATGGAAAGCATTTGTGCAAATATCTGTGCATACCAGCCAATGAGCAGATGGTCAGAAAGGGTGTTTAGCACAGCCAATGATGTTGTTACCAACCTTTGCTTAAGCCAGTTAAGGTTAGCATGCTTGGTTTCCTTTTGAATAAATAGTCCTAAATAGTCTTGCTCCACTTTACATTTCGGAACTACTCACCCCTTATCCTGCGCCGAGACTCCTCAGATCAGAGAACCAAATCCTGTTAACAGTACCACGGTCCAGACTGATAAGTGTACATGACTACGGTGTTGTGTTTTTGTCTTTTTTTTCTTGTGGTGTGTCGCCATGATTAGGTTATTTCAGTGAAAAAGAAAATCAGCTAGATAGGTGAAGAAGTGCAGGTGACAGGTGTTTTTTGCATTTGGGCGAACCTGAAAACCTTAAAATGTGATTACAGTAAGCACTATCCTCTGCCTTTCCTGTTATGCCCAACACATTGTCGCCATGCCAATATTATGGCTTCTGGCAATGTCTGCTCAAATGTGGAATTCATCTGTTTCTCAAAGAAATGGACATTTGACAGTAAATGCCAGAGCAGTGGTTCTTCAGCGAATATCCCTTTTTAATAGACCAGATGGCGGTTTATTCACCGCATCATTAACAGTTCAGAGCAATGAAACAGCTCCTTGGCAGGCAGTTGTTAACTTAGATTTCAGTTGAACCACTGATATGAAAGGGAGGAATCAGATAGAGACACAAATAGTTTATGCTGAAATAAAACAGAGGAAGTAACTATGTTGAACTGGACAAGCAGTAGGGGTGGGCAGATCGACAGTGCAAAACATTTTTGATCAATATGAGACAATGAGGCAGTGACTTAGACTATGGTGCGAAACACTGACTGTTGAGCATCAGGGGTGGATGGATCGGTCCAACACAGGACAGTAACTCAGAAAATAACCCTAACCCAAAAAATTAAATCCCATTGTCTGTTATAAATCGTACTTAAGTTGTAAATACTGAATGGAATAGACAACGTGTAACAATAGAACAATATTTTATTTCATGAATTGTACAAAATGAACATTTATGAACAAATCATTTAAAGAGAACTCATAAATTAACTAAATAACAACAGAAATAATTTAACGATTGGCCGTCCTCTGGAGCAGAGAGAAGAGCCTTTCCATCCTCCATCTCTGCTCTCTCGCTCTCCTTTCTTCTGCCTCCCTCTGCAGCCCCATGTCCTCCTTCAACAATTGAAGGAGTTCATCCTCCCTTCTCATCTTTCTCCTCGGCCCTGGCTCATCGTCGTCATCCTCCTCCTCCTGGTCACCCGCCGCGGCACTTGGCCCTGGTGTGTCCTCAGGGATGGAGAAAGTTAGGACAGGGGGGGCAATGGAAGGCCTCTGTCCTCATTTGTCCTGGTTTGTCCTCACCCATGAGGACAAACCAGGGCTAAGTAGTGACGCTGGGCTTCCCCCTGACCCCCTCTCCTGTCCCTGGATATTTGCAATCACGTCAGCAATTTTCAGCATATTATTTATTAACTTGCATGGGTAAAACACATATGATTTAGTTTTCACATTGTCATTCAAACCTGCACCTACTTTGTACTTTTTCTTTAAATGGTCCCACTTCTTTTGGCCTGCTGGAGCTCGACCTTCCCCTGCAGGCCCATCTTTTCCAGAACTGTTCTAAACACATAGAGAAGCAAGAGAAAAAGGTAAACACAAGATCACATTAACACAGGGATGCAAAGATTTACAAAAAGTGACATCAGGACTGACAAATGGGCGATTTATTATTTATTATTGCCTTACTTCCATCCAGCCACGGTGGGATGTTTAAAAACCGAGTGTAAAGCCAATACTTACATTTAAATGTGAGATCTGCGCCACTTGAGGTCACCGTTTTTCTTTCTTTTTTCTTTGTCAGACGCGCAAAGAATCTTGGGATATGGGAGGCCGCGAAGGATAGTAGCGGTGCATCCTCCAAAAAGAGGGAAAAGAAGGGGCCCTCGAATTGGGACAACCTTCGTGGCGTCGTAACGTAATTGGCCTTCAAATGCGGCCTCTGAAGGATGCAGACCCTGAATTGGGACACAGCCATAGTAACAACCCCCATCCCCCAACAACGCCATAACTTATTGTGATGTTTGACTGTGGACATCTTTGTATGTAAAGTCAGAAGACATCAACCCTGAAAGACGGTTAAGAGCAGGGCTTAATTTGTCCTCCCAGACTGGCAACCTGTTTCATTGGATCCTGCACTTCCGTTAACATCAAAATCTGTAAATAAACTTCCTGTAATATCCGTCAAACTAAAAGGGGAGCGGAGGAGATCGATCGACAGACAGAAAGAACATGTCAGATAGTTCGGTTATCTTAGGCATACTTTGCTTTTTGTGGTAAATAAAACTTTCTGCCCTTATTATATTCTTCCTATTATCGCAATCTACAGAGAGAAATCATAAACAGCTGGTTCTATGTGCTAGCAGCGAGGCGTTGTCCAGTCTGCTCCTTCCGTGATGCTATGAGCATAAAGAAACCTTTCTCCACCTTATGGAACCTGTGCAGTCCGTCTGCCTCCGTCTCACTCCCCCGTCTCTCTCTTGTCCTCCTTCAGTGACAGTAAACAGCCCTCCTGCTGTGTGTCTCCTATTACAGCCTCCACCCTGATTTCCCTCTTTTTTCCTGTCCCTTCTCCTTTTTTTCTTTTTTTTTATCCCCTTTTCTCTCGTAACCATCAGACGCTCAGCCTAAAAGCTAAATGCCCTCTCTAGACACAGGCTAAAAGACACAAGAGGTCCAGAACAGTCAGAGGGCCCTAAAGAGGAGAGTGAGGATGAGGTCAGGACGATGAAGGGGGACCGCAACAGCAGTGATGATGATGACGACGACGGCAGTAAAGATGCTGGTGATCAGAATGGTGGCAGGGATAAAAAAAAAGAAAAAAACTCCAATGATGATGTTTAACATGACAAATACAACAATAATACAAAGATCAGTGAGACGATGCTGATTTAGTAATCAAGTTATACTGGTGTAGATTTTTTGGTCATAGACCAAAAGACAGGAAGAGTTTATGATGACTATTAAAAACTTGAACTAGTTAGTTAAGTGCTCACTCTCCAAAATCAGAAACAAGGTATTTATTTGAAAAGATTTTTAAGGTAATTAACCTGTTTCTTACCTTAGAATATTTTTTTAAGGTAAATAACACTCCGACAAATGATTGTTGTTTTACTGTTTTATTATCTTTTCTACAACATGTCCTAAAATAAATAATCCTATTTACATTAAAGATCCTATTAGTACTAAAGACGTGTAAAAGAAATACAGTGAGGCTGTCCTATGTACTAAACAAGCATGATATGGGCAGACACCAGAGGTAAGCAAAATGGACCTACAACATTTAATGTAGAATTATCATTTATAATAATAATAATATAATAATAATTATTATTATTTTGCTTTTGTTGTTATATTTACATGAATGAATGTGAAAAAGAGGAAAGAAGAGAAATGTGCCTTTAGGACCATTTAGACAGTCCTGCAGAATTTTTTCAATAAGATAATTTTATAATTATCATAATTATCATCATCATTATAATAATTTTTACATACATATCCATTTTTAAATACATAGGCTTACAGACTCTGAAGGACATAGTAGTACATATTGTAGTACTTGCTGGTTTTTAATGACAGGTGATTCTGAACTTCAAGTTGGGGTTTTGGGATGGAAAGTCGACCTGTATTCCAGGACACGTTTCATTGAAAAGGAAACTGGAAAAAGGCATCAAAATGCAATATAATAGAAGGCTAATACCAACTTGTCTGTCAGTGGGGTCGTTCTGTAAGCTCAATCAAATTTTAACTGAACACATAGCTGCTATAGCCTGTAATTGATTAAACATCAATGTTAGCGCTTGCTCCTCCAAATCAACACTGCCACACTTGAGGAGCATGATGGACAAACAGTTGGTGGATTCTTGTTTATTTGGAAACCTGGGCCTCTAATGCCTCCGTCCTTTCTCTCTAAGCTTTTCAGCTCCTCCTTTACTTTTTGACATTTTCGTTGGATCTCGCTGTTGTTGATTCACGTCTCTAGATTGATAACGCAACAGGGGGCAAGCAAGGACCATTGGTCAGACAGATTTCCCAGTGAGCCATCCTTTGTAACTTTTGGGACGAAAAGAACCAAATTAAATAAATTTTAAATATTTATGTAATAACAGTTACGTTAACATTAACAGTTTTCGGACATTGGCATAGCCTAAGGCAAAATATAAATACATTAAAAAGTAGGTTGTAACTTAAAACCAACTGTGATATTAGTGTACAACCAGGGAAAGTGGTATCTATAGCTGCTAGCTTGGTAGTCATGCTAGAGGTTCATACAGTTGGACATTTTAACTCGGATAATGGATGATAATGATCGTAACCAAGATTCACGCCTTAGTACCATGGGTGCCCGAGCCTTCAACTGCTCGGCACCCAGAGTATGGAACTCCCTCCCCCCACACATAAGACAGTCAGACTCCATCACAACATTCAAATCCAAACTCAAAACCCACCTGTTCAAAATGGCATACTCACTCTGACTGGTCACTGTGCACTACACTTCTTTTTTAGGTCAATGTTTGGTTTTAATAATCTGTGATGTTGTTATTTTATGCTTTTATTCTATGTAATCTGACCTTGGGTGCCTTGAAAGGCGCCATCAAATAAAATGTATTATTATTATTATTATTATTATTATAGGGCCAGTGAATAGGAATGGCCGGCCGATGCAAGCAAAAGCATCTGACCGGTCCAATAATGCAGGCGGCCAGATGGCCAGTACAGCACTGGGTCATTTTCTCATAATGTTCACCTGCCTTTTGGAACCAGTGGAGTTGCTCCCTGCTTGCTATTAGAAAGAATGCAGGTTTAAAGCAGTTCCAAATTTGCTTCACTTCTCAGACCTGAAAGCTCGGTGTATATTTATACAGCCTATGTATTATACTTAAAATGGGGAAAAAAACAACCATCAAACCTGGAACATGACTCTTCCTTCTGTGAACCAAATGCATCCACAAGCCAAGTCACCTGTGGGGAAATGTGAAATGTAAAAATCTGCATATGGATATGTCGACACTCTCTCCAGCGAGCACATAAACAGATACACCGTCAGTCCATGCCGATTGGTTTGTAGGGATATGCCAACATCTCCTGGCTGTAACATTTAGATTAGGGTGGCTGTAATTGGTACTGCCTCGAAATTTATGACAGCAAATCAAGTCCTTCGCAGAGTTGTTACATCATTCTTCATGACATCTTAATCAGTCTTCTGTATAACTGCACACCCAGGATCGTGGCACCGTGACTTCCACATCAAATTCCGTGTATTAGTCAATGATTGATAGGAACGCGCCCCATTCATGGTGCGCCGACTGGGTTTATACTGGTGCTGAAACTGGAATTTTGGCAAAGGAAGAAATGTTTTCTGCAGTCTGCATGAACCAACACAAAGATAAACCTGACCTGGATGAACCTCGCATGCTTTCTATCCACTGCATGTGAGATTGTGTATATGTTTCATTCTTTTCAATCGCGGCTATCGAATGCAGTATCTCGGAAGGTATTGTCACTGCTTTGAATCCAACAGCTGCTGTTCCTCCTCCTAAGCTGCTTTACAGTAGGTTTTCCAGCTGCAATGGCCACTCAGTTGTACTGTAATATTTGTTTTTTATTGTACATAAAGTGTGGTTCATTCTAAAATGCATTCAATATTCAATTTCATCAACTTCGACGGAATTGAACATCAGGCGTGTGCATGTGTGTTTATGTGCATATCGAAGTGTGTCCGGTAGAAATGTCAAACGTGTGACACTGGTCCTCAGCGGGGAGAAAAGTCAAGACTCTGCGAGGAAAAAATGACTCTTAATTCTCCTCCTCTCGTACTCTGTGGGGCTTGAAGACATCCTGCGGGGCTCGCGAACACGCACGCACACAATCGCACGCGCGCAACGCGCTAGGTCGACGCGCCGCGGCTTCCCAGGCAACTTGGAGGGGCCAGAATAATGACTTCCATAATGTCTCCCTACGGTGAAGGAGAGAGCAAGTCAGAGTTGCTGAAGGAGGAAAGTAAGAGAGAGGGAGTGAGGGAGAGCACTTTCCTTCCCTTGGCTGTAGGAGTCCTATTGTTGCTAGCCCTGCGGGAGCTTTTAGTCCTCCGCTCCAACTCATCGGCTGTCCAACCATGTGGGTTGGGTGGCTGAGAGGGCGCGGGGGTGGGGATGGGGTGGAGTGGGCAATTAATATAGTAAAATGCCTTGGCCGTGGAGGGCTGGGATGCTTTTTTTTTTTTTTTGAAGGAGGGGGGCTTTGTGTGCACTGAGAGGTCAAAGTTACAGTCGATTGGCCTCCCTCCCTCTTTCTCTCTTTATTTTCATTCCTTTTTTTCTCTCTCGCCCATGATTGATCTATTTTTCAGTTCTCGTGCTGTTGCATGTTTACTGTAGTTCAATATGTGACTTTTAATATCATAGGCGCCTGCCAATTCTGCATTATGGTGGAGACACACGACCATGCACCTCTTTAAATTAAATGATATAGGCTAACGGGCCACTGAAACACATTTTCATATATTTGTGCTTTTTTGTACCTGTTTTAATCCCATTGTAATTTTATGGAGACTCATTTAGGGGGAAAAAGCTGATTCCCACAAGGTAAAAGCAAGTCCCCACAAGGTTAAACAGCAATCAGTCCAACATTGACAAAAGCTCTTCTTCTTTGTACATGACTTTTATACGCCATACTATCTTCCAGCTCATTGTGTTAATATTTTGTGAAAGTACCAGATGGTCATCCCTACAATGTGGCTGCAATATTGATATCCAAGTAGGGCCTTTTTGTTCACAAATAGATATATTTGGTTTTGTAGCCCAGTCCTAACATTTATCAAGCGCTTTTGAGATGATTTCAAAATGTCAAGGTATATAACGTATACACTGATCAGGCATAACATTATGACCACCTGCTAAATATTGTGTTGGTCCCCCAAAACAGCCCTGACCCGTCGAGGCATGGACTCCACTAGACCCCTGAAGGTGTGCTGTGGTATCTGGCACCAAGATGTTAGCAGCAGTTCCTTTAAGTCCTATAAGTTACGAGGTGGGGCGTCCATGGGTCAGACTTGTTTGTCCAGCACATCCCACAGATGCTTGATTGGATTGAGATCTGGGGAATTTGGAGGCCAAGTCAACACCTCACCTCCTGCTGAAAGAGAACACAGCCATCAGGGAATACCGTTTCCATGAAAGGGGGTACATGGTCTGCAACAATGCTTAGGTAGGTGGTACGTGTCAAAGTAACTTCCACATGGATGGCAGGACCCAAGGTTTCCCAGCAGAACATTGCCCAAAGCATCACAATGCCTCTTCCCATAGTGCATCCTGGTGCCATGTGTTCCCCAGGTAAGTGACGCACACCAGCTGGCTATCCACGTGATGTAAAAGAAAACGTGAGTCATCAGACCGGGGCACCTTCTTCCATTGCTCCGTGGTCCAGTTCTGATGCTCACGTGCCCATTGTTGGCGCTTGGCGGTGGTGGACAGGGGTCGGCATGGGCACCCTGACTGGTCTGCGGCTATGTAGCCCCATACGCAACAAACTGAGATGCACTGTGTATACTGACACCTTTCTATCAGAACCAGCATGAACTTATTCAGCAATTTGATCAACAGTAGCTCGTCTGCTAGATCGGACCACACGGGCCAGCCTTCGCTCCCAGCGTGCATCAATGAGCCTTGGCCGTCCATGACCCTGTCACCGGTTCACCACTGTTCCTTCCTTGGACCACTTTTGATAGATACTGACCACTGCAGACCGGGAACACCCCACAAGAGCTGCAGTTTTGGAGATGCTCTGACCCAGTCATCTAACCATCACAATTTGGCCCTTGTCATTGTGATATTATTTTAAGGCCATATTGCCCAGCCCTAGGTTCTAGATTCAAGACAGCAAGCCTGTATCTTTGACTTGGTTGATGGTTCAAACAGCTCCAGCATACTGGGTGCTGTCAATGTTTGAAAGCTTCACTCCCCAAAATCCTTTTGACGTTTCATGCTCTTTATGTGGGAGGGAGGTCTCAATTTGACACCTGACTTGTCTGAACTGGCTTAGGATCTTTTTGTCCTTTGACAGGCCTGTGGAGTCCTCTTACATTATACCTTAGCGCCCAAAGCGCCCTTGCAAGTTCAACAAGACGATATGACGATGTCACGGCTGTCAGTTTTCATTATTTGTGCTTCGATTCTGACATATAAAGTTTGTTTTTTTAGAATTTTGAATAGCAGAAGGCGACATTTACCCATGATTCTCAACCACCGTTACTAAACCAGTCTTTTTTTTGCCTTTTCTGTTATCAAACTATAATTTATTTTTAAACTGATTTTATTTATGAAATAAAATTAGTATGATTCCATTAATGTGGCTCTATATGCAACATATGATGCCAAATTAAAGGAACAGTGTTTGTTTTTTAATAATAGTCTGTGTCACAAGCTACATCCTCAAGGAATATAGCACAATACAGACAAAGAGTTCGAAACAAAAGGAAAAAATAAAGGTATTTAATTCCATGATAGACATATGCAAAAATAGAAAAAAGAAAATATTCAAATTAGGGTGAGAACATTTTGGGAGATGCTCCAATAGACTCCGGCATGAGTAAGAGACATGGTTATGGTTATGTGCTATAAATGAAATGACTGCTATGGGGACTTACATCATTACACATGAACACAATTGGGCTAATTGATTCCACAATAGTTTTAGCTTTCCAGTTTTATCGAATTTATGCTTAGAACATAGACACGATGCTTCTGTATGTTACATTTCACCATCCAGTTGGTTCAGCCACAAGGATCTTACAAAATTGTTACAGGCACTCATGATGTTGAGAACTGGGTTTTTTAAATGTCCAATTATTGACTTTTCTGCATGGAATCATCCTCTTTCAAGAGAGAACTATGATTGAATCTGATTGAATGATGAATCTAAGAGTCAGTGACCCCGATAACCAATTACAATACAATTATCAGTCAGAAAAATAGTCATGATTTCATAAATTATACTTGAATGTAGCCTGCAAATTATTAATGTTAATAATAATAATCATATTATGATATAAACTGGAAGAATGTTGAGGCTTAACTTGCTTGAGTTCCACTTGAAACCAGTAAAAACCTTCACTCTTGCCCTGCACTATTGAGGTTTTTAAATACATTATGGTCTCTGGACCTGTTTTTTTTTCCTGAAGCCCCGATAACACTCAAGCCCTTCTTGATAGTAGGACTGATTAAATATAAATTACAGTGTTGGTTCAGGCTAATGAAGGAAACATGACAACCAGTTTAATTGTGCAGCCCGCTGATTTTTAATTGTGGACAACCATGGAGCTTTTAACAGGCTAGATAACACATATCAGGCTTTGGCTACCCAGGACACATCCTTTGATCAACTCAGTTTTGGTTTTGGTCTTAAAAAAATATAGAATATCACCACCCTTGTCCTCTCAGTGGTTGTGGTCACGGTTAGGCGAAGTCAGGAAAATTCACGTAAGTCACTGCGAAACAGATAAAGGTTTGCGTCCTGTCTATATCTACATACATTGTGTGCAGAGAAGCTTATAAGCGTGTCATTTATATGAATGTGAGTGTGTGTGTGTGTGTGTGTGTCTGCGCGTGCGTGTGTTTGTGCATGCCTGATTAGATGATTATTTCTAGACGAGATAAGTGGGTGAAATAGAGACTGTTGTTCAGGTAATCAACACACACACACACACACACACACACACACACACACACACACACACACACGACTCAGGCCATGCCAGATTGCATTACCTGTCCCTTTTCATAGACACATAATGAGATCATGGAAACCCTAAACGGATGGATGTAGGGGGAAAGAAAGACGGAGTGACAGTGAGGGACAGAGACAGAGAGAGAGAGGGATGAGAAATGACAGAACAATAGTGAAGGTTTCGGAAATATTGATGTTGCTGAATCAAAAAGAAAAAAGGGAACAATCACTTTTTCTATCAATCTCTTGAGACAAGGAAAGATTTAAATTATCTTAAAAAAAAACATGTTTGATGATTATGTCCTCATTTGTACATGAGGATATTCATATTTCTGTTCTATTCAATGTTCTATTCATAATAATATTTCATTCTAAATACAGTAAGACAGAGAGAAAGTGAGTGATAGGCAGACAGAAAAAGAGATTGCAATGGAGATAAACAGAAAGTAAAAAAATCTGGCTGCCTGTAACTTGGTTCACTGTGTCAATTTGTCCAAACAGAGGAGGCTCAGGTTGCAGTGGAGGGCCAGGTAACAGGAGATCTAACAGACCACACCTATGTAACAGTTATAAGCCGTATCCCCCTGCTGCTGAAGGTATGGACATTGGTTATTTCTTCTGGCTTGCTAATATTAAAGGAGTGTACTGTCTTTGTTCATTTAAATCAATGTATTTCAGAGAAATTAATACAAAGTAAGTTTTATCTGTGTTAACCTCTCTCTCTCTCTCTCTCTCTCTCTCTCTCTCTCTCTCTCTCTCTCTCTCTCTCTCTCTCTCTCTCTATATATATATATAATTAATTCAAGACAGTAGCATCAAGTACATTCATGTAAGTCATCACACATCAAAAGGCCCCTGAAAGAATTTTAAATGATCTTTTAATAGAGATGAACATGCATTTGCCTGATAAATATCGACCTCAGATTGATTCAGCCTCATTGGACAGTGGATGAAAAGTGGTTTTAGATTGGATTTTGCGTGTATAAATACAATAAATAAATGTATTAATGCATTAATGCAAGTTCACTTACCCATTTCCATATATCTAATTCAATTTGTTCATGTCTTTTAGTCTGCCCTACAACTCTGTGGCTCTAAATTTTGGATTCATACATATGTGCATGTTCTCCATATTATTATTATCTCCAGGCTGTCAATGCAGACTAGTCTCCACCGTCACTGGTAGCTTAATTCCAACCTCATGTCGTCAGTTTCAGCATTAGAAGTTGTTGTTTTCTGCTGTGTGATCGTGCACAGAACAACACAAGATCACATTATGGAGGACTACAAAGTTTTGTCTTGTTGCATAATTGCTGCAATGGAAATGGGGAGAAGACTTATCGGAAAGTTTTTGGTTGTGGTTATGACTGATGGTTAAGGTTAGGGAAATATCATAGCCTGGGATAATAGGTGAAAATGCATCGGTCAAAATGCAGCATGTTTGTTCTTGCTAACTTGGTGACGGAATGAGACCGTGTTGTTTTCCCGGTAAGCAAGGCCAGGTCAATAGGTAATTTTTAGCGGGTTAAAAAAACATGTGTAGACCTGCTAATTTTGGTATAAAAGCGGCATTTCATGCTTTGGCTCTGTACCGATGTAAGTTTCTTTCAATTGCTAAGACGCGTTGGTCAATACTGAAGGCATTTCTTTCAAAAATCTAGTATAGTCCCAAAATGAATTCAGTTAAGCCCAGTCTGCATATTAACAGGATGATTTAGCACCTGTCAGCAGAGATAGTAAACAAATGAAGGAAACAATAATGGACCTGTAATCACAGTCAGTGTGAGATAATCTCTTTTTTTTACATTAGCATTCCCTTATATATAGTAAACATCTGCACTAATTAGACATGGCATCAATCAAATGTGTTAGCTGGATCATATGTGGCATTGGAAATCAGGCAAAAAAAACTAATTGCAATTGGATATACAGTATGTCTAGTACAAGAAACTAATTGAACAGTCCCTTTAATTAGTTGCTATTCCAACTATAACTCAAGACAGAGACCCATTAATAGATAGATCAAGCACTACAGGCAATATTAGACTTTGGTAATCCAAATCAGACTACGGCCTTAGCAATACTTGGAGGTTAAACCACCAGGTCAGGAAAGCATATTCATACTTTTCCCACATTCATCTCTCATCTTCCAGAATTGGCTATTTTTTAACAAGTAGTTCTCTCCACTGATATTTCAGAAAACACAAATTCATTCTAACACTTTAAGAGAACAGTCTCAGTCTCATTTAAACTCAAAAGGAATTCTCATCAAAATCCACCCGATGGAGGTTTAACACATCTCTGCTAAATTACCTAGATTTTGACATTTACTTAAAGACAACGTGGACGTCCTTCATGGAAATAAATGACTCTCTGTACACCTCAGCAACACTAGGCATCACACTGACTAGGAAGCTTGGTGTTTGCAATACTGGCTTTCAAGTGAAACATGATGATAATTTTGCTCTTAGTTCAAATGAAATGGATCTGTATTATTAAGACATTGCTTGAACTTTTAAACCATACTCGCAACACCAACCTTCTGATCCAAAAGGTGCACTATTACCTGTTGAAACAACCACATCAGCCTTCAGACTGATACCTATTACAAGTGGAAAGTATTGCATCTATTTTGTTGGCTTGTGTGTTTTGATCCACAAGTTTGGGTTCTGGTTCTCATTGTTGGGCATGTGCGTTCCAGAAATTAGCGTAAATTCTTATTTTACAGTAATCTGAATGATGAAGAAGCTTCTTGTTGGCAGCTCACAGCTCACAGTCCGTTGGGTTACTACTCAGTATGATGTCTCAAAAGAATAACTAATGATTCAGTGATTTGGATTTTATGAACTAATCATTACTTAATGATTCATTATTATATTATCTCCCATTCTGTTTTCAAGTAACTTACGGAATCCTTAAAGGGCCATGCATTCATTCATTTTATTTCCTACTGTTTTCCCATGATAACAAGTTAATTTTTCTCGAGATCTCGAGAATAACGAAACTTTGTTTTCCCGAGACAACGATATAGTAATTAATTCGAGATCTTGAGAAAATGATCCTGTTATCTTGGGACAACGGCAGTTGTTATTTCAATAATAATAACTCAAGATCTCAAGAAAACAAATGAAATTAACTCGTTATCACGGGAAAATGGAGGAAATAAAATGTATGAATGCATGGCCCTTTAGGGGCAATAGCATTTCAAGTATCAAGTATCTATCAGCTATCAAGTCTTTTGTGATTCATTCCCTACTTGTTCCTCAGTTATTTTTTTCACCTTCCTTTCACCTTCAACACTTTCATATTCCTGCTCATTGCCTGTATTTTTTTTTTCCATTTAAATCAAGTGGTGAGATAGACTTTCTCCAATCCCAATTTTTAAAAGATACGCATTTCAGGTTACTCCTGTGTATCTGTGCCTAATGTAATGGCTTGGAGTTCCTGCTCTCCTGTGGGAACTCCAGACTGGACGGAAACAAAATGGCATGTACCTGGAACGCTGTTAAGTATATTACAGTAATATCTGCTACATTTTCTGAGCGCAGAAGATTGTTTATAATAGCCTTTGCCCTCCAGGGAGCAGAGCCTGGACCTTTGGATCCCGTGGTGGTAATGAAACCAAAAGCACATGCTACCTCGGCACACCTCTGGACACATGTTCAACCATGTGATGCATTTTGTTACCTTCTCAGTACGATTCAATTAAGCCTGCTAACAAGTGGTTAGATGCCATGCAATTCCGTCGTATGAATCTTGAACCTTGTTTGATCATGTGGGATTCAATAATGAACCAACCAACAATAAGCCCCAGGTGACTACCGACATCAAGGCAGCACTGGACAGGAAGAAGGCTGCCTTCAGGAGTGGAGATAAGGAGGAGATGAAAAAAAAAAACGCAGATAGAACAGAGGGAAAAGATCACAGGAGTGTCTGGAAGCTGGAGAGCAAACTCAATCAGAACAACATGAGGTAGGTGTGGAGTGGTACGAAAACATCACTGGCCGTGGAAACAAGAAAGACCAGGGGATGGAAGGAGACCTGCATGAGGCCCATGAGATGAGTTAAATCCTTTCTCCAACAAGGTCTGATGATGTGGTTTCTGCCCACCATCCCCCCAACTCCTCCTATGTACCCCCCACCATACATACCCTTCGACACCCCTCCCTCTCCCAGCACCCTCGCCGCCAACCGTCTCTCCTCAACAACTCTCCATCTGTCCCTTCATCTCAGGCTAACCCTAACCCTAACCCTAACCGTCGTAAAGCTTTAGGAGTTGTTGTTGGCCTTTTGGAAGCAAAGGACCCATCCTAATCCAGTCAGCATCAAGGGAACTGAGGTGGAAATGATGGATGATTACAAGTATCTGGGTGTCCACACAGTCGATAAGTTGGACTGGACTAAAAACACTGATGATCTGTATAAGAGAAATCAGAGCCGCCTGTATTTTCTCAGGAGACTCGGCTCTGACAACATCTGCAGGACCATGCTGCAGATGTTTTATCACTTGGTGGTGGCCAGCGTTGTCTTCTACCCTGTAGTGTGCTCGGGCAGCAGGGTGAAGGCAGCGGATGCTAACATACAATACAAACAAAAGGGCAAATACGACGAAAGTGCATGGGCCTTTTTTTTTTTCTCTTCAAAACACACTCCTACACACAAACTATTTCAGGCTTTTCAAACACACAGACTCACACAGCCAGTGTTCTGCTCTCTCTAGTTTACTTCACTGCGGTTTTTCAAAATGTGGAGTCCGACAGTCGGTTCCTTTTGGGGGTAAGGACAAGACTTCCAGGGCTAAAAAGCCTCTCCACGGGTGCACTGGATGGCAGCAATTTTCTTCCAGTAATGGATTACTTTTATGAAAAACGAACTGAATAACATGTTAATGAGGGTTCTCAGTCATCCAGGTCACGGTAAATCTAGGTGCTGTATCGTAGGCAACTAGTTCAGTTTCTTGAAGATGTTTCACACTCATCCAAGAGGCTTCTTCAGTTCTAACTAACTGGTTGCAGGCTTTTCAAACTCTGTGTGGGAGTGTCCTTACAAAGTCGTTTCAGAGTTGTAAGGGGCCACTTGTGGGTCGTTGGTCAAACCGGCCTTCATGTAGGTTGCTGAGGCTAGGTGAGCCCAGTTGTGAATAGATGTTAACCTTCAAGAAACTGAAACGACTCCAGTCGCCTACGATTCAGCACCTACAGAAAAACGACTTGTCTTTCTCGAGGGTGATCACAGACATATATTTTGTCATTCAATTTGGAGGCCTTGTTGGAATAACTACTGAGCCTGAGCCGAGATAGCTGAACAAATACGTCATCACGCCGCCCACGCCGTTTGATTGACAGGTGACCTCTAGGAAACACAGCGCAGTGACACCGCAACCAAAAATAAACCGGGATCTCAAAGATTAGCAGCTTGATCTGCCTGTGCATGTTTAATCTTCGGCGTCGTACGAGCCAGATTGCCAAACCTGCCAGACTGCTGTGATGCTTCAAAAAAAAAAAATCCTTTTCGGAGGAGACAAGGTAGCTTCCTGGACACATTTCCACAGCTGCCTCCACGCTTCATTATGCAGCTTATTCCCATCATATTGCCCTCAGTTAACAGGATGATGCAACAGTCAGCAAGCTCGTTCCTCCGCTCCCCTCGTCTTCCTCCTCTCGTCCTACCATCTCCTCTCTTCCTCCTCCTTTCCCTCCTTCTCTCGCCTTCCCTCCTCTTCTCCCATTTCCTGACCTCTTTCGTCCCATCTTCTATCCTTCTCCCATTCTCCTCTATTTACCCCCTTCACCCCCCCCCCCCTTTCTCTCTATCACTCCCAGATCCTTCTCTTTATCTCTTCCTTTCTTCCCCACAAATCAAGTCCTTGCTCCGCTTCCTTTCATTCAGTCCTCTTACTTTTTATTTTGTTGTTTTCTTTTCGTACTTGACTTTGCCCCGTTTTTTTTCCTTCTCCTTTTCTTCCTTCCTCCCTCCCTTCCTTTTCCATCGCTCTTTCCTCATTCTTTCTTTCTTTCTTTAATTCTCGCTCGCTATCTCTCTGTTTCTCTCTGTAGTTTTTTTTTTTCTGTTATGGAATGTCTGATGAGCCTCCAGCTAATCCCATCCCTAAAGCACCTTAGCAACGCTCGCTAAGGGAATTTGGAGGAAGCTAAAAAAAAAAAAAAAAAGGAAAAAAAAAGTCATATACACATACACATATATACACAGAGGCATGCACAAAGCCCAGTGAACAGCCCCCTATTGGCAGCAAGTGGATTCAGGGATGCACTAATACATCTTCAAATGTGCTTTTTAAAGCGCTTGGAAAGGCTCTGTCGTCGGGCGATAACTCCCCACTGGTTAAAGGATGGATGCTCCCGTTGTGTTTCGGCGCTGCTCTGCCCTCCCTCTGTTTTTTCTCATCCCTCCACATCCCTCGACGTCGCTCGCTCCCTTCCACGTTTCCTCTCCACCGACCAAATCGTCGACTTCTTAAAAAAAACAAGACAAAGTTTGTGTCTAAACAGCGTCCGCATTGTGTAAAGTTTCGTCCTGAGGATGCTTAGCGCTAGCTGAGAGCTTGAAAGCTGTTTCACTTGCCACGTCTGTGGTGTGTCTCTGTTTAATTTATACTGACATTTAATTTTGTGAATATTTTGTTCTCCTATTGAGAATTTGTATTTAGTTTAAACAATTTCTTGAATAAAAAGCCTTTCTTTTACAGTCCCCTAATTACCAGATATTTACCTGGTAATTCATGGTAACTCAAAAGTGTTACTACGTGATTAACAATGGTAATAAGAAAGTAAATACAATACTTAGTAACACATTTTTGTTACCATCTTTTTACTGGGTAAATGGCTAGTAATTAGGGGACTGTAGCTACCTGCTTATTACCAGCAGTAATTACCCAATAACACACTATAATTTACCATATAGTTACCAGGTAAATGCCCAGTATTTTGGCCATAGTTTCATTGTATTTACTTTATTTTTACCATTGGTAATTACCTAGTAACACTTTTGTGTTATCATGAATTTACCAGGTAAATCCCTGGTAACTAGAGGACTGTAAAAGAAAGTGTTACCAAAGTTTGATACTCGTGTATGCTACCTGCCCAACACCAAATGGACAACAGCTGCTGAACACAGACAAAGAATTCGGCAACTGAAGCTAGAAGTTAATAAAAAAACCAAGAAAGAATTTTCGTCAAGTAGTCCGAGACACCGCTCCAGATGGAAAGTCTTGCTCTATATCTGCTGGGTGGAAAAATCAGCAAATTTTGCTATCATGCTCTCCATAACAACTTCAGAGGGTCAGCTGGTGAAAGGATCATTTTGGTTTATTTGAACACGGGTCTTGATAGAACGCAATAGCGGGGCAACCCCTGCAAACATGTTTGTCCAAGAGTGAGTAAAGAACGGAGTATTGCCATTGGTCCAGCTAGTCCAGTCTTAGCATTTAACTGACCTATGCCCTTTACACATTAATCCACAAGAACATTTATTCTTGGGACCCTCCCTATTTTGGGCTATTAAACATTGTATTGGGTGCTGCTGTATTTGCTGTATATGTGCTGCTGTCAGTCCACAAGGGGGCCAGCTCTGGTTTTTAAGTTTTCACAATAGCTGAATTTGGTCATTACTGGTGACAGATTTCACAGCAGTGTGTCCTCACAGTGATGTGCAGCTGTGATATCTCTCTCGCTCTCTCCCTCTGGCTGTCTCTCCTTACACCCTCCCTCCCCCCTTTTAGCTCCCTCCAAAGGGTACTAGCAGCAGAAACCATCTACGGTCACTGGGTCCTCTTTTGACACCTCAAAATCAAAACGAGGTCAGAGTACAGGCGCCAAGGCACTTTGATGCTCCACATAATTCTTTTGATGCACGTTGGACCATTTTAAACAACGGGTAGGCCTCAAATGCAACGGTCAGGCGCTTTCAGCGCATCTGGCCCTTTAGGCCTTCGCGCAGTTGGAGAAATTACCCAGACTCGATCTCATTGTTCATCTTTCACCCTCATCCGCCTCGGGTTTGTTCTTGAATTAGCTATTTAAACATGTGTTCATGATTGATAGTAACCACTACTCTGCTGATTGTTTGGCTATATGGTGTGTTTATGGCCTAAATTCAGTCTGAAGTTGTTTTCAGAAATTCACAGTTCCAGTTTCAGAGCACATACTTTCAATTCAAAGTCCAAATACAACATTTACAGTAAAAAGTAAATTCAAAAAGGATGAGGCTATTATTCTACTACACAATCAGGAATAATCAGGTCATAAAAAAAATTAAAAATAAAAAATAAATTACAATTTGAAACTGTAACCGTAATGATGATATTGTAAATGGCAATGGAAATAAGACAAGGGAAACATGAAATGTGAAACTCAAATGGGCACTATAGCTCAAATGGAAATGTGTTATTAATAAAATAAAGGGGAGATAATCAGTAGATCTCGGAAATAGAAACTTTTAAGACTACGGCTGTCTTGATAATAAGTAAAGTCCATAAAACCAAAAAAATCTGTGAATGTAATAAAAAGTCACATTCCTAAATGATCGTGCACTGTCAAAGGGATATTCTGCTGTTTTCTTGCACTTAAGCATTTCATATCCAGGAATTCAAATTGTACACTCTACCACTGACTACCCCATTAATCAATTGGCCACATTTTTGCACCTTGGCCAGACATGGTCCAGCCATATACTAAGTTTGACTTAGTCTTGTTCAACCTGGGGCCATCATTTCTGTCAACAACATGTACAAATAGAATTAAAGACATTATACACAAGTAAGACTCAAATTAAGAATTGTTTCAGCTTGTGAAATGGAGTAAGTAGGGGAGAGGGGTTTCCCATCGATCCGTTTCCCGGGACAGGGTTTTAGATCCCTAGTGTCCCCCTATCCAGGAGGAACTAGACCAGCTCTCTGTTTTAAGGGTTAGGTCCCTAAACCTACAAGGTGTTACTTTAAAATGGGATTCAAATAGGGACTGCTTAAGCTTCTAGGGAAGGAGACTCACCTAGCTTCTCACTGCCTACGTCCAAACGTCCAACCCTGCTTCCTCTAGCTTGGCACCTGACATGAATCGACCTTGAGCCAGATACGGCCACCAGCCACGCCCGTTAATGGCCGCTCTCCTCTAAATGATCTGTGCACTTGGTATGGTACTAGGTTGAATTTTAGGGGCTTCTGGTAAACCCTAAGTGACTGTTTCAATTTGTTGGGCTAGAGTAACCTTTAAGAACTTTTAAGATATTTTGCACACTTATTACCTACTATTTCCTTCCATCAAAGAGACATAAAAGCAGTGTCCACAACTTCTACTTTAACTATAGTTGAAGGTTTATTACAAAGATTTAGCAAGGGAAAAGTCAAACTCTTGTCAAGAGCAAGAGCCTTTGAAACGCCACAAATTTGGTGCTTTGTTATCTTTTTTTTTTTAAACCATTCCTCTGTAGTGAGCTTGAATAGCAGGTACAGGTGAGATGTGAAAATACAGACATAACCAGTAATAGTAACTGTGGGCACAGCTGACTAATCTAACAAGGCATTGAGTAAAGTAGGCTATGTTCGGAAGAGCTTGGGGGATCAAACCTCCGCTTTTACGCTGACGACACCATTGCTTGGGTTGACATGCTCTGGCTTTACGTCCTTTAAGGCCACATCGGAAGCACACCACGTTGACGCTGTAAGCTCCGCCATCACTTGCATTTAATGGGTCTCCCATATCTTTAAGACACAATCATGACTGGCGCTGGCCCTTCGAAACC
Source organism: Lagodon rhomboides (assembly GCA_039737535.1). NCBI lineage: Eukaryota > Metazoa > Chordata > Actinopteri > Spariformes > Sparidae > Lagodon > Lagodon rhomboides. The sequence continues at coordinate 10,073,585 of CM077807.1, forward strand.
ATTGCTCCAGCCATTGCAACAGCCGGACACTTAACTTCTCATCAGCGTTTGTCGATGCTTTGATGGCTCTCTCTGCCCATATATTTTACTCAGTCGCACTTTCACTGCTTGATTTTTTAAGTGAGGTTAGTTCTGTAGCGCTTTCCGTCCATTGTCGTGAATACTATGGGCACTAGAGGTTGCTGCCTAATAAGACATAAAAATATGGGTCGTAATAAGCTGCTGTTGGGTATGATTGTTCTGACCAGGATGAACTGGTTGACACTGTCTCGTTTCCTTTGATAAATTCCCGAAGACCTCTCTCTCCTGTTTTAACAGTTGGTCAGTGTGACTGATTTAGTTTGCTTGGTTGTTCTTTCTCTTCCTCTTTGACGTTTGTCGGTTGACAAAAAGCTAATTGAAAAAACTTTCCTTTGCATAACCTAGTTTATTTGATTTGTTATTTTCACTACAAGATTATCAGTCACTGGGTGATGTGACTCTACCCTCACAGTACAAGTGTAGAGAGGTGGAGAGGGTCTGTTACCATTACTTTTTAAAAAGTATACAGATAGATCACTCATACTCAATTACTGACATCTTTGCTGGATTATTCATACAAAATGATCATATCAGTACTTTTAACACATAATCAGTATTTTTTTAATATCGTTTGACATTATATTTTATCACATTATATTACATTATTTTATATCGTTTCATTATATTTGACAATATTGTGAATGGCACAACATTGTGATACCCCTAATATACAGTTAAAGAAACAAACAAGTTTCCCCATAGGCTACAATAGAATTCTTCAAAGAAACGGTAAATGGGGGCTGAATCATCCCGTTCAAACACCATAGTTACTTTCTTGAGAACTTTGGATTTTGCACAGCTTGAAAATAAAACTGCAGCTGGCTACTTTATAGTTATTTTTAAGACGTCATATCCATAGGAGTATTAAGCTTATATTCTCTTCAGAACCTTTCTCCCAAGTTATCAGTGTGCTGCTGACTTGTTTTCACATACACAGCTACAATAACGGACCTGATACACAAGGTTATAAACAATACATGCAATTCTTTTGATACTATTGAGTGTCATTATAGGTGGATATTTTCAAGAGTACATTTGACGCATGTACCTCAGGGCCACGGGGTTTAGATGTAAATAACTCACGCTCACAGCTATCAGCGTCACGGTTTGGGCTTTTGGTTGAGTTAATGTTTCATGATCAGCTTCACCTGTCTCCCCAGTGTCTCGCGTTTGGGTCCTTGCTGAATTCGCTATGCACGATAATCACAGATAACACAAAAACTATAATTAGTGCTCAAGGGTGAGATGAAAGAAGGAAGAAAACAATAAAGTCTGATCGATTTGGAAGATGAATTACGCCTCGAAGTAAGCGAGTAGACTTTCTAATTGAATTGAATTATCAAAATATTTTTAATTTAATGCAAAAAATTAAGAGGGACACATTTTGAAACGTTTCCTTCGGTAAGTATGAGTTGATGTCAGCGGGGGGATAAAGTCTACACATCACACAGACATTGAGGGACGAATTCTATACCTGCTTTTCTTGTTCAGCGCCATGGAGCGCAGGAACACATCCCAGGATGCACTGCGCAAAACCCCAGTGATCAACTGCTATTATTATGTTTTCACCGTCTGAATTTAGAACCCCTGTACTGTCACGTACTACTTCCAGCAGAGAAACCAGGCTAAAAAAAAAAAAAAGTAAAAATATGTTACATTCACATTCGGTCTAATCACAGTAAACAGATTAAGCTATATAGGTGATATGATTAGTGTCTGTGCGCGCGCTCGCATTCCCAGGCTATAATGACAATCTGCAAATACCCTCAGACTGAATCCATCTCCATGTTTAATCTGAGTCCACAACTACTGGCTGCCAACACAGATCATCCTCCTGCACACACACACACACACACAGACGCACATCTACGCACGCAGACGCAAACACGCGTACGCACCAAACACAGACATCGATATTCAACGTGCGACATCCGCAAGTGACACAAAAACAGGAAGCGCATGTATAGATAAAACCATATATTCCTACAGATCCTACTCTCCTGCGCACACTCTCAACTCAATTCTCTCTCTCTCTCTCTCTCTCTCTATCACACACACACACACACACACACACACACTAGAAGGCCTGTGGAAGGGGATCAGAGAGGTGGGTGTGTGTAGGAATCTTCAGCCAGGCTATCGCTAACAAGCATGCTCCTCTCTCCTCTTTATACGGCAAATCCCCCCACTCCACGCCAGAGATTAGCATATTGTTTTACCAAAACCACACAAGCGCGCGCACACACACACACACACACAAGCGTGCGCACACACACCTACTCAAACACACATACACATATGCGTTTTACTAAAAAGGAAATACTTGCTGCGTGGCCCAGTTGAAGAGCTGGAGCCAGTATGGTCACCGGTGGGAAATATTCTTTACTCAGAAAATGATCAGTTGAAACTTATAACGGCAGAAATTGTGAATTAACATGTGTTTGAGCATCTCCGTTGTCGTCTTTGCTTAAAGAACATCACACTCTGCTCAACAAACATGAGGCGGCTGATTTGCTGACTCTCTGGGTAGCCGAGTCTTTAAAGGAACGCCCGTCTCGCTGCCGTTCAGGTCTGCTAAAGAGTAAAACTGAGAAACTTGTGTGCAGGGTAGTTAGATTTATTTTACAACTGACAACAACTCTGACCGTACTTAACTTAAGGCTGCATTCCATTGTACTCAGAATTCAGAATAAATGACCTCCAGTGCAGAAATGTGCAAAGGACTGGTCACCCAAATCGGGTGAGATCCACCAAGCCCGGCTTGACTGACATATACACTACCACTAAACCACTTTCTTCATCTGATAAACAATGTATGTGTGTGTTTAGTAGTGTTGCTGACATTTACTGTTTAATATAAAACTGTATCTTCAGTGTCCGTCTGGGTTGTGTTGGGTTGCGGTTGTTTAAAACAAACAGCTAGCGGTGGCGCTGATGTTTTAACAGCCTTCTTGTCAGTACAGTATTCACGGAGCCCCCGAAGTGACATGAGAAAAAAAAAAAAAAAAAAGCATTGCAAGATCTCGACTTTCAAACTCAAGATCTCGAGTTTTCTTTCCATTGAAATTAGGTTGTAGTTCTTCATGTTACCAGCAGGAGGCAATCGAACTACATTAAAAATTCTCAGGTGAAACGAATGTGATACTGGTAACATGGATGCCAACCGCCGTAAAACAAAAAGAAGAAGAAGAGGAAGCATGTGATCTCAACTTCCGGGTCAGTACCGTCGCGCCGTCAGATTGTTGTGGATTACCGATTTTCTGTAGCTAGATGGTGGTGGCAAAGAAGGATATGTAATGGAGGAGGACCTCGAGGATTTCCTCATCGCCAGAGCCCGTTACTTTTTGCACTTGTTCGCCTCATGCTGGTAAAATCACGAACTGCAACCTAATTTCAGTGGCTATAAGCTCTCTGAGAGGCTCTAGTGGTTCTCATATGCATTGTCGGATTTGCGAGAGCTCGCAAAAGAAAGTCGAGATCTTGAGTTTCAAAGCCAAGATCTGGCAATGTTTTTTTTTTTCATGTCACTTTGGGGGCTCTGTACAGTATTTGATAGATTTTATTTATTTGTGTGATTTTAGTGTGTTTTCAAAATAAAGAGGTTCAATTCAACCTTTTTTTTGCCTGTTCTTTATAAGTGATAAAATAGGACAGGTCATTATGATCAATAATTATCGATATGGGCCCAAATGAAACCATACCGACCAGGCCTACACTTACCCAAGAAACAGAACATATGACATCTGACTTTATCCATTCTTTCTTTTGTCCCTTCCCCCCCTTTTTTTAAAATTGCACACTACATAACACCGACCACCAGTAACTGCAGGTGTCAACAAGTCAACCGAAACTTATAACATTTTAGAATCCGTCATACAAGCAGTACTTTTTCAGATTCCTGTGATAGTTCACCTTAACCGAAGCAAGATGATCAACAGTGAATAAATGGAAACTGATGGCTCTACTCTACGTACTAAACATAATGTACAGCTAAAACAAAAGGATGGTTAGTTAAGAATCAGGTATCGTCAATGTCCACAGCTGGTTTCCCCACAGCGGTAGATGCAGGCGAGACTGGATCGTCTCCGCTCATTCGTCCGTTGCGGGTCACACATTCAACAATTTCACTCATCTGGATTTCAAAGGAGGGTTCTCCTAAATGTTGAAATGTCAGAGAAACACTCAACACAATCTAGTTGTTAGTCTTCACACTTTAAAGTAGTTCAGAGGCCCCTTGATTTGTGGCTTTTTGTAGTTCGACCTAAGATATGTGCATTTGCTGTGCTGAACCCAGACCTGTAGATGTAAACACACACACACACACACACACACACACATATGCACACGCACAGGTCTCCCAGTGTCAAACACCACTAAATAATTATGGGACCACTGCTGGTGATTGGCACTAATTGACCAGTTTTTTCGGCGGACAGGCTGGTGGGAGGTTGGACAGACGTGAACCGGAGCTCACCTGCAATTTGCAAATGGCAGAGTTTCCCTCGGCAGAGGTGAAAAGCAGAGAGCGGTTCATTGGCCTCTGGGCTGGCAGGAGACCTTTTAACTCCAGTGATTACCTGAGCCTGAGCTGCAGTTGTAATCATGTTAGTGTTTCCTGTTCTCCTCCATTTCTTTCTCGTCGCCCCGTCCCTCTTTCTCTTTCTTTCTTCTCCAAAGTGACTAAACCCTCCATGAAAAGTATTGTGGTGTTTGAGGTCATTTGTGGCCGCACTCATGCTATTGAAATTATGATTGGTTTCAAAAGAAGGAACTCTGAAGCGTTCCTTACGTTCCATTATCAGATTTTCTTGCGGGCAGAACATAAATGGCTTGAAACCGAAAGCCATTTTCACATTCACATTTTTTAAATCAATATTCAATATCGCTATTGCAATTTTCTTTGGGTTAAAGACATTTAATTTTCTTTATTTGTTTACAATTATAAATATAAATGTGTTATTGTCTTTATTTGTTGGTGCTTCGTGTCATGATTTCTGAAACAGAATATACAATATAATGGGACATGAAAACATTCTATTGTTCTGGATTTTAACATTTTAATATTAGGTCAGGGACTTTAAAAAAAAAATACAGTTGGGTAGCTTAATCTGTAGCAGTCATGAGTTTTTTATGTAAAATATTTGTCCATAAATAAGCCAGCTCCATTAGGGCAATCGAATGAATGTAGTGGAGTAATAAGTAAAGCAGCAAGCGAACATAATCAAGGATAAACTTTAAGTGTTCAAAAAAGTTAAGTACAATAGTGACGTAAATGGGCTCATTTTTCCGCCACTACGGCATATCTTTGGATGAAACCTACAGTTAATGGATCGTTAGTAACCTAAATATTCCAGTATAAGATAAGATAAGACAAAAAAGCAGCAGCAGTGGTTTTATTCAGCAATACCTCAGAAAATCATAACTTACCATAAACCAAACAGGCAGTAAAAACCTTCACGGTAAAACCCCATAAATGCAGAAAAATGGTGCAGAGAGGTCCAACTTAATGGGTGGAATCTACATTTAACACACGGCCGGCGAGGACAAAAAGAACATAATCTGAAGTTAAGTACCCTGAAATAAACCAAAAAACTGTCTCCTCATGGTTTCCAGTGGCCCCTCGTTTGCATTGAAGCATCCTTGTTACTGGTGGGCGGGGCTCCCCAGTGCCCGTCTGAGCAGACGGTGTGTGATGATTAGAGGCCCCCGGGGAGATCCAGGGGGTACTCCCTAATTGATTGTCATGAAAGGCCCTAATTGAATTGAGCAGCATGGTGGAACAACACACCGCGCAGTCCGTTTGATGCCTGGTGATTCTGTTAAAGAACCTCAGGGCCGTGGCTGCAGCGTAAAGTGTACATTTATACAGGAAGAGTGTACGTTTTTTCATTAGGTACAACTAAAGCGGAGCCACCTTTGGTTTATGTTGGCTGGGACGTCAGTGGAAATCCATTGGAAATGAACAGTGAAAAGCCGCTACATCTAATGAAATACTACTTTCTCGTTTGCTTGAGCGGCTAGAAACCAGAGTAAGTGGGCACTATAGTCATCAAGTGCTGCAGCAGAGTGAAAATATTACACAATTTACCTCACACTCAATGTCTAGTAGTTTATCTCTGGCCATCACTACTAAAGAAAAGGAGGAGAGGAACAAGTTTATATACTACAAGTTTATAGTCTACATGTAATATAAGTATAAAACATGTTTGATATTATCTGGAATAATTTAAAATATGGATGATTACATCTGTTCTTTCCGGGTTAGACCACAACAACCAATGAGAGAGGAATCCCGGAGCAGCTGACGGTGCTGCCGAGCAGTACACATTACAGCGCTTGAGGCTTACATGAGCTAGAATAGTATTATTGACAGGAAAACTATAATTGCTGGACCATTATAATCTTCGTTTTACGTCTGCTTCCCAATGAGATCACAGAAGAGGGATCATTTGTGAGCCCAGCTTCACTCTGCAGACAACCAGGCCTCGCCATTAACATGTGTAATAGATACATTGGTCCACACCACAAAATGAGGTAGATTCACAGTTATGGCTCTAAAATTGTGAGATGCTCACATTTTATTCTGCCTATTTTTTTCTATTGTCCTGCATCCATGTCAAGTGACTGTCAAGTTTAGGTCTGTGGAACAAACTAACCCTAACCCTAACCCAACATGGCGGACATTTCCTTAAGTATCACTGGAAAATGCAATATATAAGATTCTTACTGTTTCTGCATTAAAATACGCTTTGATAATCTTTTTGCCAATAAATGTTTGTTTTATTTTCAAAATCTTGGTTCAGTGAGTATGCATGATCTGTAGTTTGTTAGTTATTGCAATGATTTATCCAGGTTTCACTAGAAAACTGTAAAAATGCAACATTTTCTGATGTTAGCTTAGCAGATAGATATGGACTATCCCTGAAACGCTGTAGTCAGTCTCCATGTTTGAACCATTGTCTTTGTGTTGTGTAGTTATATGAGCTTTTATGCCATTTGTGTTATGCTATGTACCTGTTTGATTATCTTCTTTGAATTAAAAAACAAAGATTTAGATACTGAATTAGCTTGAAAGTCTAGTTGGTTTCCTGGACTCACCCAGCAATGATGCACGACTGCAGCTCAAACACAGCAGAAAAACAGACATTACCAACGCTCCTGTGCGAGTTAACAGTTTGGGTCAAGCATAAAGAATACCACCACAACAAAGACAACAAATCAGAGGCGGAGCAGGGGGGATCTTGACAGAACATAAGTGGGAACCATAATAATGCAGCGCTGATGTAGTTTCTTCTTCTTTGGTTTTCCAACAGGCTAGAGCATTGCTCCAAGGTAAAGGTTTTTCTTTTAATGATACCCTCAACATTGTGTCCTTGCTCATTCAGCGAGACAATATGTTTATGTCATGGCCATCAGTTTTCATAATTTCTGCTTTGATTCTGATAAATAAAGGTTCTGGATGGCGGAAGACTAAAAGTTCTCACGATTCTCAACTACCGTTACAAAGCCAGTCCTTTTTTATGCCTTTTCTGTTGCAAAACTGTTATTTATTTCAGACTGATTGATTTCATTTATGAAATTAAATGAATCCGTTTATGCGGCCATATGGTACAACATATGATGCAGACTGGGTTGAGGGAGCAGTGTGTGCTGTTTCAGGTTGTTTTGCCGTGGGTGGGCTTTATTCCATTTCAAAAAAGCGGCCTGTTGGAATTATCCAAACATAACTATCTGTTGTTTAAAGGCAACTTAAAGCATGTGTTTGTTAAATGGGAGTTGCTCATGCTGTATATATTTTTTCATATTCATATTTATGTAGGCTTTATTATGCATGACAGATCAGACACCTATGCCTTTTCAAAGCAGCGCAGAGAATTCTGATAAGAATTCTGATATATATGTATATACAGTATATATAAATATACAATAATTTGCAAATGTCAACAAGCATATCAAATAAAAGGATAAAGATATAAAAATGTTGAATTAAATAACAATTACATTCAATTCAAATTACGCTATGACTGAACAGGAAAGTTATCCATAATGTATGGGAAGCTTGAATCCAGTAGATAAAAAACCAAAGGCAGCTGTGATGATTATACAGATGACACCAGTCGACATATTTGCAGCTAATACTGCACACTGACAGCAGGTAGGAGGCCTAAGAGCCTTTTGTCTTTTCCTCCAAACACAACACCTCTTGTTTAGAATGGTTCCTTTTTTAAACTGTATTTTGGGAAGTAGAGGGGGGTGTTAACATTTTGGACTGAGGAATATTATCATAAATATTCTGTTTAAAAAAGCATGCGGTCTGAAGTTTGTTTCATTAATGTGCCCTGCTGTGGCGCGCAAAATTGCACCCAGCTCTCTTAAAGAGAAGAGCATTATTACCTGCACCACCAGCAGCAGAAGCGATAGAAGTGCGTCTCCCTGTTAATGAGATGTATTATTTCACCCACCAGCAGCCCATCTGATATAAATCACAGTGTTTACTTTCATGACCTGGAACGCCCAATTCACTGATTTTCCACGGTGCCCATGGGTAGGCTGTAACTGTGATCCACGCATCACTACTTAGTAACAAACGTTTGTCTTTGTTTGCAGACAGTGTGATCAGTAACGACAATTACGTGATTAAAGTTACAAGGAATTTATATTTAGATCTACACCTGGAAAATTAGACTGTAATTAACTTGATTTATGCATGGTTCAAAATAAAGATAGTATTTCTTTTGCAGTTATCCCATGACTCCTGTCTGAGCCTAACAATAAAAACCAAGCCTGTGCAATTTAATATTGATATATCTTTAAAGTGGACGGAAAACAGTTTTGCTGGATAATGATGATGATGCCTGTGATCTGCATCTGTTTTTCTGACTGGTTTTGTGGTGTGTGCGATACAGGACCCTCTGTATTCATTGATATTCTGATTGTGAAATAATCGTTTAATAACCCAGTGTGAGATTATGAGAAACTATTTTTAATCTTTGGATTAATCCTTTGAGATGGCCAGGAAGATGGCGGACAAGAACAACTTCCCGTTCAAGCGAAGAGCAAGTAATTGTCAAATAAGGGAAATGAGAAGTACCCCTGGCCTGCTAGAGTAATTGGTCAGAAAGTCCTTGATCTGGAACCAGGTGGAGTTGAAAATGTTTTCTCTTGAGTGGATTCATATCTATGTTAATTTTAAAATGGCATGGCCATTTTCAAAGTGTTCCCTTGACCTCTGACCTCATGCTAGCTTGTCAGGAAGAGGGCTGAATAATGGATGGATGAATGGATGAACAGATTCAAAACTCCACCCCTGTGCCTTCTTCTCTCGCCATCTCTGTAATGCCGAGAGGAATTTTGAGGTCGGCAACAGAGAGTTGCTGGCCATCGTCCTAGCCCTGCAGGAATGGAAGCATTGGTTGGAGGGAGCTTCCCATTCCTTTCCGGTCTGGGCGGATCACGAAAATCTCTCCTGTCTGCGTTGTCCCACGCATCTTGACTCCCGCCAAGCTCGCCGGGCTGTTTTTGGGGTTAGGGTAGGGTTACCCTAGGGTAGCCCAACTCCCTCTCCTGTCATTTAGCCGACTAGACCCCAGAGGAGCCCATCATCTCTCCCAAGTGTGTGGTAACAGCAGCAGCCAGGTGGGAGATGGAGCGCTCTATCCTGGAGGTGCAGTGCTCTCAACAATCCTCATCTTAACTGCACACCTAAACGTATGTCCTGGATTCAGCCAAGTCCTGTCATCCGGGTTTCCAGAGAACCCTGTTCCTCATCAGGTGGCCTTCAGTTTACTCCGACACTAATGAGTTTGTGTCAGCCTGCTCCACCCGTGCCTGCTGCAAAGCCTAGCAATGTGCCCCCTGCCGGATTGCTCCGACCCTTACCTGTGCCCCACTGACCTTGGTCTCACATCTCCTTAGATTTTGTCTGAAAGAGGAATGCCTCTTTCTGAAGGTAACACCACCATACTCCCCATTGTTGACAGATTCTCCAAGGCTGCATATTCTGTTCCCCTACCTAAACTTCCATCTGTGTTGGAAACCGCCAACCTTCTAGTCCTCCATGTGTTAAAGCTCCACGGGATCCCTGTGGACACGGTTTCAGGCTAGGGTCCCCAATTCGCCTCCCAACTGTGGAAAGCGTCCTGCCAGGCATTGGGTGCATTGGTGACTCTCTCCTTGGGCTACCATCCACAGACTAATGGGCAGACGGAGCAGGCAGACCAGGACTGGGAGTCAACGCTGCACTTTGTTACCACCAGACACCCCTCCTCCTGGTCCACTCATCTTCCCCAGGTAGAGTATGCTCATAACTCCCTGGTCAGCTGTGCCACAGGTATCTCACCTATCATAGTTACTAACAGTTTCCAGCCACCCTTCTCACGGTGTAGCCGTGGCAGTCAGGGTTTTTGTTTGCTTGTATTGTATTGCTTGTCAAATTTTTTATATATTATCTTTAAATATTTCTATTGCTTCTTTACTACTTGGATTTTGCTCTAGTGCTTTTTCTAAGATGGGACCCCATCTCATGCTTGCTTCTCCCTCCCAGGTGTGCAGATCCTTGAGTGTCTCTCATCTGCTCACCTGGAAATCCTCCCTGTTGCAACTGGACCACTCTGCCAGAGAAAGGGAGTCATGGTATGTTTGAAAGTGTCAGCATTCTAAATAATGTGTATACCCATTTATTTCCAATTTACAAATGTTGATAAGGCCTAAAATTATCTATTTAAACTTAACTGGCATGAGTTAACAGTTTTTGTATGAATCTACTGGAACATCTACCAAGAAGTGTCCCACATTACCTCAATTTTTTGCATATTTATATCATGGAATTAAATACCTTTTTTTTCTGGTGTTATAACTCTGTACTGTATTGTGCTATATTCCCTGAAGACGTAGTTAATGACAAAAAGTATTCAAAAGGTCAAAGTTCAGTAAAAGTGACTAAAAAACCAATACACATCTGCCCCCTTCACCAAAGCTGCAGCATATGTTGCACCATATGGCCAAATAAACAGAATCATACTAATTTATTTTCACATTATATAAGATCAATCAGTTTGAAATAAAAAAGGGTAAGGCTTAGTAACTGTGGTTGAGAATCATGGCTGACAGAATACCCATTATTTATCAGAACTGAAGCAGAAATAAAGAAAACTGATGGCCACGACATCGTTTTCGTTGAATTAGCAAGGACGCTAATATTGAGGACATCAGTAAAAGAACACTTTAACCTGGCAGCGATGCGGCTAGCCTGTTGGAAAGCCAAAGAAGAAGAAACACGTCATCACTGGGAGAGTTACGCCAGTCTGCCAGACTTTTGACCTTATTTAAGATCTTAATCTCCGTTTTTTAATCGAAAGAACATTATCAAACCGGTACATAACAGAGCACGTGACATAAAAGCTCAGAAAACAGGACAAGGCTTCAAATAATGTTGCATTTTTAAAATCTTCTGGCAAAACCCGAATAAATCTTCATAATTACCAACAAACAACAAGGATCATACACATTCACTGAAATAAGTTTATGAAAAGTAAACATACTTTTCTCACTAAAAACATTATCAAAACATATCTTACAATATTGCCACGATATTTTCCACTGATAATGATAAAACGTCCACCATGTTTTTTGTTTTTCTTCACAGACGTGAAGAAGGACCCCGGAAACACGTCGACTTTTTTGGCTGAACAACCTGCCGCTGCTCTTCTTGGGTTACATCCCTCCTTCGCTCTTCGCTGCCGGAGTGCCTCTGGGCCAGAGAGAGCAGACAGGCTGGGTGTATGAAGGGCTCTGCCTAGCCCAGAGACACAGCTACCATCTCCACTGTATCACCACCACCACCAGCAGCTGTTTGTAATGCAAACCAGCTGCCACAAAACGAGACATAACTAGTGAATATTTGAATGGCGCAAGTGCAGTTAGATACAGATTAAATCCTCCATGCTGAAATCTGACAGAAACTCGTAAGCTGCTGATGAGGGAACAACCAATCACAGCAGAGTGGACTTGTTTTTGGTCGTCTCAGGCTCCAGCTGATGCCAGTGTGGCGACCGAAATCCACAAAGAATCGGCGTCCATGAAGAAATCAGGAAAGGGGGCGGTGATGGAGGATGCTCGAAAGTCTTTGATTTAAGTCTCGAAGTGTGTTCAGATTAATGCAAAATGACTCTTTCCTCCTTACATTTTCTATTTTTAATCTTGATTGTGTAATTGCCCTTTATTCATTTGGTCATCAGTATTCCCTCATAGAAACTCTTAAACTTTAACCATGTTTTTTTCATCCCCTAATTTCTGTTTTAAAGTTTCAAAGCTGACACAAGCTGTGTCCCCTTTAAATGTTTTTATTCATTTAATTTTTTAACTTTTAATATTACCAGTGGCAGATAAAGAGAGAAAAGAGAAAATGAGGCAGACTTTTTCAGAGCTGGAGTGATGGAGGGAGTCAGACAGAGAGCAGCCAGCCTCCCTCAGCACCAATAGGTCTTCTCTCTCTCTCTTTTTTTGGGAGGGGGGAGGGTGGGGGGAATTAAGAGGCTGAAAAATGGTTAAAACGTGTCAACGTGTAATTGCACGATAAGGCCCCCTCGCGAGGAATCCGTTGGCCCCGTTGCTATTTTCTATAGCGTCCCGGCTAATCTCCTCGCGCCACATTCGGTCTTGTGCAATCGGTCCCCCGTAATCTCCCGTGACAGAACCGGGTCCAACGTCGGAGATGAGGGTTTTTATAGGAGGAGAGGGAGGGAAACATGCGGAGGCGTGATAAACTGATGCCGATTAGCCACGTTTAGGACACCGAGAGCACGCGGGGTGGGGGTGGCGGTGGTGCTGGTGGTGGCGGAGGGGTGGGAAATGCCAGAGCAGCGGTGTCCAAGCATGTGCCAGGCGGAACATGAGGAGAGGATGGGAACCCGCAGACGATCCAGGCCCCCCCACCCCCCACTTGCCTCAGTGATGGGCCCTCAGGGGACACTGTCTCCTGCCGTGAAGATGCGCTGATGTTCGGGTGTGTTCATTTCTTCTCACCTGAGCACCATCACACCACATCAGGACCACATCAGATCCTGTCAATCACAGGCTCAGTTTCCTCTTCATGGATTTGACATTTGGTGAACTTTTTTGACATACCTCCAGATTTACTGATCTGATGCTCCTCACAGAAAGTTTTCTTTGTGACGAGTCTTCACAGTGATGATGATGATGATGATGATGATGAATCAAAAATCCAACTGGAGCAGTATTTAGAGGCAATAATCCCAGCTTCATCAGCCTGAACAAAAGCTTAACTTTGTCACCCTGTAATGAGTTATAATCTAACCCCTCAGACTCATTTTGGCCTTCTGTTAAATTCTGTTCAATCCTTTATTGATCTTAAACTCATATTCATATATATATTACAAAGTGTTGATGCGTTCACACATCACCTCCTTCTCTCTGACACACACTTTGTTTCACTCACACTGTAACACATGACGGGCAACCGTTGCAATAGTTCAGTTTTCAGCAGTACAAATATTACCTGAGACCTTTTAAATATCATTTTATGTATTTATGAAGTCTGAAAAACAAATCTTTGAATTTGTTTTTGAAATGTTGGAAATCTGCACACCTATTAATCATGTCAACTTGGAATTCATTCAGGGATTAATACCACTGCCAACAAAGTTGCTCTTTAAATGATCCAAGGTCCATTGATTTTAAAGATATAAAGCTATATATTTTTTTAAATAGAGAAATATGATGGGAAATAAGAAAACAAGAATACAAGTTTAATCATTATTATCAGTCAAGCAATATTGAAATGCAAATTAAAAAGGTGGCTGAATGCATTTTTTCTTAACAACCACCAGAAATCAGAATTGTGCATTATTCCTTTTAAAATGACCCCATCCTCATTTGTAGTTTAATGGGTTTTATTTTGATAAATGTTTCTATTTTTTATGGCAAAGTTATTTAAAAAAAAAAAAAAAAAAAAGATTTCTGAAGATAACCCAATGCAAGATATTTATCAGTTTTTACCAAAGAGCAAAGACAGATCTGAGACATTTAAAGCAATCTGATATTAACTCTTCAGAAAAATCATGTTGTGGAGAATTTGAGTAAAAATACCTTCAGTTTAAACAGCTGACATCCGTGGAAACAGCTATATTATACGCGATTTGCACGTTGCCCTCTTGTTTTTTAAATCCGGACCCGAGTGGGAATTAGTCTGATAGAACCAGGGGTGTTGTTTGCCGGGCTTTTTGTCTGGCGGTGACCCCCGGGCCAGTTTACAACGGGACTAATCCCCATTCTCCTCCAACACAAAAAAAACCCTCCTCTCCTCGCCGTCTCCCTTCTCCTTCGACCCTCTCTGCTCCCCGCTCATTCATCCCTCCCACCCCGAGCCAAACCCCCGGGGCCTCCGGGGATTCAGCCATCAGATTTAAAGAAGGGAAATAATTCAATAACCAGGAGGGTTACACACACAGAGGCGAAGGCATTTGTTGCTGGGGGTATTTGGGGGGCGAGATTCGCAGGGACCCAGGTGGATGAAGTGGGCCCGGTCGAGGCCTGCTGGAGAATTATTTGTCATTGACCAGTGGATACTCTTTACTTTCGCTTGAGTTCTAGATGACTGAGGTTGTGACCCCGACACAGGTCAAAATAATTAAAAAGTGCAATATTATACAAACAGGTAGAGGCAGGTTTTCAGCATATGAGTGTTAAGGTGTCGAGGAAAGGTCAGATGATGCACGATCAGATTACCACAATCGGGTGTTAATTGGGATAAGATGACAGAAAGTCCTTCTCGTCCAGAGGAGCATATATATTTTATATGCCAGGGGATTTAGCTTTTTAAGAAATATCCCACACAGAGTTTCACAACTTAAGAAACAGAAACAGATGAACAAATAACACAGCATCACTCATGAAAAATGTATATATCCCTGCCATCAGTGTGCTTCCCATGTTGCAGTGCTGTTCTGGCATTAATACAAAATAAAATAAAAAGCCCTGAAAATGTAGTTTAAATTTAGTTTAAACCCCAAAATGAAAGCGAAGAAGTCACAGAGAGTGTGGCGCCGTTTAAAATGAAAGACAACTGGAAAGTTAGGGCGTTATGAAACTAATATCATGTATATTTTCCTCCCTGGAAAGAAAACTTCTCAGTATTTAATGCAACCTTTGAGTTAAAGGCTGCCAGATTAACTTCTTCCACCTGCAAAATCAACTGTTGGATACATCGCAGGCATATTAATTTACAATTATCATGAAATATATTGGAAAATTTGTAAATAATAATAAAGTACAGTAATTTCAGAAAATAAAATTTAAGCACAGTCTATATACTCAGGCCTATATTCTACCATGACCCCTCCGTTTGACACATGACACATTTGGATGTCCAACATGAATTTACAGCCACAAAAAATTAGTATTATCAAGATTTATTCCAGCTTAAAATATGGCTGATTAGGTTTTTTTTTCTCCCTATAAATCTGGAAAAAAAAAGGTCGATCAGAAAGGAAAAACAAAATATGATTATCCATTACTGTCAGCTCTGAGAATAATAATTAGGAGCCCGACTGGTAAAACAACAGAACACTTTCAAGAACATCACTCAGAAACATCATCTGCTCGCCGAGACTTCATTAAAGCCCCATCCACTGCAACGACACGAGAAGATTTTTCAGCATTTTTTAAAAAAACCCCATGTCCTCAAAACATCGAATAAACGCGAGAGATACATCAAATAACGGAGGTGCGATTTAAAGGAGTGTGACTGAAATAAATACCCCACGAACGAACATTTTCAAGGTGTCAGATATCACTGGGAAATTATTTTCCAATGATAAAATGATCAAACTGAGCGGAAAAGCTGCCTCGTCTCCTCTTTTTTGTAAATTATGTACAATTGCATAAATGCGCTTTTTTTTCTCCAGTAGGACTATTTATTCGCAATTTTGCAAGATTTTTACATCAACAAAAAAAACAAAATTCAAATTACACCGACTGACTCACATGTTTTACAAGCATTTAAAAACTGGAAATCAATTTTCAGTTGCATCCTAGAAAAAAAAAGCTTTTTTTTTTAAACACATCATCCACACCGCCCTCCGTTTATTCTACGCCTCCCTCTTTAAACAGGTTTTTCAGGATCCCTCCAACACACAGCTGGTGCCTTTTATTTCCACGGGAAGGAGTGAGAGAGAGAGAGAGAGGGAGGGAGAGAGGGGGGGAGAAAAAAATAATAACCTCAAAAAAAATGCACCAGCCTTTTTTTTTTTTTTTTTTTTTGGCGAATTATATGCTAATTTTCCAAATCGTGTCAAAAACTTGGCATGCTCTTGTTCCAGAGAGCGAAAGTAAATCGGATACGCCTTTTTTTTTTTTTATCCTTCAGCTCGGACAGACAGAAAATCCATCACTGAAAAGAAAAAAAATGAAAATAACAATAAAATAAAATAAAAACTTTGTTCAAAGTGATTGCATTTTTATGGCTATAACCGCCTATAATTTACAATTTCAGCAGCCCGCGCCCACATCTAACTTTTTTTAAATATTTGGTTGTGGTTTGGAGAGTCTATGGTACATTTAGAGATTTAAATATGAGTCAGAGGAACCGTTCCGTTTACCGGAGTGGAGCCGCTGCTCTGGTAGTGCTGCGGGTGGAGCACGTGCAGTCCTCTGTGAACGCTGGAGTCCCCCGCCGCCTCTCCGGCCGGCAGGTACATGCTGATCATGTCCCGCAGGTCCCCCGCGGGGCACGGCGGCGCGCGCGCGCTGGACACCGGCGGGCTCACGCTAGGCTCCGATTTCACGAGGGACCCCAAAGTGCCCCCGATCGCCCCGGACACCGGGGACACGCCGGAGCTTTGGTGCTGGTGGGTGTAGCCCGTGAGCCCGCCGTAGCCCGGCGGAGAGGCGCTCATGTAGCTCTGCGAGTTCGAGATGGGGCTGTACGATAAGGCACTCATGTCGTACCTGTGCACGGGCTGCGGGTTGTGCGGGTGGTGGTGCGGGTGGTGGTGCGGATGAGGGTGGTGCGGGTGGGCTCCGGTGCCCGGGTGTTGCGTGTACGCCAGCTGCGCCTCCTGCATCATCGCGTGGGCCGCCGCCGCCGCGGCCGCCACCTGGCCCGAGTACGTGCCGTTCGCCCAGCCGTTCACGTGCGTGGCGTAGCCCGCGTTGGGCCCCGCGTGGCCCCCGCCGGGGCTCTCGAGCCGCTGGCCGCCCCCCATCCCCACGCCCGAGGAGCCGAGGAGCCCACCGGCCAGAGAGTATTTGTCCTTCTTCAGCAGCGTCTTGGTCTTCCTCCGCGGCCGGTACTTGTAGTCCGGGTGCTCCTTCATGTGCATGGCCCGGAGCCGCTTCGCCTCGTCGATGAACGGTCTCTTCTCCGCCTCGGTCATCACCTTCCACTCCGCGCCCAGCCGCTTGCTGATCTCCGAGTTGTGCATCTTGGGGTTCTCCTGTGCCATTTTCCTCCGCTGGCCCCGGGACCAGACCATGAAGGCGTTCATGGGTCTCTTGATTCTGTCCTGGGGGACTTTGCCGCCGGGGCCCCCGCCTCCTCCTCCACCTCCTCCTCCTCCTCCTCCCGCGTGTCCCCCCGGGTTGGATGGGTTGGTCTGGGGGACCACGGGGGAATGTAGGTCCGTCTCCATCATGATGCTGTACATTCACCTCGCCTTGGTAGGACCACGCTTCTCAGTCAAACACGCGGGAACATTCAGGCTGGCCCCGCGCGCAGCTGAGCCTCCGAGGAGGAGAGAGAAAGAGTGAACGGAACAGAGCAGAACAGAGGGAGAAAGAGAGATGAAAAGGTGCTGCGGGTCTCGGGATGAAATCCAGTCAGAGGTAAACTTGCTCCACACTTCCCCTCGGTGCCTTTTTTTCTCCCCCCTGTCATCCGCGAGCGCAGAGAAGAATAGAAACCGCTTGTTCGAGCTTACTTTGGTTCGCAGCTATGATGGGAAAAGTTACCGGAGCGTGCCTGGGCCGCGCGCTCTGACACCAGCTAAATGAGCGAAAGACGGCCAATGGAGAGGCTCGAGCGGAGACGTGATTTGCATGCAGGGGGGCTCGAGGTTCTGGTGACGTCGGAGCGCGAGACCTAAAAAAAAAAAAAAAAAAAAAAAAAAAAGGTCTCCCTCTGTCATCTGTTCTGTGTGTGTAGCTAAAAAAAAAACAAAAAACACACAACATGTAATCACTTTAATACCCACAATTCCAGACGGGAGCTGCTGTTCTTCAGTATTTTACAGTGTTAGAGCAGGGCAAAGTTTCATGATGAGGACATTTGGTTTTAGCAGCAACAGAAAACGTAGCCCAACTATTCATATTATTCATTTGGCTTTAGTACGCCTCTCATCCTCTCCATCACAACAGCAATAAGAACAAAAAGTAGACTACTGAACTGTTTAAATTATATTGGAATTTTTAAAAGAGGACGTTATATATTTTCACAATAAACTGTATTACTGTTGATTTGGGAGATTAATATACTAAAGTAGCCTATTAAGTTCATAAGCACGTTCATGCCTCAGCAAATAAGATACCAAACAGGCTGATTTTTATAGTTATTGTATATAGTACTCTTTCATACATTTTGACCTACAGCCTATAATAATAATATATATGTATATATATATATATATATATATATATATATATATATATATATATATATATATATATATATATATATATATATATATATATATATATATATATACATGTATGTATGTATCCCTGTTTTTTTGTCAGACTAAGGGCTCCACTGCCTCCTATTCAGAGCCACAGGTGCTTTTCTGTTGTGCCAGTTGCTAGGAAACAGGTGACTGACGCCCGGAGCACGTGCCATTCAAAGCGCCCCTTTTGTCTGCTCCACCAAAGCTGTGTGGCGAGCACGGATGAAAAGAGGGAGAGATTTAACGACCATTCAAAAAAAAAAGAAAAAGAAAAAATCCCTTAATAAATGTTAGAAATATTATAGGTTTTTAATGCTCTCATTTGAATCAACCCGTGGAGGATTGTGTGGTCCAGCATGGCACGCGGGCCTGCAGCCATAGGCCCCGTGTCACCTCCACGCTCCAGTTCTTAGAACAGGAGCACAGGACAGTTCTGACTATTTTCCTGAGATAGAATTTTATTGAATCTGTCAGGAGAGGCTGCTGTTTTAAGGCAAACAATACCTGGTCAAATTTAAACTGTTAAAACATATCACTATTACCACTATTTCCTCTACTAGCACGCTGCCATTAAATAATAATAATCATAATAATAATACACATAAACCAGATTTTACTGAGGCTTTTTTTCTCTTATTTTTTGTAACTGTGACAGAATACAGACAGATGACAGTTTCCCAGAAATAAATCGCTTGTTTTAGATATTCAGTTTATCATTCAAGACAAAGAAACTCAAAATCTAAACATCTGAGTATTTAAATCTTTTGCAGTCATGTTCAATAAATTATTCCAACAATTAACTGATCATCAGAATAGATGCTGATTTTTTTTTATAATAGATGCCTTGAAGAAATATGTTAATTCCCATGATTTGGGCTCTTTTTGGCGCTGAGGCTTCTAAGCTCGGCGAAAAAAAGGGAAGGAATTCATAGGACAGATAGACAAATATTTCACTCCACATCGCAATTTGTCGTTAGGTATTCCAGCCTCCGCCTGCTTCACTGGCATCCCGTCATGTGGAGGATCTTTTCAGCCCTCTGGGATTACGCTCCCAAGTGGCATCTGTCAGGTGCCGCCCGCTTTTCAGCGAAGCTGGTAAACTATATTGGCACGCTGGCATGGCTGGATTTTTCTCTCTCGCTCCCTTGTACCAGTTGGCTGTAGTGCTGCTGAGTGGTTTGTATGATCTGCTCTGCGCACACTGTGACACTCTCCCTCTCTCTTTCTGGCTTTTTGCATCCAGCGCCGGAGCACATTGATTTGATTTCTGCCTCAAAGATCGACTGCTTGATTTTCTTAACGCTGAACACTCTGCGTTTCAAAGACACAGTGAATTGACAGAAGTACTTAACATGGACCGAATAATGATAAATTGTCAGTGAGCCTACTTTGCTTTATTTTCTAATGTCCTGTCTATTCATCTATTGGTTTCCTGGTAATCCATACAAGGACTTTGTCACATTTTAAAGGAGTTATTTGTAAGAAAAGTCGATTTTTGAGTCTCGTTCCCAACTCGTCAAATGACAACGCTCTGGGTTTTCCGAAACCCTGACGCTTTAGGATGAAGGTTAGGCCTGCCGCCGCCCCGAAGCGTCATGTTTTTGACGAGTCAATCAGGAGAATCAGGTTTTTCAGGGACATTTGTGCGGTTTCATTTACAGTCCTGGGTGGAGGGTGTTGACCTTTGAGAGTTGAAGCCTTTGTGTCAGCTGAAAGGGAACAAAGAGATGTACACCACTCCCAGCCTGTCAGTTGCACCATCATTAGCTCTGTCGGATCATAACTCTTTGTTTATCTATATAAATATATATAATTTAAAGGAAAAGAAATGCCTCTTTTGCTCTCAGTTGGCAGGAGGGGCATGTCCAAGAGAATGAGAGATAGATTAAACGAACATGAGCAGTGTGTTGTCAGCAGTGATACTGGACCAAAGTGATGGTTGACATGTGCTGCAGTCGAGCAGCACAGTATCCAGAACGTTTGCCTGTCGGCTCGTTCACCAGCTAAGGTTCAGCACAAGATCTGTGTTAATGTCTGTACAGGCCCCCACACACGAGGCCGACAGTCAGCCGTCAGCAGTCAGTGAGTGTCTGCGGCTCGAATCAGTGTGTTGTGTCCTGCACCGTTGGCACCGGACAGCCCTTGTCGGAGGCTTTTTGGCCAGTTCAGCACGTAGAATCAGCTGATCGTCAATGAGAGAAGTTGCTCTTGATTGGCTGTAGAAATAGAAACAGAAAGCTGTAGCTGCGGTATCAATGATTTCAGCCATTTAGTGCAGTTTCTCCTTATTTTCCTCCTCTTTCAGCAAGTGCCGGACGTTTATCAGACGTGTCCTCCATCAGGAGTGGCTATATTAGCTCACACAGGCGCAGGACGTACGAGCTCGTTGGCCGCCAGCTGTTGTCTTTGTGGTGTGGTCAAGTACAGCTTTTTTTGGCCGGGAGAAAGGAAACACGAGGCTGTGAAGCAGTCAGTCTTTGTCGCAGCTAGTTCTTTGATGTCAGTTTGGCATGTAGGCGCCTTAAGTTAGATGAGCATACTTGAGCATGAAGCCTAATGTGGGTCGTTGCTCAATATTGGTAGATTTCCACCCACCAGCTTTTATTCGCATTTTCAATTGGCGCACGAAAAGCAACCTCACAACTACAACGTTGAGCAAATAAATCAAAACTTAAATAAAGACTGAAGCATTTACCAAATAATCCACTCTAGTGGAGAGACGAAAAAATTGCAGCGGGCTAAATCAGTTTTGTCTTAATTAAATTACCAAATAAAACAAAAAGACATATCATATCTCTACTTTTTT
This sequence comes from Lagodon rhomboides, assembly GCA_039737535.1. Taxonomy (NCBI): domain Eukaryota; kingdom Metazoa; phylum Chordata; class Actinopteri; order Spariformes; family Sparidae; genus Lagodon; species Lagodon rhomboides. The sequence goes on from CM077807.1 coordinate 10,095,146, forward strand.
TCTACTTGTCTACTACTCGTTTGATTATGTCACCTCGTTGCACTCTGTTCTACTGCGATGGCACAACTGCGACCACCGGACTGTGGAATTGACGCCACCATTGGCGCCACCCACTGCCATCTCAATGAACGCGTAACGAAAACAAGCATTCATTCCTGTTTTCTTTTGCAGAATTTCTTGGAAAATGGTTTTTCCCATTTTCAAGACTCAGAAGATGAATTCACACATCGTACACAGCTCCAGGTTAGGTTCCGTCTCCGTTCCAAATCAATGCAAAGTATGCAAAGTCCACAACAGTTCTCGAAAACCCTGTGCTGCAGGGGGCGCTGTCTTCTTTCAATATTTTTCCCAGACGGAGCTTGTGAGGCTGAGATTTCGATATCTGCAACAAACAACATTTTTGATAACAGAGATTAAAAAATTAGATAACAGTGGCATAGGAAACAACATATTGTACGAACAAAGCAAAGCAAATAATTTAATTCATACAAATTATCCGAATGTGTCAGACCATCATTCCCTCCTCGCTGTATTTACACAAGTGTTACGACAAAAACAAACTCATTTTTGCAAAACAGATTAAATTCTTTATAATTTCAACACTTCAGACCTCTTTAAACCCCTTAAATAAGTTAAACGCTCAATTGAATAATTTGTTAAGGTAAATGTAAGAGACTTAACGCTCAGCCCATACTAATGGCGTGGACTAACTAGAAATTCCTAGAGATTACAGTACCCGCCATTGTTTGGAACAGGGCAGCCAGTGGACCAGTGGGGCAGTGCTGGAAACACTGCCTGCGCTTGGGTTGGATAGGTTTACACTCAAGATAGATGAGATATTTAAATACAGAGGGTTTTAGACTGGTTACTGGCTTGGCATATTCAATTATTAGAAGCGCTAACTCTTCAAAAATCCACATCACTGTGAGCAAACTGACAAAAAAAATCAAAGACACCAAAACTAAACTGTTGATGATCACCGTGTATAGTTAATAAGCATAAAATATTGCCTTTTTGTTTTTCTCGACACATACTCGTGTGGAGAGCAGAGGATGAAAGAGAGAGAAAACACAGCAGTCAGGATGTTCTTCACATGTTCAGGCTGCTATTAGGCCTGGAATCTCTAAGCCAACAGGCCACAGACAACACACACACACACACACACACACACACACACACAGACCTAATAGAATCAAAGGCATTTCTCCTGTGCAGCAGCCGACCCAGTGGGTTTGTTTAAGGCTCTCTGTCACAGCAAGCTGTCAGTTCTACTGGAGCGCAGCCTTACTGACAGAGCAGGGAGTACACTAACACACATACAGGCACAGACAGACACACACGCACACGCATGTGCGCATACAGTACACATGCATAACAGCAAGCCGTGACTGGCCACTGTCAGTAACCACAGTGGACGTGAGGAAAGTCCTGCTGAGAGTGAGTATAAGTCAAGCTGCTGGTCTAGATCATATACATATATCTGGCCATGTACTAAAAGCGTGCCAATCAGCTAGCTGATGTTATTACTGACATATTTAACACCTGACTCTCACAGGAGACTGTTCCCTCCTGCCTCAAGACAGCCATCATTGTCCCTTTTTCGTGAAAAGTCTGCCGCTCTGTGGCTCTAACCCCCATCCTGATAAAATGGAAACATCCCTGCCAGCCTGGACCATCATCAACATCCATATAATCTCACCCATGAAGCTGATTGGCAAACTTAACACCGGGCTTGAGTACAACACTCTGAAACTGGATATTGGACTTCCCCACAAGCGGATCCCAGAGAGTACAGATTGGCAGTCGAGCCTCCTCTACGTTAGTGCGCAACACTGGAGCACCCCAGGGCTGTCTGCTCAGCCCCCTCCAGTTTACACCCAGTAGGCAATCCGATGGCCAGGCAGCAGAGGGAATAGGTTTGGTGTTTGTTTCAACTTATTTGTACTTAATTTGTTATCGATTAATCTATTTTCAAATTCCAAGCATCAAGTTGTTTTGACATTGATAGGTTGACAGGAACCCAACCGTGAGAGCACAGTGCAGCAATCGGACAGCATGGATTTAGGCGAGCATTTGGGCACATTTTTTAAATGAGAAATGCAGGAATCAAAAGGGGCCCATATCTGTCCACATCCATACTTAACAATAGAGTTCTCTTGACTTGCTGGGAGTGCAGTCATGAGTGTACGGTGACCTTGAATAAGCACAACTGGACGATAATAAAACGACAGCAATCACGAAACCCAACCCTCAACTATAAAAGTGGTTTAGAAAATGCATAGATGCCTAAGCATTCTTTAAGTTTCTCTTACATCACAGATCCCAAACTTGCTTCCAGTGTTTCATTTTGGAAAGAGACGACTTACTAAATTAGCTTAGAAATGGGAACGAAATTGCTGATTTCCTAAATTGAGTGTAATTTAACGACGATTACTGAGACTCAACACGAGCACTCCGAATTCTCTTTGCTCCACCAGCAGTTGGAAGCATCATCAAACTTTGACTTCAAGGTTGTGAAATTCACTTTCTTTAATATCTGCCATGAATAAATTAACCAGTTGTTGCCATCCAGTTCCAGCCATCCACATGGAGACTAACATCATCTTCCTTCCATCCATTTTCCCCCATTTTCAAGTGTCAGAGTAAAGTGGCCTGGTGTACAGAACACTGTTAAGCATTTGCACTCATCATTTAATCATCACACCTCGTCCTTTGATTGATGCCTAATGAATGCCCGGGGACTTGGCTTACAAGACAATCGCTAACAGAGGCTTGCTAATGGGTTATGCCTGTCTGCCAGACAGCCCAGGCTTCAGCCTGAGAAGTCTGCGCTTGCACTGGGGCTTTAAGACAATTTATTCCATCATTTCTCGTACAGATTTGGCGTACTCACAGCATTCTTAATAGACAAAAGCAACCCATAAATACATTTTCTGATCTGGTCTTTCCTTTTACGGACAGCACTCACACGTTTAGATGGAAAGACCCGAGCTCATAATGTAAACAAGGCCTCTTAGCATCTGTCTCCCAGCAATTTCGCAATTAGCGGCCACATCACTCATCACTCGCTAATAGGCGCTGGCAGTAATGGTGTGAAACTAGTGGGAGACAGGGTTTGGATCTTAAAAACAGTGCAGAGATGCTCCAGTGCTGCATATCACACTTCACACTTCATTTCCCCTATACTTAATTCTGTTTGGGGTCACTGGGGTGGGGGGGAGCTTTTCTTGGTGGACAATAAAAGCAACACTATGTATTATAGGGAAACTCTTAAAGTGATTCTGAAGAGAGGTAGTGTGTCTCAAGTACACAGCCAGTCTGTGGGAAACACTGAAGGTGTTTAAGTTGCTTAACCCTTACCATGTCTTAACTATAGTCTATCTGCTATAATCACAATCTTTTTCTTCTGTTATTGTTACTGAACATTCTCAGGATTACTTTATTCTTTACTGCAAAGGCGAGGCAGTGCTACAAACTAGGGCACAACCGAAAACACTTCTGTCCCATGGACATCAGATTTGTGGTAATATCACAGCCGATAAGACAAGGAGCTGAAAATTAATCAGCAGATTTTTTTGGGACAAAAACACGGAACGGACATTCTTACAAGTGATGTGTGAATACTGCTGAGGGAAAGGTTAGATAATTAAAAAAAAAAGAAAGACTAATGATATGTTAATGCAGCAGAGATGATCAACATCCTGCCTTGACCTTTGACACTTCCAGCTGAGCTCGTCACGGCGAACCTTTGTTTCCCGTCATTCTTCTATCTGCTCCAGGCAGGTCAAGCAGTGTTGATGCTGCGGCTACATTTTTATTTGTCATACCCCACATACCCCCCAACACACACACACATTTAATTTAATTAGAGCAGGTGCAGCCTCCCTCTCTGCCAGTAGTGTCAAGGCGCTTGGAGGAAGCCAACACTATCACTGATTGCTTCTAGATAGGAAGAAATATGATTAGACCACGTGTTCGAGTTGGCCTGTGTGTGTGTGTGTGCTACGTGGGACAAAATCTGATTGTGGCTTTGTTAGTGGTGAGAGCAGAGGTAAGCTGAAGGGTTGAAAACGATTTTGAAATGATTGGTTGTTAGGACACAAAAGGAGGGGGTAAGACAGAGGAAGAAGGAGTTAGCTGATATATGTATTTGCTGATGGATACCGCCAATTCTGGCTCGTGGAAGGGGCCAATTTTAAAATTAACTTCAACATATTGGGGAATTAGCTTTATATCCCCAACAGTGAGATAAAAACAATGTCGATCTCAAGTTTGTGGATCAAGTGTGGAGCTGCCATCTGGTTAGCCAAGCTTAGCATAGAGTAATGGGAAAACATCCAGGCCTAGCTCTTTTCAAAATAAAGACATTGGCCTACCATCGTCTCTAAAGGTGACTGAAAGTAAGGGATGCAAGTGGACATGGACAGACTTGAGAAAAGTCTCAAACGCATTAATCCAAACGCTTTATCACAAACGCAGAATCAGTACAGAAAGAGAACGACTCAGCTTTTTGATGTCTTCTTTTGGTGTGTTTGGATCAGTGCTAACAGTATGCAGCCATTATTTGAGTTAGTCCAGTTCTTTTTAATCTGTCCAAAAGCCATTTTGCCAAATTCCATATTACCTTTATAACACTCAATTTGCTACACACTATAGAAAAATATTTACATTTCAGACACTTTTGAACCAACGTAATTTGACAACAATTGCATTGTGGCACTCCTAGCATAAAGTAGTGTACATGCGATGGACCATGAATGTGACAAAGACCTGGATATAATGGCTCAGCCTGGATATGATGGCTTAGCCTTGCCTCCAATTTTCCTTCCAAGTGCATGACACTGGGCAACAAGCAAAAAGGTACCCTGTTGCCATAAAAGCATTCCCCTGACATTACATCATATTGATTACGAATTTTTCATCCATGGTGGTTTATATTCACACAACTATCCCTAAGTATGAAAAGAGATTTAAAAATCTGTAATGTCATCATGATGTAAAGTCTATGAAAGAGCTGAAACTTGTTAACATTAGACATTGGGAGAAACTTAATGAGCATATTCAGTTGGCCTCATAACCAGAAAGTGAATCCAGAAGCTTGACAGCTTTTTGTGTAGGGGGCCATGCAAGCGATTCTCATTGAACTGAATAGCCAACACCTTTAAGTTCAATATAGTTCTTTTAAAAATCTATACTATGGAAGCTACTGTTTTTCATTAATTCATAGGACTTTTCAAAATAAAAATGCTAAATTACAGTGGAACAAATTGTGAAAAGGGAGTGATTTTGGACACAGCCCCAGTCTCTTGCTTTTGTCAACCTGTGCCTCTGCTGTCATAATTCAGCTCATAGCTGTTGATTTCACATCTGTCCGGGTATCACGTAACTTAGTTGGCTTTACAGATTTTTGGTAGGACTTTTTTAAGCTAGGCCGTCCATATCTTGACTCCAGCTCCACACTGCACAGACAAGACTACAATCGGATAATATCGCCTTCAGAAAGATGTTCCCTCAAAAGAAATTGGTGTCCATCTCTATCACTTAAAATTGTCAAATTATTTGAGGTGACGCAGAGAAAAAAGTTGATGGAGAGGGAGAAGGTAGTGGAGAAAGGTTCTGAGGAGGAGGAAGGACGGCACAAGATCCCTAATCTCTCATTATTAGTTTGATTTTCAAATGGGCAGGGGGTAAACATGAAAGCTTTGATTCTCTGTGTAATGAGATTAGTGCTATGAAAGAGAGAAGGGCAGCTCGAGAGGGAGGGGGAGGAGGGATGGAGAGAAGTGTGGTGGGAAGGAGGAAAGAATGAAGAAGTGACCTTTGCAGAATGAGGTAAGGAGAGAGGGACAGACCCTGCTGAGAAGGTGTGAGAAGAAAAAGGAAAGGGAGGAGGGATAGGGAGAGGAAGGAGGGAGAGAGGGAGGGGTGGGTGAGGGAGGGAGGCAGGAAGGACTGGGATAGAGTGACCCTGGCGAAAACAGATTAGTCGACCATGAAGAGGATTACCAGCAATGATAGTCCCTCTGAGAAACAGAGTCGGTCCAAGCCAATGCAAACACACACACACACACACACACACACACACACACACACACACACACACACACACACACACACACACACACACACACACACACACACACACACAATAAACACATCAAAGTGTTCAGCATCAGACCAACCTGTCTGGCTAATGCAAACACACACACACACACACGAACACACACATACACACACACACACTTAACACTTTTTCTCCCACACATAAATCCAACAGCCATCATTACCTTGTTTATATTAGTTAAAACAACTCAAATGACCTTTAGGCCACTGGTCAGGTTGTTCTGCTCGAAAAACCTCAACCTCAAAAAACACGAATCTCGTTAGAGAAGTCTCCCTCTCAAATCTCACAAGGTTAGTTTTTACAGTTAGTACCTCATCTGGATTGACAAAATCAGTTTTAGTTTGTCAATCAGTCAGCCATGACTTTGAGAATACAGTAAATTCTTGCTGGCAGTGCCTCTACGTAAGACTTCAAAACTCTCCAAATTCTCCTTGAGCAAGACTTTTGTTTCTGGCTACAAAAAGGTTGTTGTTGTTTGACCAAAAGGTCTATGTCTGCAGGAATGGTTATCACCCCATAAGATTACATTCCAGCCAATGCAGCTGTGTAACGGCTGCCAGCTGAGGCAATCTACTGAACTGATTCCAAAACTTTGTATGTATGAATCATTTACATACCAACAAATGTAAACAGAAAAAAAACATAATTCCCCTTTAATATGAAGTAACTGAAAAACACTTCACATCAAGTGATAATAATCAAAGGGGATCCCCCTGTGAAGAAAATCTATTTGTTAAATTAAATTATCTGCAATCAAAGGGCAGTTTTTCATGTAATAAGTCCAATCAAATGTTAAACTAGTTTGGCACTCAATAGAGCTCACACCTCTGCCAAGGCCCAACAGTCCCTATTAAATCACGCAAGCTTAATCCAGTATCAAATAAATCATATTAAAATCAGCTAGTAGATTCTTACTTAGATCCACATCAAATAGTACCTTCTCACAGACAGAAGCCACCTAAAAAAGTATTTTTTTCATCAAGATTTATGCACTATTCCCTGAGAAATTAGTGTTGATGGGGTCTATTCTGGCCCAGGACCCATACCCAACAGAGTTTTTGTGTGATCCTGCTGACTGACAAACCAATCAACCAACGGACATGAGTGAAAACAAAGTCCTTGGTGGAGGTAATAATTTGATCTGTGTGTCAAGGCAACCCAGTTTCACCAAAAAATCAGCACTTTTCTTACAAAAATTATTAAAAAGAATGGGGAAAGGGAGATTTTTCTAAGCTAAATAATTTAATTTAACTATTTTAGTAATGCTTGCCTGGCTGAGAGCATCTACTTCTGTCTCTCATACATACATGCACACACACACCTACGTTTCTGCCAATTTTGCACAACAGCAGAGAAAACAGCTGACTGTCAACAAGTGAGGTTAAATGTGCTGGGCTGACACCTCTGTCTCTCTCTCTTTCTGTGTGTGTGTGTGTGTGTGTGTGTGTGTGGTTTGTGTCAGTAGTCAAAACTGCTAATCCCACTCAGCCCCCACCACCCTCACCATCCTGGCTGAATTTAACTGACACATCTGAAAATGATTCTGCTGAAAGAAAGTTCTGAGAGCAGAGATTCATCAAAACACAAAACTCCAACTAGTCCTGTGTTTTTTCTTGTGGGAATTCATTTTGTATTTACATTTTACAACAGACAGACACAAATTGTGAGCATATTCTTTAAAAAAATGTGTCCGTATGAACACAGCAATACAGAGACAAAGATTTTAGACTTAAAAAAAAAAAAAAAACCTGTAAGTTTTGGAGACTGCTGAAACATCATATTTCAAATAACTTTATAATACGTATATCTGAATGTGGACTGGATGTTGCCTTCTCATAACTTATACTGGAATCACATTAGTACTGGATCTTTGTCCAGGGTGAGCTCTGAGATTGGTTTTACATTTACCAATTCATTACAAAATATGATTTTTGTCGCTGGCCTGGAAACAGCTTCCATCCACAATACCAGTTTGACATGTAAATGTTTACAGCATTTACATAAGAAGTGGAGGCAGTAAGCAAACTAAGAATCAGAATTGATAAACCCAAAACCCAGCTTTAGTTACAAAGTTTACATTACCCTCTTCTTTATTTTCATCAAATGAATGTATATAAATTATGGCTGTTTAAAACCTGTCTGGTTACTCTGACTGAAATTCTAAAAAACTTGAACTCTAAGGCTGGGTTGCCTCAACAAGGATTTTAAACCTGTTTGAATTGTTGTTCATGTACAAAACTGTAAAACTAGCCAGAAAGTTAACTGAGTGAACCTTTATTTTCACTCTAAGGTTTTGGTGCAACAGAACTGAATTGAATCTAAGTTTAAACTCTGATTTCAACTGTGATCCAATAATAACTTTAAAGTTACACTGGTGGATGTTTAACTTTTAACATGACTAACATGACATGGCTGGTCTTTTTAAAATGGATTCAGCAAATTAATCAAGTTTATCAAATAAGATTAAGTAACAGATTCAATCTGAGCGAGTTTTAAGATGCTGCTGAATTTCTATCAAGATGCTGGTTCAGTAAGTAAACTGTTGCGGCTCATCACAGATATTGAACGATCTGTCAAACATGGCAGTGAAAGAGATGCCACTAACTTAAATGGTTTTTCCACATGTGCTAGCTTTGCTTGATTTGGCACAATACCCTAGCGTGGCAGGGATTTGCATTACCATTACAACAGTCACATCATCAGAATTGTCACATCATCTTTCCCCTCAAAGCTTGAGAATGCGATTGCCCAGTCCAAGCAAAACCACCTGTTTCCACTGTGGGGAAGTGGGTCACATTATTAGAGCATGCTCAAGGTCACTTAGTCTGACTCGCTTTAAGCACATTCCCAAGGGGAGTGAGCCAGAAGCTTTGGGTAGACCTACAAGTAAGGAGGAACAACCTTCCACCCCACAGCAAGGATGCAAAACCAAAAGAGGTCCCAGCTTGGAAATAGAAATTATAGTGAATGGGTGTTTCTGCAATTGTTGATTGGACATTCAACTGGGAGCAAGCCAAAGCAACCCTGACCCACGGAGTCTGTGGTATTTTGGTTGAAATCTTCCCTGGTGATTCTCTTACTTTACCTGACCCAGAAAGTGACCAGCAGAAAAGGAGGAAAGCAGCGAAGCACCCAACCCAGTAGTTAGATGAGTGGAAAGAAATGCTGTAGATTTACCTAAAACACCTAGATATCCAGTGTGGATACTGGTAGATTACTGTGTACCCTAAAGCCTGCTGCAAAACAGCGTTCATTACCTGGTATGTCCTCAACGAATACACCAGTATGCCTTTTGCCTTTTATGTAATGTGCCTGGTACATTCCAGAGAGCCATGGAGCTGGTCCTCCAAATGTTCCAGTGTAAGTCAATTCTTAGCCTTCCTGCAACTCAAAGAGAGACTGACTGCTGCCCTAGTTCTTGCTTATTTGGTATTAACTGGTACTTACATCCAAGACACAGATGCCTCCAAACAGTATTGGCACAGTCCTTTTGCAGATCCAGTGGGAGGACAAAGTTATCTCATACACCAGAAGCCATCTCACCCCTCCACAGAAGAGATGCTGTGTGACCACCTTCTCCTTGGAAGGTCCCCTTCCGAACAGACCATTGCACACTAACTTGGTTCAACCATTTAAAACATGCAGAAGGCCAATTTTCTTGCTTGCAGAGCTCAGCCAATGTAATTTTCAAGATCGAACATCAAGCTTGCCAACGACTTGCAAATGCAGATTCACTGAGGCACAACACAGATGACCCAGCAGACTGTGATTGCATGACAATGCACTGTGTCAAAGACTGCACAATCATTAAGTCAGATTTGAGGAAAATGTGGATGATGTGGTGCCTTTGCTTATCAGACCAGGATCTCCATACGTTCACAGTAAATTGGTTACAACCACTTAGCTGCCAGCTGTTAGGGGCAGCCCAAAACAATGACCCAGTACTTCTTGTCCTGCATGGCTGGAAGGAATCAGGAATTCTCCCAACCAGAGAGCAAGTAACAATGTAAAACCCAGCAGTAAAAGAATTCTGGCTCTGCTGGCAACAAATAGAACTCTACAATGGAAGGAAGTCCTACAATGCCCCTGGGAGAATACTGACAAATGTAACTCATCTCTGCTGTCACTGGTCAGTACCTCACTGCCAACTGAAGTCACTCAGGCTTGTCATGACCCTCCACTGTCCAGGCATTTAGGAGAGGCAAAGACCCTGCAGCATCTCCAGCAAAATTACCACTGGTACAGCATGGGGGGTGAGCTTCGCAAATACGCTCAGTGATACTCTCAGTGCAGGGCCCAGAAGTCAAGTAGCCCCCACACAAAGAACCCAAGTGGCAAACTTCCCAGGGCAGATGTATAGATGTATTTTGTCTGTTTCCTGTTACCTCTTCTGGATCAGTTCACCAGGTGGGTGGAGGCATTCCGAATGCCAGACCAATGAGTGGAAACAATGGCTAAAACATTGGTCAATTACTTGTAGACTTTGATCAAACTTTGGTGCCCCAGTAGAGCTACACACAGTGCAGGGCTGACACTTTAAAAATAACTTTGCCAGCTTTTTCAGATCTCTAAGAGTAGGATGAAACCATACCACCCTGCTCCAAATGACAAGTTGAACAGTTTAATTGTACACATTCTACAGATGATCAGTTGTTGTTTGAATCAAAATCAGAAGAACTGTGACAAACACCTACCTCTACTTACAGCTGTTTACAGCAGTGCACAGCAATCTAGCACTGGCTTCACTCCCAACATGCTAATGCTAGGAAGAGAAGTCCACCAGCAACAGGACATCTGGTTAGGGGTGACGGAGCAGAGTCATGGTGAAAAGGAGACCTGGAAAGTGAGGTCCACTGAGATGTTTTGGCAGCACCTCCATACAGCTCAACACCGGCAAAAGAGGACTCACTACTTACAAACTCAGCAGTATAGTCTTCAACATGGGTGACCAAGTCCATGTAAGAGTCATCACAAAAAATAATGGCAATGTAGGTAACGTTATTGTATTTTAATTCAATTTATTTTATTTTTTTTGCATTTTTTGAATTGAACTCTGATGTGTCAGTATTAGCTGGTACTGAAGGGTCTCAGCATATTTGAAAGAGCGGGGTTGTGTAGCACTGGTACTGTCATATGAAGTTGTATAATGTGTCTACCCATTACTATGTGTTTTACAGTAACACAGTGAGCAGTTAAACCTTAGAGACTGGCAGATCTTGCATGGTCTTGTGAGTGTCCATTTATGCTATGCTTCCATGCTATCTGGTTTATGCTCATTAAACCTAGCTCTGGCTAAAAGTGCATTAAGCCTCCAGAACAATCATGTACAGGCACTATTATTATTGAAATGCCCCATGTCATGTTGTATGTCAGTCATGTTCAGGTAATAACTGAATAAGTTGTAATTTGCTATGGTAATGTTGTCTTGCTGCCGGAACTACGTAGGTGGCAGCAGTTTCACTTTCACTTTTGCAAATTGTATTGTTGTATGATTGCTCACTGGCTCTTGTGTGGAATTGAAAAGTTAATATGCACTGGAGTTATAGCGAACTACAGATTGTACATGTGTTGGCATCCTCTTCAGTTAAACAGGATACACACTTTAACCCTTGTCTCGAGTAATCCTTCATCCTGCAAGTAGACATCTGAATATTTCCTGTTGGTTGACACTAACAGTATTATTATAAATTTACGCTGTTGGATTATTATTACTAATGGTAAACATGCACAGTAGGAAGCATTTTTATTTTGAAGTGGCGCTCGTTTGAATTACTTTATACATCGTTGGGAAGTTTAATCTGCAGACAGTTATTCAATTGTCATGTTTTGGGAATAACATCATAATATACAGAGTAAGTAGTAACCAAAGCTGTTAAGCAAATAAATAAACTGTAGTCAAAACTACAAAATGGCGTGAGAAATGTGATTAGTAACATTCTACTACTGCCAAAATAACTCTCATTGACTTGTGGAGTATTTTGTGGACTATGAAGCCCTGTTTTCTTATCCTGTCTTAATTATTTATTTTATGTAGATCAAACAATAGATTGCTCAGGTGAATTCAACATCACAAAATGCAGAAAGGGTCAAATGGGTTGATTACAAGCTTGCACACAGAAATTAATATCTAAATAAGATGATAAAAGACATCATAAACCTTTCCTTTTTGCTGACATTTGTCTCCATCCCGCTGAGGGAAAGTTTTGATATGAGGACCCCCCTCAGAGGAGGATGGGGGCCCTCTCTCTTTCTCTCTCCTCTCCACTCATGCTAAATGAAGGCCTTTTTCTCGTTCTTCTCTGCTGTTGGTGGGGGGTGTCGGGCTCTGGGAAGAATGAGGACTTCCTGGGGAGAGCCTTTAAGTACAGACCTGAGGAGTCTCTCCCTCTTACAGTTCTTCTCGATAGCTCTCACTCATCTTAAATTGGGTCAAGCTCCTAGCCAGGACCTGCTGCTTTCAAAGACCCCAAAGAGCAGCACTCCTCTGCCTGCCCTTTCCTCCCCTCTCTCAACAACCTTTCCTTCCTTTTGTCTTCTTCTTCTTCCCTTTTCTTTTCTGTTCCATCTCTGTCCCTCACTTCACCTACCTGCCATCGTACCCATTCTGCTGCTCTGTCCTGCTCACTTCATTATTCACAAAGAGAGTCTTTTTTCAGCATCTGCGTTACAAATAGTTGTTATTTCAACAGCATTTTAGAATATTGAACTGGAGGGAGGGGCAGCTACACATTGAAAGACAGTCTGAAATGTAGCTGAAACACAAGTTTTTAAATCTAGATGTCTATCAGTGTTTTCCAACAAGGACAACATGTGGGGTTGAAAGGGATAAACAAGTAAGGAAAAGAAAAACTTTCTGCTCCACAAACCTGCATTTACTTTTATCGTTTTCTCAAATGTGGGTTTTATCTCTAGCTAGTAAAACAAGGCGCTCTGACGACTCCTGAACTGCTCAAAACTCAAAGATATATGCAACCTGTGAAGAGGGGTCACAAGACCAGCATACCTAGAGAGGGTATTATGTCAAAATGCTTCTGAAACAACATTTAATTTACAATCTGCACTGAGAGCAGTATTAAGACACCAACTGAGTCAATAGGGCAAAACCCTGGTCAGCTATCAAACAGCCGTATTGCCCAAAACATTTCCCCAAGCTTTAGATCCAAGCTGCAAAATACCTCTGTGTAGGATGATGCTGCCACAACTGGATGCAATTATGTGATTAGTTTTCTGCCAATATTCAAATGACGTGGAAGCTTTTGAATATTTTTTGTGGTCATGGAGAGAAATTCATTGTTCTGTGTCATGGTCAAAAGGTAATGTCAAAAGCACCAGTGCTAACAGTCAAGGCTAAATTTGGGCGAGTTGAAATTTTCCTTCTTCAGGTTAAACATACGGGCATATGTTTTGCATTTCTGTTTTGCACCCCCCCCCCCCCCCCTCCCACACACACACACACACATATCCATCAATCAGTCCATCCAAGGCTGAGACACGCTCTTTCTTATTTGCACTCTTTTCTCTATTTCTTCTAGTTGAGATTTGCAGGAAAAGGATGCGTAGGACAGGAACATGGAAGGGAAAGAAAGATATGCCAGGTATTTCTCCATTAGACTACATCATATGTTGGTCTACAAGTGACAGACTATAGCATCACATCTTTAGTTAAATTCCTGCAGGACTCAATGTCTGAGCAAGAGCAGTAACTGGAGACCTATGACTTACTGTGATAACGGGGACTGAACTCCGTCCCTGCCCTCAGCATCCATGTCTTTTTCCTTCCACATGGGCCTGTCGTTATCCCTGCCTCCTCTGGCTTTTTCCTTGTATCTACTCCTCACGCTTTCCCACCTCTCCCTTCCCTCCACGGCGCTGCTCCCATCCCTGTCTCTTTTCAACGCCACCACCGACGGCCAGCATGGCTCTCTGCTCCCCTCCGACCCATACTGGGTTTTATTTAATTTGTCCGTATAATAGACGTGAATGAACCCCAGGGTTTAGGGCTACACAGGCAGAGAAAGCGACAGAGGAGGGAGGGGCGGGCCGCTCAACAATGTGTGTCAAAAGAGAAACAATAAGTGGTATTATTTTTGATTGGCTTCCCCTTTTTGAAAATTACTTCCAAAGTATGATGTCCCATTGTCGGGGCAGAATAACGCTGAACAATGCAGCAGGGGGCAGGAGTTGGGGGGCAGTCTTATATATCCAGGCTTATATTCAAGGGAGCTTTGGCCAATGCCGGCTGGCCTGCACTGGATAACCCTGCAATGCAGCGAGTGGGCCCTGGGTTAGGCTCATAATGGGAGGCATTGGGAGGCCTTTAGTTCCCATTGTGGCGGCTGTGCCAACAAAGAGGCTGCTGGGAGTTGCCTGGCATGTGGAATGGAGAAAAGGCACTTTATCCCTTTCTTTGTAGCGAGAGAGAGAGGTTATCACAACTCAGTGCATCATCATCTCTCTCTCTCTCTCTCTCTCTCTCTCTCTCTCTCTCTCCCGTTAGACTCCTTGATTTTTCTATGTTGCCTGTTGTGGCGGCAACCAAAGAACGTGCTGAACTCGATAACGGTGGGAATTGCTTTAATAGAATCTTCTAATACTGTGAAAATATCAACAAGTACAATTTTAGTTTCCATCTAGTTTTTGAGTGTAAAATTGCTGCAGTAATCATGACAGCTGTCAGGCACACAGAGTGCACTGGAGACAACACAGTCCCCCACACACACTGCCTTCTCCAGTCAGCTCACCCAGCACATCTTCACCACTGGTTGTGAAACGGTGGATTTCTCCCTCTGTGTTGGGGGTGAGTTGCTGCCCCAAGCCAAGAAGTTTTTCTCATTAATGTGAGTTTGATTCGGACAGTTGTGGTGAAGAGGGAGCTGAGCTGCGAGGCAAAAATTTCAGTTTACCAGTTGATCTACGTTCCAACCCTCATCTACGTGAGAATGCTGTTCATCGACTTCAGTTCAGAATTCAACACCATCATCCCCTCCAAACTGATCACCAAACTCAGTGACCTCGGCATCAATACCTCCCTCCGCAACTGGATTTTGGACTTCCTAAACAACAGACCACAGTCTGTTAGGTCAGATAACCACACCTCCTCAATGCGCTGGCGTTCCACAAGGATGCGTGCTGAGCCCCCTCCTTTCCTCCCTCTTCACCTACCACTGCACACCTGCACATGGTTCAAACACCATTGTCAAGGTTGCAGACAACACAACGGTGATTGGTCTTATCAGCAACAACGATGAGTTGGCCCACAAGGAGGAGGTCCAGCACCTAACAACGTGGTGCGACCAACAACAACTTGGCTCTCAACACCATGAAGACCAAAGAGGTCATTGTGGACAACAGAAAGTAAAATGATGGCACACACACCCCCAGCCGTATCAACAGAAGGAGATTGAGTGTGTCACCAGCTTCAAGTTTCTGGGTGTCCACATGTCCGAAGACCTCTCTTGGACCCTCAACACCTCCACCCTGATCAAGAAGGCTCACCAGTGTCTCTCCTTCCTGAGGAGACTAAAGAAGGTCCATCTGTCTCCTCAGATTCTGGTGAACTTCTACCGCTGTACCATCGAGAGCATCCTGTGTCACAGTATGGTATGGCAACTGGCATACTGTACATATTGTACCTAGACCTACTTACACTCTATATATACTGTAATATCTGTCTTGCTGCACTATTTATACTGAACACACTTTGCACTTTACTGCTTTTTTTGCACTTCTGGTTAGACGCTAACTGTATTTCGTTGTCTCTGTACTTGTACTGTGCACAATGACAAAGTTGAATCTAATCTAAACCAAAAAAAAAATGCTATCGCATATACAAGCGGCTGAAATTAACTAATTTTGTGGGGTGGCCAGGCTCAGCCATAGAGGGCAAGAAGCTCAAGCTTCCAGAGGGAGCTCAGAGTAGAGGTGGCTCCTTCGCATTGAAAAGCTAGCTGAGGTGGTTTCCAGATAAGTGGAAGAAAATGAATGGATGGATGGATGAATAGAAACAAATAGACAGTAATCAGTCCATCAGTTTACAGACCTGACTCAGGAGGTCACGACAAAAAGGAAGACAACACCATGGTAAACATTTAAAGAAAGCTTTATTGAACCGAAGCTTTACTGAACCAAATAAAACCAAAGTAAACCAAATTAGATTATCGATTTAAATATTTGCAACATTTATCCTGTATATAATGTGGAAATCTATAAAGTCAGTTATGTGTGATGTGCATGACTGAAGAATGTGCCCAAGTGTTGTCAAGTACAAAAATAAAGCAAAAGGGTAAACACAAGATAACATAACCAAACCAGAAGGTGGTATGTATGTGGAGAGGGCTAAAGCAGAGAGAGAAAGAGAATAGCAACAGCAGTGGCTTAAGTAGCTTCAGAACACCATCCACCAGTCTGGTGTTCTGAAGTATAGTTACTCCAATTAGTAGCCTGGAAGTGAAAGGCACAGATTAGTGACACACCTCCAAGATGACACAACAGGAAAGAGAAACAGCTCCAAGAGGACACCACCGGGGACATCACAACAGATCGACTTTAACTTTGACTTGCTTCCCTGTGTAATTGAGTTGTTATTACATTTCATGTGAACTCACATTCACTTCCACCTCCAAATGAAATGGTTTACGAGGACACTTGTCAATTTGCTATGCTACCTATTTGATTGGGGGGGGGGGGGCGCAAATCAAGGCATTCAAGGCAAACAGCACAACATCATAATGTTAACTTATCACTTTGGAGCCAAATATTCATTTGTTAATCACATTAGTCAACATCAGACTACAATCTAGATTTTCATCAGTGTTAGACTGTAAGAATGGAATTAGGCTCTGAAAAAGACGAAGCAAGACTTTCATCTAAATATGGTAAAAATTTATCTTTGTATTGACCCTCTATATTAAATATTTAAGACCTCCTAATTTGTGCTAAGCATTTAACCCTGTTGAAGCACACTGCCCCCTCATTGATATGGGTCAACCCTTCAAGACCCTCATATGTCCTCAGTTGTCGTTAACCAGACATTACCAATGTCTTCAGCTGTGTTGATTTCTCTAGCATTATTTTATTATATTGTGGTATATCATTTGTGACTTAACTGATGGAGATAGAAAAGCATGGATGCTCTCAATTCATCCCCAAACTGATGCTATCAGTTGAGTCATCAAATTAAAAAGAACACTGTTTCATTACTTTGCCACCAGTATTCATTTATAGACTAACATTAGCAACCCGTGCTCCTACCCTACCTACACTAATATTAAAGGAGCAGGACCAAATGCAACAACTTCTCCGCTGGATTTCAGTTAAAATTTTGGGCATGTAAACAGAATGCCACGCCAACCTATCGTACTCACCCAACAATATTTGGGACACCATTTGAGTAGCCAGACAACCCACCCTTGGGATTGGGATTTTGCCTTGGTCTGGTTGACTAGTCTAAATGTTAGAAATCACTCATACAACAGTCAGAATTGAGCATAATTTAATTTATAAGGTTTAACATTGTCCAAAAAAATGTTGCATAACATCTGAGATGCAACAGTAACAGTTGTTAACATTAGTAATAGATATCTCTTTTTTTATAAATCAACATTTGACAAAGAAGATATGACATTTTAGTTCAAATTTGTCAATATGTAATTTAAATGTTTACATTAATAAATATATAAGATAGCTTTAACCGACTAGTATTTCCGGTGCCAACTAGCAAGTGTAGCAATGTTTATCCAGTAGTTGACCAATTGCCCACATACTTAACTCAAACCATGTTAACCCAAACCTCTCCGTATTCCCTCCATGTATTAAAGCAACGCCCGCACACACGTGTAGTGGTTAGCTCAATATAGCTGTCAGCCCATTCATTCACTCCACCTGGGAAAGAGACGGACGCCTGTGTTTACTCTAGATTCTATTCCACAAGGCAAACACACACAGACGCAGACAGACACACACACACACACACACACACACACACACACACACACACACACACACACACACACACACACACTTCTATTATATTGGTCTTCTGGCTGCAATGAGGCAACCTTGAGAAAGCAGGCCAAGCTGAACAAATAGCGACATCCAAACACACGCGCGTACACATGTATGTAATTACACACGCAGAACATCAGCACCTAAACAAATAGGTCGAGTGATGGTGGGAGCATACAACAAGAAGCTCTTATTACCAGCCGGCACAATAAGCCTAAGATAAGACACACACATGTATACATACATACATACATACATACATACATACATACATACAGAAGAGCTACATGAACAATACCCAGCGAGACAGGCCCATGCATACAACTCACAAACATGTACTTAATATTTTAATGTTTTCTGGTTCCTACGAAAGTTAAAATCAATATCTGTAAATATGTTTTTATTTTCAAAATTGCACATGGTCACTGAAGATGTACAGATAGTAACCAGAGAGGAGAGTCGCGGCTGATAAACTGGGACACTGGTGGACAGCTCTGGATGCCGTTTGTTTATTACCGCCAGGACAGCATCAGCAGTTTCCTATTAGCGCCCATTGTTGGGCTGACACAGATAAAGCACGGGAGAGCAACCAGTCAGCATAGAAGGCAACCGAGAGAAGGAAAAGCCTGGCAGTGGTACTCCACGTGTCAGGAAAAACCCCAAACTATAAATATCTCCATTTATTTTGCATTTTTAAATCTAGGGAGCGCATTTTCTTTGCTATTTCTGTCCACTTTTACTGCTAAATGCTTATTATTGCTGTGCTGTTTCTAGAATATTAGCTGTCAATAAAACAACATCAGATTTCCTGTGCTGTCTTTTACATTAAGTGTCTTTTGGTGAAGTATTTGCTCCTAAATGGGGGAGAACTGGGTCAGTCATATAAAACTAGAACAATGTTTTGTTTGTTATCTGGTTTCAGTTTTTGTGGTAATATGTATGCAGCTCAAAGCACTTCCAAGGATGGTATGTTTCACTCCATGTTTTTTTATTACCTTACCCAAGTGATTTAATAGCCCTTGCACATTCATGTATTTGTATTTTTTCTCCTGCTACAGAGATCTTTAAAGGACCTTATTATCTTATCTTATGTACATACTTCACATGTAAGGACCTCCTAGCTAATGACGAGCCCTCTAGCTGACCTGCTGACACTCATCAGTGTGACAAAGAGGCAGGCAGCAGCAATGGGACATAAAGATGGAGAGGTTTCTAAGGGTGATGGGGTAAAAGCAGCGACAAGACAGAGATGGATGGATCAAGAGCGTGACAGGAGAACGACGGGCTCAGCTTGGCTTGACTCATCCAGGTGTAGAGTGATACGATAAGGAGACTGTCAGTCTGTTGAAGCTACTGCCAAACTCTACATAGATATTAAGAGATACATTTATAGACATTTAGAGATACATTTCATGGCAAAACATCCATTTTCTGTAACCGCTTACCCTTTCCAGGCAACTGGAGCTGATCCCAGCTGACATTGGGCGAATAGTGGGGTACACCCTGGATGAGTTACCAGTTCATCACATGCTGACGCAAGGAAACACTCACATTCACATCTACGGACAATTTAGAGTAACTGATTAACCAGACTTTTTGCATGTCTTTGGATTGCGGGAGAAAGCCTAAGAACATACGAACTCCACACGGTCTGCTGCTGTGTAGCTAGCTATAATTAGATAATTAGCTCATAGCTCAGTTAGCCTCGGATCACAGGGGAGAGTTGCCGCAGGTAACGGGGCTCATCTCGACTGGATTGTTGTGTCCTCGTCTGAACCCGCCATGCCCCTAGAGTCAGAGCCTTGGTCAGAGCCATTGTAAATCAACTCAGTACTGGATTCACTGCCATCAAACAGGCCACTGTCGGTCTAGGGATGCATTCATAGAGGACCTCAATAGACAGAAGAACGTTAACTTGTCCTGGCTAAAGGAAGGCATCACTCCCTGCCAACTTAAAAACCTCCATCTCTCATCAGAGTCAGCTGATTGGACCTCTAGCTGCACGTCAAACTGAGCTAACTTGCTAACCGCAGCTACAAATAACAGTATATTACAGTCATTTTGTTTGGAGTTTGAACTATTAGTGGTCGAGTCTTGGTATTGCACCTTCAGGCTCTAAAACGCATACAAAAATCCTTCAGGCAAATCTGAATCTGACATCATGTGATTTCTCCAACGTTGATCACCATTTTCAGTTTCCGGCCACTTTTCTGTACGTCAGGTGTGTATTCAGGTTAACTGGGTCCGTGCAGGGTGAAGACCGCAGCGTGTCACCGCTCAGTCAGTCAAACTGGATGGATGATCAGGATAAGAGCGAGGAACAGCCGTGCCCATCATTCTGTCTCTCTTCAGAGCCGAGAACATACATTATCATCTCATCACTGTGCTGTCAGCAGTCTTTTCCTTCTGGTCCACACACACACACACATACACGCACACACACACACACACACATCTTTCTATGTAGTAGCACCACTGTCACTCTGCACTGATAAAATGTCCATTACATTTCTTTCAGTCTGACAGACAACATAAGCACAGTTTCAGGAACATAAAATCACACACACTCCCACACCAATTTGTCTTTCGAGTATGTATCTGACCACGGACCCACCATAGAACATGTTTGTCTATTTAATGTAAAGTTACTGATATACTGTCGAGCTGAAACAACGACTCAATTAACTGATCAGACAATTGTTTTTTTATGGTTTTTTTTTCAAGCTAAAATGCCAAATATTTACTGGTTCTGGCTACTCAAATGGAAGTATTTGCTGTTTTTTTGTATTGTATCACTTTAGGTTTTACACTGTTAGGCATACCATTAATTTTAAACCCAATCTATTAATCAATTAATTGAAAAATTATTATCAGATTATTTGTAAATAGAGTAAATGGCCGTGGACTATTTTCAACTGCGGATTAATACGTGTTTCCTTCTGCAGTGATTATGTCTTGGCACAGAGGAGGTCTTTTGACAGCACTGAAATAATAAATATTGTCCTTTAAAGCTCACTTATCTTTGTGTTTCTACAGTAAATAACTCAATTTAACAGAAGTCTGGTCTTGTTAATCACACAATGCAGGCAGAAATTTCAGCATTATTCAAACACTGCTGAGAGAAACACTTCTTCATTAGCTGCTGATTTAAGGGGCATATGGAGGTACTGACATTTGACCTCATGCACACATTTAGCTGCAGGGTTTGATTAGAAATTTTTCTTCATTACGGGGAAAAGAATACACCTATTGTGGCAGAGCACACAGGCAGAGAGACAAACAATTCATCTGACCTTGGTATTGAACATTATAGATTCCCTTCTGTACAGAATCTGTAGCTCAAGTGTTTACCTCACTGAAAGCTCCTTTGACACACTGAGACACACACACACACACACACACACACACACACACAGTGATTATAAGACTTGGGAAGGTTGAAAGAGATGAAAACTTTTGGTAGAGGGACAGGTCCAGGTCCAAGCAGTTAATGACCACAGATGGATAGAACACCTTAGTTAAAGATAAATGTTATTTTAAAGGCGCCATTTGTAGAATATGGCCAGAATTTGAAGGTAGCTCAAAAAACAAAGGGACAGCATATCATCTGCAACTGTTCGTCAGTTAGTTCATGGCTCATTCAGCTGTGGAGCCAGTGGCCCAAGAGTTTGTCTCAACCTGGAGCTTGAATCACATGGGGAGTCATCACGGGCGAATGAGCCCAGCTCAACCAGGATTGGCAGCTTTATAGACACTGACCAGGTATAACATTATGACCACCTGCCTAATATTCTGTTATTTGAGGCATGGACTCCACTAGACCCCTGAAGGCAACAAGTAAGGAGAACACATGCTGTGTCTCCTAGGCTTTGTCTGAGCCTCATCACCTTGAAGAACTCAGACCAGTCGCTTCACTGAACTTACTGTACACTGGCTGTGTCCTGACGGTCCGACCAAGTCTGCTCGCCAAGCTTGGCGCTTTCCGGGAAGTTCCCTTCATCATCAGCCCGTTCATCACCCCAGAAAAGTAGGAAGTAACCGTTGTCGTGTGTTCTGTCTGAGAGTTTATGTTGAGCTAATTCTTGAATTAATTGAGCTTTTATTGATCTTAGTGAAGTATCTCCCTTTTTGCGTTGCTGAATCCTTTTTGATAACATTTGATTCATGCTTTATCATTCATCCACTCTAGTTGTTTATATGTACATATGTATATGTTTAGTTGTCATCATTCATCATCTATGTCCCTTAGTAGTTCAATAAATATCTTGAATTAAGTGTGTTTTCCTTTATGACAGATGGAGGTCAATGTAATCAGAATTTGCAACTTTAAGATATAAGACTGGTTCATTTGATGTGAATAATTTCCCTCGTAATTAGTTAATCAATCAATTAATTAATCAAGGGAGGTGGTGCCCCTTCTAACTAGTGCTTAATAATACCTCATATATGTGGTGAAACTCTACAGATACATGTAGTCCTCGCACACATGCTCAGGTATTGGTATTGGTGAAATAATGTTCACAGTGGAGAACGCTGCCTTTTCTGTGCCCTTAATTTGGATTTGAGGTTTGTTTTTCTCAAAGACCTTCATCTCATAGTCTATCTCAAATTGCGACTTTCAATGATCACAACGGTCTTGGAACATATGAGACATACTGGTTTTGAACTGCCTGTAGGAATAATGAACAGTCTGTCCATTTTTGATTAAAAGCTGTTTTTATTGTCCACGTTTCTCTTTTTGGAGCACGCCAATTGAAACAACTCACTCAGTTTTATGACCGTTGTATCTCGTCTAATTCTTGCAATCAGTGCCTTGAGTCGCCAATTTTGGCAGCGTAGCGTCACGTGAGATGATTTACAACACATGCGATTGACTAGGAGCTTCCTGGGCTACTAAACCAGTGCTTTAAAGGTGTTATATACTTTGTTCGCTCTGTTTTCTATACACAGACTCAATATGATTGTAAAGCACACAAAGGGAACTCAGTTCATTATTTATTTATTGGTAGAATATTTATTTGCTGGTCAAGAATCATCTCTTGTTTTGTAAGCATTTCACGAATTAGTCCTGAAAAACAAAGTCTTTTTTCAGATATAAAGATGCACAGATCTAACTCACTTCCTATTTTTTTTTTCATCATATGAATTTGACACCATTACAAAAGGAGAATGAAGTCAATAGTTTATTAAGTGACTGAGTCTTTATTACTGCTACCTCAGTAAAATCTTTAGGTTTTCGCACTACCTTCTTGATTCTAGTCAGAACTGTACATTTGACAGTGTCCTAGTCAGCCTTTATTTACTTACCATGCAAAACAACTTTAAAACTGTCTCTGGCGAGACTAGCACATAGGTTTGAACCCAAAAGAACGACTCAAGGACAGTCTGTGATTTTTCTTGAAAATCAGATTTAATGTGCGGATCAGGGTCAATACACAGAAAATCCAAACAGATGAGGCAAACAATTCACCAGGGCTAGGCTGAGGCAGAGCGGTCCAAACACATGGTGAAAAACACGAGAGGTCAAAAAACACACAAGGAGAACGCTGGAACGTTTGCTACAAAGAGACAAAGACGAACCAGCGACAAAACAGGGGAGCACACAGACTGTTGTTACAACCCGGCTCAGAAGTTTGCAGCAAAAAGGGAGACCACACAAAGGAAACCATTTGAAATAATATTTTATTAAATCCATTTGACCTGGATTTCTAAATGAACACAACCTAAGTTGAACCCTGCTGGTTGGGAGCCAGACAGGGAAGAGCAATCAGAGGAAGTTACCATTGCTATTCCTTTGGGTTTGTTTGTCCATATTATGGTAGTGTTGAACATTATCCAGAGCAGAACTGAAGGGCAACTATCTACCTTTTAGCATCCCCATATTACATTATATAGAACTAAGAAATCACTTCCAGGTTGTAGTTTATAGAGCCGCTTGAGGAGTCCAAGATGGTGTGGGCATTGGCTGGGTCCATGGATTAGGATGATCTTGGAAAGAAACACTTATTTTAGATTATACGTTCTTAAAACGAGCTCAACCATTAACAGAAACAGCAGTAAAATGCAACATACATATTACACCTAAGACTGCTCTAGCGAAGCTGCTAACGAAGCTGTAGCCTATGCAAATAAACCCATACAGTCAAAAGTATTACTGCCAATTAACCAATTAACTGTTCATATTCCTAGACTGGACTAATTCACAGGCAGCAGAGCCAAAGCTCAGTATTTTTTCGACATTTTAAATGTCCTACAAAATTTTGTTTATGATATAGCCTTTTAATTTTGTTCTGCAACAGATAAAACAGCTAAACAGATCCTTCACTCATCACTCATCACTCAAAGAGAAATGTCCCACACTTCAACCCACAAAGCAACGTTACAGGACCAAACAAAATGGATGTCAACGTCACGACGTGTACCGTCACGTCTCTTTTGGTTCTGCAGGTTCAGTGTGAACAATAAAAGGCGGCAGAAAGTCGAACCTTCGCTGTGGCGCTGCTGAGGGCTGCTGAGATCAGCTGGACGACGAGCAGCTCCACTGTTCATTCCATTTGGGCATTAGGGCTTTGCTCAAGGGTACATCAGTGGTGGAATAATTTGTCCAGCGACCTCTTGGGCCACTCTTGCCAAGCTGCCAATCACAAAACAGCATATTTAACCTGCAGAACTCTCTAACCACTGCCTAAACAGTGCTTCCTCTCTGGGTCAGTGACCTTGCTGAGATACAGATGTGCATGATGGGAGCCAGACACACTCCGCCTCTCCGCCTCGCTTGACTTTCTTTACCTCTAATGTGCATCGCTCTCTCTTTTCTCCCACCGACACACAAACACAGACACGCTCTCACAAAGGCTTCATTCACGACCTTCCTATCCGCGTCTTCTCCCTCTCCCCCGCTGTCTTGCCTTCCCCCCATTGCCGCCGCCATCCTCTCATCTCGCCCAAGGTCTCCGAGAATAATAGCGAATAGCAGATTAGCATTCACCTCCTCGCAGTGCGGTGCGAGTCAGAACATAGGCGAACACACGGGCCGTCGCAAGGCCACTTGCCCGGACCTCACAGAGTTAATTAAGGTGAAGCAATTATTATACAACACACCCGCCCATAGGGTGTGTAGCTTGAAACGCATAATCCAGCGTTGATTAGTGATGATCACTAAAATGTATAGATTAGTGTTTTAATGAGCAAATTTATGAGCACACTTACAGTTTATCCCTTATTTGCACCTGGTATTAAAATGTCATCCTGAAAGGGCTATAGGGCTGTGTGTTATATAATGTTTATCATATATATATATATATATATATATATATATATATATATATGTATATATATATATATATATATACACGTATACACACTACAGGTACACAAGTTATCAACTTGCTTTTCATTTTCATCATCGTCATTTGTCATTGAACTCCTCTCACAGCTTGAGTAACCCCACGCCTCCTTCTCTGCTCTTTACATTGTTTCTTTAGATTCCTCACAGATCATTTTACTTAACAAAGACAGAAGGGAATCAATAGGATGTCAATGCCTATGTGACAGTGCTTGTGTGTGTGTGTATATATATGTTCTCAACAGTCTGGGGGTAGATTGTTGTAAGAGGTAATGCTAAGGGAGAGCAAAGGATGTGGGCTATATGGGCAAAACATAAGAATAAATATCTAACGAGGCAATATGTACATTAATACCAATATTAATACCATTATTGACAAAATCTGCATTATTAACATGGCAATCACTCCCTCTACCACCACCAGCAATGATTATAATAATAATGCCAGGGCCATTGCCAATTTTTTATGGACTAATTCTTTGAGTCATAATTCTAGGAGTTTTCTTAAGAGCAACTCTTCGCAGTTGGGCGCTTTATGAATATGGCCCTTTGGGTTAATATTACTGGTGCATAAATGTGTACGTTGCATTTTTCCACCGTAGATGTTTAAGGTTGTGCTCAACTACTTTATATAATGTTGGCTAGTTTAATCTACAGCAATTATTCATATCCTATAAAATCACAATATGCTTTCAGTGTCAAGAGTCAGAAAAACACCCTGTTTCCAACAATGTGACGATGCATTTTAAAGCTAATCCAAGACGGTTTTTGAAGCTTTTATTTAGCTTAAGAATGAAGAGAATTTTAACAATCAAGGCACTTTATCCTTCAGTTAATCACAAACAATCAACATCATAAGCATCTGGACATACAGCACAGGGTTTTCACAGGAGACGGGAGGAAAAACTGAAATCTGAGTATTTGCCTCAGAAAGTTGCATAAAATGGAAATACTCTGGTAAGATACTTAAGTGTCTTAAATGTACTTAAAACAGTCACATTCCAGTTACATTTACATCTGCTTATGATGATCAATTAAAACTATAATAGTATGTATTCATTTATTAACTTATTAGTTACTCTTTATTAATATTTAACCCAGATATAGTTAACATTTTGTAATGTATCCCTCATGTAATGTACAAAACAAACAGCACTCAGTATGAGACCAGACTGCAGTTTTATTATTAATAGACATTAATTACATTGTTGGTACACATTCTTTATTACGTTTAACTTATTTTACATTATATGTTGACATGTGATGAATCAATCTGATTCATTTATTTTGAGCGATGCTGAAGACCTTGGGTGGGGACAGTGCATACCCGCAACAAAGAACTGTCTCCAATTTATAACAGCAATCTGTGTGCTTGGAATCTTGCAAGATCATTCTTCCAAAAACAGCTGGCAAGAACATTCTCCCCAAGAACATGAATCCGTTTTTTTGCATTCTTGGGTTTTAGAACAACAACTCACGTGTTGGTCCGATTTTACAAACACAAATCAGGCTCACAAGGGAGGGGTTACACCTTTTTCTACAAGGTCCATTTTAAGAACATCTCTGCTATAAGGAGATCAAGCTTAGTATAATTGTAGACTCGTAGATTTGAGCAAATGTAGCTGTACCAGCAAAAAGACAGAAATATCAAATGAATGGTTGTTAAGAATAATAGAAAATAAAAATTGAAAAAGGGAAGCAAAAATTCAAAAACAACACCAAAACAACAAACAATTTTCACAAACTTAACCAATTAAAAGAGGTGGGAGAGGGCAAACAGTTTACATCCATGTCTATCCAGATTTAAATATTAAAGCCAATGTAGAATAGATTTTTAAAGAACTGAATACATGCTAAACGCAGCCCTTGGTAAAATCTATGGTTTAATACTAAACTGACATGTATGTTTTCAGTGAATACTTTCCAGTGAGATACCTGCTGTCTTCTCTTATAGACTATATTTACAGAGGAGCACAGAGGACTAATATAGAGCTTCATCAAATGGTGCATTCACGTCAAGCTCAATATCATCCAAACGTCTAGTCCCTAAATTTGAAAACATCCCCTTATGTCTTAATGAGAGTGTGAATGACCTTAACCTTTGACCACTAAATTCTAATCCATTCATGCTTGAGTCTAAGTTGATGTTGGAGAAAGTCCCTTTTCTAAATCTTTTTATACAGCATAGAAAAATATAACATTAGAACAAATTAGATGCTTCAAAAAAAATTCAGGGTCAGGGTTGATTTTTAATTCAGGGATCATGGGTAGAAGAAGTTAGGATCACACTGTTATAATTGATCAGATAACCTGACCTACCCTTCTCGGTACCGTAGCTCTCAACAGCTTCTGAAGTGCTCTCAGCATTCATGCTGTTGTTTACTATTATATATTATTATTTTGAACACTTGCTAAAGACCTTCGCTCACAGCAGATAACATGAAACTGATATGCAGTATGCAAACAAATGCATTACAAATGTAAAGGAGGGCAACGGCAGAGAACATATTCACACATGCAAAGAAAAGAAAAAAGAAATGAAACTCCTCCTTGACAGAGCTTTTCTTTACCGCAGGAGTCTCCATACATTTTTATTTGGAAGGACTGCCAAAATGTGAAGTGAGCGGCACATTTAGACAAAGAGAAGAAGTGAACACAAGTGAAAATGATTCATAGAGCGGTGATGAAGGAAGTCGAAAAGGCAAGATGTTGTTATTACAGACTGATACGCTGTTCAGGTCCCTTTTTATTTTAGCACCTCAACATCAGATGCTACGAGCTCTTTCGCCGGCTACTTTGAGCTGGATTTGTGTTATTACAGGTATTACATGAAATCGTCTGGGTTAGGAGAAGGGGATTACGGTGCATTTGGGTCAATACTTCCTCTGTGCTGGCTGCCGGAGCTAAGGAGTGATTAGGCTTTTGTCTGTCAATCCGACTTCATAGAAGTGGCTATCACACACACTAACACGCACACACACAAGCAGTAACACATAACCACCACCTATCTTCACACACACTCAGCAGTGATTATGGCTGTAGATATCAGGCCCCTTCAGTGTGCTGAGAGGGGTGTCAGATTTAGGGCATTAAAAAAAAGAATACATTCAGAAAAGAATGACAATTTATTTGTATTTCAGCAGCAGTTATGTTTACAGCAGCAAAGTCGCGATTAACTCAATATCTCACCGTAAACACATCTAAAATGTCAGGTAAGTGATAACTGGTGATTGTGCTGTACAAAGTGACTGAAGCATACAGACATGAGACAGTATCAGTACATACAGTATGTCTTATGTTGAGTGAATATAAACAAGGCTGCTGTTCCAGACAAGTAGACCTGGTCAGTAGTCAGTGTCAGTTGAAATGATTTCCCAGATATTAAATGCTCATGTGCAAAAAGATGGCAGAATATTGCTTTGTCATCCCACGGTAACTCAGGAAAGAGTGGAGTTATTACATTCTGAAGTTACGTTCGTAGATTTCTTTTTTTGATATATTTTTTTACTCATTATTAAGACAGTGTAGCCTTAAAATATGTATTGCTGAGAACTACTGAGAATTCACCCTTAATTTAAGCTTAACTTTCCACTCTGAGTTACACATTACATTTTTCCCTTGTCTTATTTCCATTTCAGTTCACAATTTCATCTTTAGAATTGGTCTCACCTTGAGCATTTCAGCTTTTGCATTTAAAATATAACTTTATATATATATTCATTTATTTTACATCTCAAATATGTTTTTTCCATTTTCCTTTTCTATTAATTTTATTTATCTATTTATTTGTATTTATCAAGGAATGCAACACAAGACAAGTAAGATACATAATGGTAACAACATTATGTGGTAATAAAGGAAAAAAAGTGAACACTTATGTGTGGGGAGGGGAGGGCATCAGCGCTGTAACCTACGTGCATTTACTAACAGCTGTGTGGGAAAGGCCGCTTATGATGTAATAAAGGTCAACGGCCTATGGGCAAGCACTACTCTGCTGCCCTGACTAACCCCGTAACATCTTCGCTCACCCACTCACTGAGTCACTGACAAATGTGCTTGTAGTGCTGGCCCCGCTGTTGTGGTCCAGCCAAAAACGTGTGCCAGTCAGCAAGTGGATGTCATTGTTCATTGTTCAACAATTGTCATCATTGTTGACTTCAGCTCAGCATTCAATACAATCTCACCTGTGAAGCCGATTTGAAAACTTGAGGTACTGCACTCCTGAGAGGTGATTTTTTTCCAGTGGATACAATGACTGATAATTACATTCTTTTCTTGGGTGATAACGGTAAGATAACCAAAAAATTTTAACATTTTTGTATTTTGAAAAATATAGTTCCCAACCAGCATTTTATGCACGCGATGATGATACATCTCCCCGACCTGTCTGAGCTAGAAGTCTTTGTTAGTCTAGATGTTTGGTTTAGAAGTATCCATAGGTTTCACATTCGCAGCATGTAACCCCTCTCACCACAAAGAAACAATCTAGTGGTTCCATATTCTCCACACTGATTGTCTTGTTCCTGTTCAAGTAGCCCACTTCTCATCAGGCTGTCCTGGTTCCCCAACACCTGATGCCGACCTTGTTGACCACTCATAACCGAGGTAGGCTGGTAGCTTGAAGGAACTTGCCTAAAAAAAGAAAATGGCTTTTCATGTGGTGTCCACAGACAGTTGCTCTCTCCTTATCCATCCTGACTGATTCTTCTTTAGTTTTGTGTTCTGCTAGTGTCCTTGTCATTACTGGTGGAATCGTGCAGGACCTGCAGCCCAGTCAGGTTGCACAAGTAGTCCAGCTCCTCCAGGATGGCACATCAATACATGTGGTTGTAAGAAGGTTTGCTATGTCTCCCAGCACTGTCTTGGGAGAATGGAGGAGATACCAGGAGACCAGCCAGTACAGGAGGAAAGCTGGACAGGGCCGTAGAAGGGCATTGACCCAGCAGCCGGTATATACTCCTTTGTGCAAGAAGGAACAGGAAGAGCACTGCCAGAGCCCACAAAATGACCTTCAGCAGGCTACTGCTGTGCATGTTTCTGACCAAACTGTCAGAAAAACACACTCCATAAGGGTGGCATGAGAACCTGACATCCCCTAGAGGGACCTGTGCTTACAGCCCAGCACCATGCAGCTCAATTGGCATTTGCGAGAGAACAACAGATTTAGAAGGTCTGTCATTGCCACACACCGTTCTCTTCACAGATGAGAGCAGGTTCAAACTGAGCACACGTGACAGGCATGAAGGAGTCTGTAGGCACCGTGGTGAACATTATGCTGCCTGTAACATCATCTACCATGAACAATCAGTGATGGTCAGGGGAGACATATCCTTGGAGGGTTGCAAAGACCTCCATGTCATAACCAGCAATACACTAACTGCTGTTAGGTGCTGTTAGGTGTGTAGGCAGTTCCTGGATGACAAAGGCATAAATGCCATTGACTGGCCCTCTCTACCCCCTGACCTATATCCAGTTGAGCACCATATGGGACGTTATCTATCAGTGCATTCAACGCCGCCACATACCGCCACAGACTGTCCAGGGGCTCAATGATGACCTGATCCAGGTCTGGGAGAGTAGATCACCAGGGTCTTTGCAACATACTATCAAGGTACAGCTGCCATGATATGTACATCAGAATATTGAGGTCAGTCAGAGTGCTCAGCAACAGCAGTTCTGAGCCTGCGCCCTTCACGGTGGACACAGATCAAACAAGGATGCATCTTTGCACCCACCCTGTTTGCCATCTTCAGTGCTGCTGTACTCTACCTCATTGGCAATGACCTGCTACAGAGGATACCAATCCTGTATAGAATTGAGGGCAGGTTCTTTGGAACAAGGCCAAGGGCAAAGTCAGCTCGGTTCGTCTTTAATGCGGAGCTGCTTCGCTCTGTGTGAATCACCATCGGCGGAGAATTGGCAAACCGCCGCTGTGGAGATAATGCATCTTCTCCTGTGTGAAAGGGGTTAGCAACTCCTCCATCATGTAGGTTCGCTATGCAGATAACAATGCCATTGCAGCAGCACACTGCGCAGAGGACCTCCAGGTCATTCTGAATTCCTTTGCCAAGTTATAGAGAGCTCTGGTCTTGAACCAGAAGAAGACCCAGGTCCTACATAAAGCTACACCATAACAGCCAATCTTCTAAGCCCACCATAAGAGTGGACAACACCACTCTTGAAAATGGTGAATAATTCCCATAGCTGTCATTGATTTTGAAGAGAACCATTGTCTTAGTTCTGTCAATAGATCCTGTGTCAGACTCAGTAAAACAGTCTTTGATGACAAAGACCCAACAAAACTCCATACAGGTCCATAGAGGTATTGTCGTCCCCTCCCTGCTGTATGGAGGCAAGTCAAGAGACCACCTAGCAGACTCCTTACAGCCTTGGAATAATGCCACCAAAGATCCTTCTGAAAGATTCTGAGCATTAGCCGGGAGGAAGCCAACATGATCAGATCCTATACATCCAACTAAAGGAATAATGTGTCTA
This sequence comes from Lagodon rhomboides, assembly GCA_039737535.1. Taxonomy (NCBI): domain Eukaryota; kingdom Metazoa; phylum Chordata; class Actinopteri; order Spariformes; family Sparidae; genus Lagodon; species Lagodon rhomboides. The sequence continues at coordinate 10,127,113 of CM077807.1, forward strand.
TATGTCCTTGAGTGTGCCCATGTTTATGTTTTTGTGTGTGGGTGTTAGTGTGTGCGTTTTGTTTGTGAAGACTGTAGTATGGAACAATCCATGTTAGCCTTATTGTAATCAGATGAGAGAAAGCCATTTTTCTGATACAAAAACTTTGAAAACAGGTCACAATTGACAGAGGACAACAATGAGGTTAAAGACAGCAAAAACAAAAGCAAGTAAATAAATCAACCATGAATCTTTCAACCATCTCCATTCCAAGTCCAGTGTCCTTTTCTCTCTGGTTGGACAGTGTACATACTGGGTAAAGTTGGGCAGGGTTTTTGTAATTGTCAGATGGTTGAAGTCACCCGAGATTGTGATGAGGGCTCTCAGGTGTTTAGTTTGGAGTCTAGCTATGTTGGTGTGGGTACATACCTACTTTAAACCCACAGCGCAGTTAAGTGTGAAATAGTTTAGATGAGCCGTCCTTGAGAAAGCTGCATGCAGCAATACCAGAGGCCAAGCAATCGAACAGACACGGGCACTGCACTAGTAATTGTAAAAGACGCAGGTTACTGTTGAGAGGACAGAGTTTCAATGCTGCATTTTACACTTTACTTCTCTGGGTTGAACTGACTATAACATAACACATACTGGCTGGATGTGTGCCTGGATTTTGCATCTCAAAATGTCCCAGCCTACTTTATGCTTTGCAGCCCTGTTCATATGTAACACAGCATATGTATTATATTAAAACACTTCATCTTAGCTTCAAATTCATCATTTTAGTCCCTTGTATGGGTCAAGCAGGAAAAAAACACAGGTTCCTTCCCCTGGAGCTTTGCTGCCAGCGAAAAGGCCACATCTTTAAAAGTCCACACCTCCACTTAATTATTTTTTCAGACTTGACAAAAGCTCCTCCAAAACAGAAGATATACTACTACTACAATAGTCTTACTAACAAGGACTGATAAATGGATCTTCATGTGTAATATTGGTGGAGTGTTGCTTTAACTAGCTATGTATGTAGACATTTGATTTGGAGACCATGTTATTAAATATACCAATCATGACTTTATCATGAATATTTGGCTTTATTTTACTTACTTATATAGTAATTATGATCTACATGTGAAGTTGGATTGCTATTTGTACGTACAAGGCCTATATTATGTTTGCAGGGACCCACAAGTGGGCTGCAGACGTGTGTGCAGCCTCAGTACACTCTCATGGCATACGAAGTGAATGGGGGAATCCCTTGAAGATCATGTTTTTCCTCCCCAGAAAGAACATATTTTCCTAGTTTTTAGTTTTATTGCAGTATCTCACAAAGATGTTAATTATGAATTATCATTTTTTTTAATTGTTATTATGAAAGATGCCATTATCTTTCTATAGAAAGAAATAAGATAATTGATTAACAGTATTATTCAGGACTAATGAGATAATTAACTTTTGCTGTTTTTAAAAATACTTTAAATTCAAATTTTTAGATTGATTCAATGAATCTACTTTTTTGCAAGTCTCTCTTGCATTAATCCAGCATGCGAGCTTGTTAGGGGGCTCACAGTAGGGGGCTGAGCTGACTGGGTATGGTGATTTCCACTTTACTTTTGTGTGGGTTAATGAAAAAAAAAAACCTGAAAAACCCTGAGCCTAATGGGATTTGGTGATAAGAAATTACCAGCGCCGGGTCCTTCTCTTTTGTCTCTTGCTGGGAGTTCAATGGCTCAGCCAATCAGAGAGCTCAGGGCCTTGGTTACCGTAGAGACGGGAGAACACAGGCCACAGCGTCGCCATGGTAAACAGGGGAGCTGTTTGTTAAAGTTCTTTTGACACGCGGACACAAACGCACGAGCGCGCGTGCACACACACACACACACACACATAGACACACACACATAGACACACACACACATCATACAAGTGTCCAATGCTCCTTCTTTCCTCAGAAACAATTGCAATTCAAACTGAATAGTTTTTTTTCCAGACTCAGGAGGGAAATCCCCATAATGGTGCAGGGCCACACAGAGACAAATGAGGAAATAGCTTGCACCACACACCACAGTTAATTATTTTGGTAAGTGTTTTGGTAAGTTTTTGTGTAACACTTGTTTGACATAAAATGCAAGCTCTTCTTTCTGGGTGTTAACAGAAACTGAAATCACATAGAAAGTGACACAACAAATAAGCTTAATTACCTGCTACATGTTAAACGTTCAGTTTAGAAAAAGTAAACCTGTTGAATTACTTCAGGAATTCCAACAATGCTCTATGCCAACACATGAGCAAACTATAGGCTTTGTTAAGCACAAAAAAATAGAAGACTGAGTTTCGATGATTCGGTGTTGCAGGATTTGGAAAACATATTCATAATATTGGTAATTCTGTAATATTTATATTTCGCTCTCGGTATTCCAAACTGAATACTATGTTTTCACTGCTCCAGTAGATTAATCGCCTTGATAGATTAGGCTCTGCTTTCTGTGGTGGTTGCAGCCTGTATTTTTCTTTTTAACTTGGAGGCCAGAGAGCTGAGCTGAATAACACAATGACAACAATATGAGAGAGCATACACAGAGCAAATGCGTGAGTGAGCAATAGCACAGAGATGGGAAGAGACAGAGGGAGAGAGAGAGATAGACAGGGGGAGAGAGAGAGAGAGAGAGAAATGGTCCTTCACTCTCTCGCTCCTGCAGCATGTCAGCTCTATGGCGGAGTGGAAAACAAGCAAATTACAGAGCACCGCCACAAAGACAGTGGTCTTGTCATCTCAACCTTCCAGTAAGGATTTCCTAAATTACCAGTAGAGCACTGGGAGGGCTGCCCTATAGCTTATCTGCCACTCCAGCAATGACACAGAGACAGAGCATATCCCCATGAAGATAAGAATGTGACATGAAATTAAGTTAGTATCAGCTTTTCTTAAAAAAGCAGATATCATCCAGTCAGTACAGTGTCTGTATATATTGCTCTCCATCTAAGGCTGCAGCCAAACATATCATGTCATGTGATCTATGGCATTAACTGGATCAGTGAGACTGGTCTTTCTGAATATTTAGCCATAAGGGCTGTAAAACAACATTCATGGGAACAGATTAATTCTGTAAAAGAAGTGAGTTTGACATTCAATAACTGAACAAACATTTCAGCGTTTTCTTATTTTCCATTGAGTAATGCAATACGTTTGTCTAGCCAGTAGACAACTCAAGATTTATCACAGTTAACAAACACAGACAAACCCCACAATAAATCAATAAATAAATAAAATAAAAACATAAAACAATTAACAAACATAGCCTGGTTCTTTCACATGTTGCAGAAGAGGTTGCTAGACTTTGTTGAATTTGGCAACTGAGCCATTCAGAGTGTAGCGTATATGCTCTAACCCCTAAATTCCACTAGCCGAATTCAGCACAGCGCAGACAGGAAGTCAGACACTGAAACAACATCATAACATCCGGATCATTTTCAGAATAAAAACTCTCTGTGTTGATGCCAGCACAAAAATCTAAAAAAAGAGACAAATCTAAGCAAGACAACCCTTTTTCTAATCCCCCAGTTGGAAACACTAACCTTTTGTCTGTTTGTTGTTGTGTTTATAACACATACATGTATAATTGCCAACGCGGATGATTCTGTAAGTATCACAGGAATTTCTCGGTCTCGCCACTCCAGCAGTGCTGCACTCAAAACTTGTAAAGCATACAATACACGCTACAAATCTGTAGTATCTGCCCAGACACTAAATAAGCCTCACATGTGGCGATAAGCGTGTGTCCTTCTGCCTCCTTAAATCCAGCTCGCTTCCTCAGAGTGGATTGATGGCGTTTCCACTGCAGCGTCCTGTGGGCTGACTGGCTGTTTTCAGCATTGTGGCGGAGGGAACAACAGAGTGGAAGTGGGCGAAGAAAACGGGGCTGAACAACTTCTTGCTGAGGGGGAAATTCCTCACTTCTGCAGGGATTAGAGGCTAGATTGTGCAGTGTCTCTTCTGGATCCGGGACATGCTTGGTGAACATGAGGCAGTCTGTGGCTCGTCCAGTGAGATAAAAGACTGTGGCCTAGCTGAAAGTAAAATCAAGACATTTGGTTGCTCCCTATTACTAACCGCTGCATAGGTAAAAGCTGATGCTTCCAGCATCACCTTACAATAGAACTGCAATGAATGGTTTAAACGCAGGTATCTCTTAATTGTTAGGACCATGTGGTGAGGTCCCAACATAAGTGTCCTATGAAATCTCTCTACCATGCCATCAGATTGGGATGGTATTGTGTGTTTTCTTCACAACCAACATCCCATACAAATGTGTTTCCATCTCTCCGTGTTCTTAAAGACACACTCAGTGACTGTGGTGGCTTTTTGATCAGCGGGGCCATCAGAGGCATAACATTCTGAATGAAAGCTAATTGGGGAGGTCTTTTTAGGGCCAGCCTAGCACCTTTTAACCTCCACCTAAGGGGTCTGACCATCCTCCAACCATGCTAGGACTTGCCACGGTGTCTTTCTGCTGGAGCTACCTGTCATTAGAACCATTGTGCAACAGGAGCCCCTTTTAGATAGAAAAGGTGGCACATTTGCAGCAAGGTAAAGGCTGCAATGTGCCACCTTTTCTGTCTAAAACGGAGGTGTAATATTCCACCTTTTCAAATAAGCCACCACATTTCCACCTCTGGGGTAGGCGTAAACATGTGACGTGACGTGAAGCACGAAGTTGGGCATGAAGAAGAGCAGGTCGAATTTGTCTTCAAAATAAGAGCTTTACATTGCACCCCATCGGAGTTTAGAACTGGGTTCTTAGCGGGGGGCTTTTAATTTGAAAGTAGCGACCGCTATTAGCTTGCGGCTACTAGCTTGCCGCTACAACAACAAGCGGACGACAAAGACAGCTACAGAGACCGAGGAGACGCTAGCATGCATCTCCCGGATCTCAGCGGCTTTCCAGTTGCTCATCTTCGTGGATGAAGTGACGAACTGACTGCTGTTCAGCTGTTTACTGGTTTTAAAACTCCCAGGCTGTGGGTGCGCAGCAGCGCACGTCATCGACACCTCCGGCCACCTCAGGATATGCCACCACATTGCCGCCTCGGTTTTAGACTGCAGCGGAGGCGCAAATAAGTGTACCCTCCGAGGCGCAAAATTGGTGGAACAAAACAGACCACCAATTTGCCGCCTCCTGTCTAAATCCACGGAGCGAGCCACCAAAAAGGTGGCAAATTGGTGGCTTATTGCCCAGTATAAAAACGGCTAGGGTTTAGATTAAGGCCTAATCTGTACGAGCCTGGGAAACGAGGGGAGAATGGGATGGAGCTGAGGTCCACTGCAGGGGTTTTGGCGGGGGCCTCAATGGCACACACAGCACCAGTATCATTGTCCATAATTGTCTGTGAACCATGCTCACAAGTGTGTGCGAGGCACCAGGGGCATCACAGTCCATTCGCCTTGCACAGAGGTCAGGCCTGTGTGAAAGAGCATCTTCATCAGTATGTTGGGCCCCACTATTGTGTACGATCACCGAGACATATAGGTCCAGTTCTAGGGCCAAACGGCTATGACATGCCTTTATGTCATTGTCAATAGAGAGGTGCTGTAGGTCCCAGAATGGACAACTGTGACAATACTGCACAGGTGCAGACCTACGTAATGCCTGAAGTTACAGACAGCCCACACTATTACCCACAGCTCGTCATGAACATAGACCATCGAGCACTGCCCTGAGGGAGTGACTAGCATAGGTCACCAGCTTCTCCAGGCCATTAACTTCCTCTGCAACACTGCCCCTACAGCTATCTGCGATGAGTCGGTGTGAAAGTTTGGGTGAAGTCTTGGTGACACATGATAAGTTCAGCACAAAGAGCATCTTGCAAGACTTTAAATGCCTCCTTGCAGTCCACTGTCCACTGAAATGGGATGTCCTTTCCCGTGAGGTGACCGAGGGGGGCATCCTGCATTCAGCCATAGCCCAGCTGCTCCAATCTGCTTGAAGACCTTCCCCAGGGCTTTGAGGTGGTCCTCAAACAATCTGCTGAATATCAATTTGTTGTCAAGATACAGCCATGTGCAATGGCAGCCCTATTAGCGCTATGACCCTCTGGGATGTTATTGATGCATTGGTGAGGCCCTGATTGCCAACCTGCTGCAGGTGCGTGCATGTCAGCAGCTCCAGTGAACGTAAAACTCCGCCCAGCCTCTCAGTGCACCTCTGCAAGCACAATAGAAAGCAAACAAAACACCAAACACAAAAATCCACCTCAGAATCTTGAGATTGTGACAGAGTTGTTTGTACCATTCCAGCAATGGTTTAAAAACTTTTCTACCAGGAAACACTATTTTGGAAGTTTATAGCATGAAAACTGGCAAACTGATACTTTATGCTGGTACTTTTCAAAGATCATATCAACCACTAGGACTGAGAACCCGAGAAAAAAATAAATAACACATCATGTTCAACTTTAAAAAATCAGAGAATGACTGTTTACCATTTTGAATAGTGACTCTAATTTCCTTTTTTCATCATGCCATGGCCTGTTGCTTAAACAGTTAACAACTGAGGCCAGCAAAATGGACAAAAGGTTGAATTTATGTCTGAACAGTAACTATTAAAAACTCAATATTGTTAGTGTTGCGGCATAAGAGAGAGTAAATGCTAGTAATTTATTGTGGAAAAAAATGACAAGACATGAATGGGCCTTCTAAATGCAATGTTCATGCACACACACATACACACACCTATCGTAATGACATTTAAATGGCTCATTTGAAGATAAAAGGCCTGCTGACATCAAATGGATCCTTGTTATCATAATAGCAAACAACTTACAAGAAATGAAGCAGCATAAAAAGACATGTCTCATATTTGTTCTCATGAATACAATAGCTAAGCAAACAAATACTGTTAACAAACAGTGATCTAAACTGTCTATTCACATGAACACATAATGCAAATGTTTGCCAATTTATGTTCCATCAATAGCTGAAGAAAATTAGCATGCATTACAGCCGGTTCTGCCAAGATTTTCAATTAATTTCCTTAAAGGTGCATTCGTAAGATCTGTACATAATATTAGTTTAAATTTAAAAAACAATAAATTAACCTATGAAAAGAGTGCGAAGAGGTTACAGTTCTGGAGTTATGTTCAAGATGCCTTTGTATTGCATTGCAATCTCTATGGGTTCCGGGAGGGCTTGCACCCACGGGTTTTTTGTCAGATGTAGTGTTCACGTGCTCCGTGGATGGTCCCCTTTCCACCCTGGAAAGTTTTTCTTCTGCCGTTGGGCCTGTCACCGGCCCTGAGGACCTTTACTTAAAGTGGTCTCTGCAGCCTCAGTCCCCTTCAGTTACAGGGTTTCAAAATCTTGCTATCTGGACGATTGCCAAATGTGTGCCTCCTCTCTGGATCAAGGGGGAAGTTTGGGCCTGGATGCATTGTCACATGAATGGCAGGCAGATTGCTATCCCCCCCCCCTTTTTTTTTTAAAAACCTCAAGTCCTCCAATGGGTCAAGTCCTGCTGGATGCTCCACACTGGCCAGGAAGGTCATAGCTGGTACAGGGTCACCCTTGGCAACTGCCCTTCAAGGATCCCTTAACAGTTCACAGAATTGACATGATAGCTTCATGGATAACCTGGTCGCCATGTGCTTGTGCACCCTGATAAGCAACTAGATCAGGCTCAGGAAGACCACGTTGCCCTGTGTTCCGCTCTGGCAAGTTCACATAAATTGTGTAGAACACATAAGCAACAACAATGTCTGGCATAGAAGCGGTTGAAATGCAATTGCACTTGGCCAGGCACCTCCAGCATTCATTGAGACATCAGACCAAGTACAGAACCTGATGGCAAACGACACTACCTGATGGCGGTGGCCAATACAATTGCTCAGGAAAAACCCAAGGGATGTGACAAATTGCACAAGGCAACAACGTCTACACAATCTGATCAACCATCCATGGTATGTGAGGGAACAAGTCCGACATTGGTGACCTCACTGTGGATCATGACATGGACACAGGCTCTCCAGGGGTGTCTGGCTTCTAAAATAAACAATTTAAGACAGGATCTCAGAATTTATCAGGAGAATGGCTACTTCACGATAAATTATTTTACTGTATGAATCTGGACTGTGTGTCTGACATACTGATGCCTAGAAGAACACAGAATCTTTATTCATATGAAATCCTGACCAATCTTCTCTGTGTCAACAGATGTGTGCAAAAGTGTGCATATCAGTCAATATATCAGTGTCTGAATTTTTGACTGCAGAATACATTTGCATTGGTCCCAGACATTGCTTAAAAAATTTAATTGCCCTGCCCACAGAAATCCATCCGTGTTAACGGAGTGGAAGTCCCAGTTAACATCATCAGGGACCCTGCTTACCCCCTAAGGAAGTGGCTGATGAAGAGGTTAACCAGCCACCACACACTTAATCAATGGCAGTGGAATTTCAACTACCATTTGAGTTCGGCAAGGATGGTGGTGAAAAATACATTTTCGCAATGCATGTTTGGGCGGGTGGTGTGTTTCAGGTGGCATCCACATGAATGCCGGGACCCAAGGATTACTAGCAGAATATTGCATCGTAACAAGATGATATACCCCTCACGTGTTAGTCCTTGTATGTAGTTGCTCAGTGTATGTGCATATTACACCTCACCAAGCATGGCCACACTAGCTCTAGTCTGTCGGGCACAGCCCCACCACAATTCTACAAAGACAAGTGGGTAGAGATAATACAGATGTAACAATAACAAAAACTCACGGTATAATATCATCATGATAAATAGTCCACAATATGATATTTATCACAATATTTAAAAAATAAGAAAATGATTACTTGAACAGTGTCCTTTAAAAATAAATCTGATGTGTACAGCATTTAATAATCATCATTTTTTTTGGTACTTGTGGTACTTCTGCTTTCCTTCTATAGTAAATAAAAGTAGCTGGTCATCACCTAAGTCTGCACAAAAAGTAGCCATCAATTGTCTGGGAATGAATGACTGGACTACATTGTACATTGAGTTCACTGCATGTACAATAGCAAAACAATAAACCAGCCAGTAGCCAGTAGCAATCCCTCCTGCCCTCTGGTTATTCAGTGGGACTTCCAGGGCATCCAGGGGGGTTGTGGCATGGGAGGACAGCCAAAAGAGGCACTTCTATGTAAGCGTAACTGACACGTTCTTATTTCCTAACTGTGTTCAGTGGTTGTCTGGTTTTGCTGCAGTGTCTCTGGGGGGTTAGGGTTAGGGTTAGGCCAGGTGGCAGAGCAGTGACAGAGCAGCTCGACAGCAGACCGCAATGTGGACAGCCAGCCTGTTATGAAACCAATGTTTTTGTGTTTTTGAAGTGAAGATTTGGTCCCAATACTGAGTGAGACTGCTGCAGCTGTGAAACAGGACAGAATGTAATACTGGTCAATTGTGCACCATCAGATTACATCCCAAAGACCGCAACTTTGGCTAATTGGCAGAAAGCACTGTGTTGAGAATTTTTCATTTTGTTGCTCCACCACTTTTTGTTTCTGTTATGTGTTTGTATGTTTCTGCTAATGTAGTCTACAATTGCTGCCAAGTTTCACCAAAAGTTTGGAGTGAGATTACGGGGGAAGGGACCTTTGGGCGCTGGTGAAAAAAATGGAGCCGTTTGAAGCCAAATTTCGAGTAATGTTAAATTAACATTAGGTTTAAACTGTTGACTGTCACTGTATTGTCATAATTTGGTCTTAACCATCAATATTTGCCCATTTTCTCACTCACCTCCATGTCAGCTACTCTCCCTGCCTGATAAAACCCCAAAAATTCATACAAATAAAATAAATTGCCCTATCAAATTCACAGTCTCCTCCACAGTTTCCTCTGACCTGGTAGGTTTTTTTGCAGGGGGTGGCTGACCCTTCGCTCCTCAGAATGAAAGCAGGTCATTTTTTAAACAGATTTTTAATAAAAATGAATAAATCTGGAATACTATGAGCTAAATCCTGAGCTCATAGTATCAATTAGTTCACAAGCAAATGAGTGATTTCTGTTTTTAAATCCAATCTGACACTAAAATGAAAAATAACTAACCCTTTTCGTCACAGCTGTCCTGTGCTAAGTCACCGCTGTTCACCAGCCTATGTAACGGTCAATGCGGTCAATGCCTGAGACTTGGCAGCTCTGCAATTGTGATATTTTTCTTATTTGCAAATAAAATTACTTTGCATTAATTCATTCACATTTCAACACACATACACACACTCAAAACCATTGATTTGATTAAAAACCAAAAGCAAATACAGGATGAGCAACAAATACTAGATTTCAACCAAAACCAAACTTCATCTAACAAAAGTATTGACCACTGCATATACAGTATATTAATGGCAAGGTCTGACACCCCTAGTTGTGATAAAAGTAATTGCTTCAGTGAAAAAAATAAATTGAGAGGGTGCTTGGGTCACTATAGTATGGAGAGTATAGAAACAAACGTCCTGTCATGTAATTTTGTGCATAATTAAGATTCAATTTATTTTTTCAACATCAAAAGTCTCTTCACGCACAACGCAAACTTTTTTCTGTTCCCTCCCAGATTTCCTTTCATCCTCCTCATCAACCTCATTATCCTACCTTTTTCCTTCTCATCCTTTCCTCCTCCTCATCTTCCATCCCCCCCTGCTCCTATCCTCCCCTCTCAGAAGGTCTAGCTGTAATAGGCAAGTAATTTCCCCCCTATTACAAGACAGTACATTAGTCTCTGCCTGCACTATTTACACAAGTTAGCAGTCCAACCAAGCCATTTACAGAGGATTATTATAGCATGTGGCGTCCCGATACGCTTGGGAATTCCGAGTTGAATTGATGGCTTGAATGCATTACCTTGTGTGCGTGTGGGTGTGTGTGAGAGAGAGAGTGTGTGAGGAAGAGATCAAGGCAAGATCTCACAAAAGATCTTTTTAAAAGCCCAGCTCAGGATATATGATACTATTAAGATTTTTTGAGTACCAATTACACCACCACTACCTTAAGTGGCATTCCAGCCATTCAATCTTGATACATTATGAGGATGGCTTCATATATTATACCAGGATCTTCTTTAAGATGTTCGGCAGCTGACGGCGAGGCCTCAAAGTGCTACAGGCAATTTGACAAAATTATCAATCCTGCTGCATTTGGCTGCCCCCACCCTCCCCCTTTCCACCTGACACTATCTCAACACCATTTACTGGTAACAATGTAACATCCAGCTATCAAATATGATATGAGACGACATGCTGGGTGAAGTACTGGTCTGGTTTGTATTGTCTCTAACCTGTTAACTCTCCTGTTTGATATTTCTATATCATCCAGTAAGTGCTCTGACCTTCAAAGAAATATAATAAAACATCTTTTCACAGGAGACAAATCTGTCAAATTAGAGTAACATTTTTCACACCTAGTACAGCCTTTTCAAGGCAACCAGGCAATCTAAAACTGACTCTGCATCAGTCATCTGCTTGCTGTCACCCGTCAGTCACTGTCACTTCAGCTGTGATGTTAAAAAATGGATAATGGTTTTCAACCGAAAAAAAAGGAAGAAATCCACTTCCATCTCAATAGTTACTTAAAACCCTTTGTCATCCAACTACACTGACAAGAAATAACTGCTTTGCAAGTATCGGAGGACAAGAAAGTGCTTATTAGTTCGACTATTAACTCAAAGTCGTTTTACCAGCTTTCCCCATACACTCTTTCAAACATGGTTTCTGAAGAACCGTGTGTGAAGCATGGTTGCTGCCGCCATATTGGCAGTACTTGGACTCTGGCTATCCCCTGCACACATGAAGCAGCCGGGGAGATGGCTCGCTGTGTTTAGCGACACACAAGCATGGCGAGTCTAAAAGGCAAAGGCGAAAGCAAAGACGGCATATTGGGGAAGAAAAACATCGTCTCTGATACGGAACTGCTGTGTGTTAGCAGCTAATGTTACTACACAGACACAAACAAACCGTTAGTCTGTGGCTACAGCCAGCTGCTAACGTCACCTCTCAGATAACAGGTTGGGCTTTCGGTCCCATATATAAAGGGACATATTTCTAACTATTCGGGTTCAGACTAAGGACGGTGGAAAATGCGCAGTATGTAACTATTCAGTGTTACACAGCAGTGGACTAAGCTACATGTTAGCAGCTAACGCTACTTTGCACGTTAGGTCCCTCCGAGTCCTCGGTGATCTCATATGATTTTCAAATCAAGCTCTAAACATGACCTGTGATGTTTTCTTACCTGGTTACGAGGAAATGAGCCATGTCAGCATCTGTTTTCAGTCCCAGTTCAAGTTGAAGCTGCCTCCATGAGTCTAACAGTATCCGGTGTTTATTCGGGTGCCGGCCCGGCTTTGGTTGTAATTTTGTTTCGACTCACGACTAGCCACCGATAAAACTTTCGTTTTCTTCTTAGTATGACTTTTTAGTGGACTTTGTGTGGTGGTGGGTCGTTTCCTGGCCGTAGCAGAATCCATTACTACACAAACACTAGTTTGGGTCCACCGCGCTTGTCTTCTTCATGTATCCAAGCCGTCGAGGACGTGCATTCAGCGTCATCTGACGTCACATCCGCAGGACTGCGCGGGAAATTCGGGCCCTGAATTGCAGTACATTATGCAGCACACAGCTTGTTCAAGGCAACGGAGAGATACATGGGTGGGCTCATTCTTTTTGGTTTTGAATGCTTCATCACCCATTAGCATTAAAAACTTAAAATGCGTGTTTATTTTTTCACAAATACTGCCTCAAGTCCCTTTAATATACAACATGGTCAATTGACTTTTTATATTAATTACATTGTGTACTGTACGTTGAACAAACACTGACGTCCAAATGAGTACTCATGCCCATCCCTAAGATGTACTATGGGCTTGTTGTAACTCACAGAAACACCACCTGAGTCCCTTTGAGGTTGCCCTAACAAATTTAAATCACCAACCCCCAGGTCACAATCCTGTTTTCTCCGTTTCGCACTTCAACTGGCCCCATGTTCACAACTATAATATCCCTGAGAACTTTCTCTTCTTTAACCACATTTGGTTGAAGTAATTGCAAATCTCATTCCTATCTGCTGTCCATCACATGACCTCTCATCCACCGACGCCCTCTCTTCACGAGCTTTACATCGCTAATTGAAGGATCATTTTAGCCACAGGATATGGCTGAAGACATTAATCAAGACCTTGTTAAGGGTCGTTAGGGGACAATTGCCTATAATTCCTCTAATCCACTGGATATTTAAGTAATTAACCAGCAATTAGAGACCAAAAATTGTACAGCTGGCATGTTCAAACTAGACAGCCAATTCTAGATTGTCTCTGCTGTGCCATTTATTAATATTTGAAGCATGTTTCAATTATAAATCTGTCTGAGTGATGAAGCCTGCTGTGTCTAAAACCAGAAGGACAGTACGTACAGCAAAATGAATCAGCCCATTACTTTGGTTTATGGCGAAATACCTACAAAAAAAAATTCCCATCTACCTCAGCTGTACTTTGTGTTTAGTGCTAATTACTGTTGCAAATGCTTACATGTTAAACACACCTCACAATATAATGCAGTCAATTACAACACCTTTACTAATATGAAAAAAGATAAACGTACATAAAATACATTAAAGGTCAACTTTATGGCAGAACAATTGAACTGCATTAAACTGCACAGGTGTAGCTAAAAAAGTGGACACCGTATGCCCAACTCATGATTCCTTGGGTGAATTATGGGTGCGACCACCGTCACTTAACCGGAACCAGCATTATATGGTAGCAGCAAATGTTCCCCGAGCAACCACCCTGGTCACCTCCCCAGGAAACTTGTGGATATACAGAAGCTACTACAAACAGTTGTATCAAATAATTTGTAGAATTTTATCAAAATGTATTGACACAAAAAGGTTTCAATTATAGAATTGGTTCTATAATAATCAAGGAATCTAAGTCACTGGGTCTCAAAGTGGGGTCCTTAAGTGTTCCCAGCAAAAAGTAGGATAATATACTTTCACTATGATTCCATCCAAAACTAACACGATGACATAGTGGGTCATGGCTTTCATACACTATGTGTAACAAAACGTATCAAAGCAATATCAGATGGGAGGACAAAATCCTATCAAATTGGGGTGTGTTCTCTAATTTGTGTCAGTTTAGGAGTCCTTAATGTGCAAAAGTTTACGAACCCCTGAAACAAACATTAAATCATATTCACGAATGGGCAACATCTGGATTTTACCAACAGGAACATTCACCAATATCAGCTTTGGAATATGCTGCATTTAAACCCTACCTATGAAACTATTTGACAACGATTCTATTTGATCACATTCATTCACTCGCGTGATCAGATACAAATAATAAAAACTGAGGAGAGTGACACCTTGGTTGTATTTTTGATATGCAGGCCGGCCAAGAACCGGAGGGGATCGGTACACCTGGGTCGCTGGCTGAAAGGACAAGCGGTAAATAGACGATAGCAGGGAGAGAAAAAGGCAAACAAGTCATTTGAGTGTGTTACTAATGTGTCCCTGCAGCAGGTGGGAAATCTATTGCTGCTGCTTTCTAGATGCCTCTCAGCACAAACAATAAGAGGCAGAGAGCAAAGGGAAAAAACTGTGTGTGAGGGGAAGACAGGGAAGGATAAAGAGAGGCTACAGAATCAATTAGTCTTGTTAGGAGTGAGTTCAGCATTCTCTCTCTCTCTCTCACACACACACACACAAACACACCTGCCCTCCACCTCCTTCCTCCCATGCAGAGAGGGCCACCTGCAGACCACACGTCACCACAAAAGAGCGAGGAGGGGGCGGCGGTTTATCTCCCCTCTTTCTCTTCCCCGCTCCCCGCTCTCCCTCTACCTCTCTCGCTCACCCGCGCCATCCTCTTCTTAAAAGTGCAGGCTTCGTCAGCCCCCCTGCAGAGATCATTCATCCACACAGTAGCACACGTACACACAGTGGGCTCTTTTTTTTTTTCAAACGTTAATTAGTGCTCAGACCGCCTGCCCAATTATTACCAGCTGTGCTCTAATTGGGACTTATTTAAAGTGCTTGTCAATTAGAATTTAACATCATTGTCTGCCTGAGGGAGCTGGACCGGTTAACACTTCCTGAACCAGAGAAAGAGCGGAGAGGTTCAGAATCACCGAGAGTTTAGGTCCGGCTCAGCAACGTGTGAGCGTGACTTTGAAAAACCCTCGCGGAGAAAAACAGCTGAAGAGGTATCTCGCCAATTTTACATATCAAGATCAATTTTAGTCACCTTGGAATACTACTCAGCCTGAGAAAACAGTTGCATAATGTCTTTTGTGGCTCTGGAAGAGAGTTTTCATACTCCAAACAAATAGGGGGCAGCAAATCATTAGAGTAACCACTGTAGCTGCAGCTGCTAGCTAGTTACTTCAGCTAGCGGTTTGGACTGGAAGCTCAGGGAACGAGGGGAGTGTTGATGATGTTTATTCTGGTGGCACATGAGTTTAGGACTGCTTGGAGGAAGAGATTTTTAGGACTGGGGTTGATTTAAAGCGGTCCCGACCAGGACTCGGACTGTAGTTGAATGATGCCATACACATTATTTTTCAGGTTTGGGATACCTGAACTGACTCATTCGAATATTAGTATCTGGTTCTGATCCTGGCGTAATTGGGTCTTCGGATATCAGACTAATGTCACCAATGCTATACTTTGTTCGGGAGAGTGGAATGCCTCAGGTAGGTATAAACTGCGCCCTGTATCTCTGAAGCAGAGCTTTTTCAAGACGAGTTGTGTGTGGGAGTCTGTCTCACCACCAAGAGCTGAACAGGACTGATGAGAAAACTATTAAATACTGGACACTCAGAACTTTTGCCTCAGCAGTGGATATCTCTGCAATGCAATACATAGGCAACTTGGAAATAACACGGAAAAACCGTTATTTCTTCACACTTCTCTCCCTTGCAATCACACATTTATTTTAATGACATTTTGTTACAAAGACCGTAATCAGGTTATCTTGTAAGACAATAAGGGGGACCATCCTAAATAGGTTGGTACTATCAATCACACCTGGACCAATATAGTCATGTTATTGAATGAAAACACTCCTGAATCAGACAGTACAGATACGAACTGTGTTTTTTATGTGTTTAAATAAGTTTGTGGCATTGCCACAGTAATGACCAGCTTTCCTACACACATCGCACTTCGTAACACTTTCATTTACAGCTGTGAATTAGCTCCAAACAACCCTCCACTTGCGTTCAGCCATCACTGCATGTCAGATGACACCAGTGGTCAGGGTTGGTACCGGGGCGAGCCGTGTGTGCACAACATGCAAAGTTTGCACACAACACGCCAACAGCACAGCAGTGGAGAAACAAAGAGAAGACTTTCATGTGTTCAAGTGGCAGAAGGTTTTTTATACAGCTCTGCTTGTTGATGAAATATACACCGATCAGGCAGAACATTATGACCAGCTGCCTAATATTGTGAAGGTTCCCCTTGTGCAGCCAAAACAGCTCTGACCTGTCAAGACATGGACTTCAGACCTCTGAGGGTGTCCTGTGGTGTCTGGCACCAGGGCGTTTTACAGTGGATCCTCTGGGTCCTGTATGTTGGGGGGTGGGGCCTCCATGGATCAGACCTGCTCCAGCACGTCTTACAGATGCTCCATCAGATTGGGATCTGGGGAATTTGGAGGCCCGGTCAACACCTTGGGCCCTTTATTGTGTTCCTGGAGCTGTTCCTGAGCAGTGTTTGCGGTGTGTCAGGGCACATTGTCCTGCTGGAGGGCCACTGCCATCGGGTAGTGTTGTTGTGATGAGGGGGTGTACTTGGTCCACAACGGTGTTTGGATGGGTGGTGCGCGTCAAGTGGCATTCACATGAATGCCAGCACCCAAGGTTTCCCAGCAGAACATCGCATTGTGATGAGATGATCAATGTTATTCACGTCACCTGTCAGTGGTTTTAATGTTGTGGCTGATCGGCGTAAATAAATAAGCACAACATAGAAAAGTGAAAATGAAACTGATCACTTTATATCAATTCAATTGACGCTTGAATCAGTCTACAAAAGGAGTATGTAGTATTGGTAGTATTAATATTTTTGGATTGATCCGCCCACCTGTAGCTATATGAAGCTTCCATAGAATAATATAGGCTAACTGAAACCCCCAGATTCCAGATTCCAAAGCTGATTGCGGCTGTTCTAGACAATGCTAGTTTTTACACTGGCTGTGCCATGGCACCTTTCAGGTGGACTGCAGCCATGTCAATCAGCACAGAGCAGACCGAGTTAGACAAGAAGTCAGGCAGTGGAATGGCGTAGTACATTTGGTCAGTTTTCAAAATAAGACAGACTTGGGATCTACAGCACAACAAAGTCGAAAATATTAACAATAAACTCATTTAAAATGGACAAATAATGAAACAATTTAACTACATTGCCTATTCAACCACATTAGAAGCACCAAAATCAGGGAGAAATTATTAGATAAATACAATCTGCCTACCAAGCTGAGCTACATGTCGAAGTATCCTTGAGCAAGATACTGAACCCCAAAATTGCTCTTGATGTGCAGTTGGCACCTTACGAGGCGACCTCTGCCATCAGTAAGGGCCCTGCGACGAGCTGGCAACTCGTCTGGGGTTTACCCTGCCTTCGCCCTTAGATACCTGGGATTGGCTCCAGAAACCTCCCCGTGACCCCTTGAAGAAAGGGATAAAGCGGCTACCGCGACCATCAGCGGTTGACAATGAATGAATGAATACAATCTGCCGAAGTCAACAATATCAGGCAGGCATGACACTCCGCCTCTGAAACTCTCCCAGTGGGATATGAATTCACGTGGAGGACAGAACAAAACAGTGGCGCACAAGCCAGGTAACAGAGACGGTGCCCAGAGGAATCAAGGGGTCATGTCTCCCAAATGCTGTTGGTGAACTCTAGTAGAGATTTAATATGAGCTTTCTTTAACAGTGGCTTTCTTTTTGCCACACTCTCATTAAGCTCTGACTGGTGAAGAACCCGGGAAACAGTTGATGCATGCAGAGTCTTTCCCATCTCAGCTGCTGAAGTCTTTAACTCCTTCAAAGTAGTCGGAGTTGTCTTGTTGGCCTCCGACACTGCTCTCCTTCTTGAACAGTCACTCACTTTATCACTTTATGAGGACAGCCTGCTCTAGGCAGATTTACACCTGCCCTATTCCTTCCATTTCTCAATGATGGATTTAACTGAACTCCGGGGGATGTTCAGTGACTTGGAAATGTTTTTGTTTCCATCCCCCAACTTTTACTTTTCAATAACCTTTTCACTGATTTGCTTGGAGTGTTCTTTTGTCTTCATGCTGCAATTGAAGCCAGGAGTACTGATTAACTAGTGATAGACTCCTTAAGAAAGGTGTCTTTGTATTACAATCACTCAGGTGATCTCCATTTTCCTAACTGTGAGACTACTAGCTCCAGTTGGCTGGACCTCTTTTAAATTAGGTCAGTCACTTTAAAGGAGTTGAATACTTATGCAATCACTTATTTTACATGGTATATTTTTAATTAATTGATATTACTTTGTAGAAATCTGTTCACTGGTGACTTTGACTAGAGAATTTTGTTTTTATTATTATTGTCAAAAAAGTCATGATTCCATTTATAAAATAAATAAAACAGTAAAAACATATACGTGTGTGTGTGTGTATATGTATATGTGTATGTATATATATATATATATATATATATATATATATGTATATATATATGTACATATAATATATATATATATATAGTCACATATTTAGTTGTATGTACATATTTACATTAGTTATTTTTTAGTACTTTTCAGTACTATATATTCTTACTTAATCTTGTCATATTATCTTTTTCTTATTGTTAATATCTACAGTGTGATATTTTCTACTCTGGAAAGAGCCACTATACTGGACGCAATTTCCCCACAGGGATCATGAAAGTATTTCTGATTCTGAATCATCATTGCAGGGTGTTCTAAAATGCTAAAGCTTGCGCAACATTAAAATGTTGTAAAAATAGTTTGGCAATTGAAAAAAATTAAAGTGTGATTTTACCAAGAAAGACTGGCAAATTAGTTACATTAAATGGGTGTTCAATTAATGCTTTGAATTTTATAGCAGTACATAATTCCAGAATAGATATATAGCAATATAGCAACATGTGCCATAATGTCACTTAAACATCTATTTTATGGAAATCTGCTTCTTGTGCTGTTTCATGAAATCAGTTAAAAACATTTCATTCATGCCACTGTCTGTCAAAAGCTCACAGTGGAGAGAAACAGATAAACACATTTCTATGATCGAGACTGCTGCTGTTAAACTGATACAGCAGAAAATACCGATTAAAAAAATTACACCAATAACACGGCTAAGGTGTAATTCACGACACACGAGGTCGTAGGAAGTGCATCAGATAGTTGTAAACTCTCTTCCCTCCTCCCTCCCCGGAGCAGTAATCTGTCTGTCAGTGTGGTGCCAGTGGCTCCCTGTGGGCGGCTGTCTGTTTGAGGCTGTTTTAATTAATTTCCAATCAGAGCAAAGTAAATTCATTAAGCACTCACAGCTCTGTTTGAAGACAAACACACACACACACACACACACACACACACACACACACACGTGAGCATTTACATGAACCGAACAGTGAGCATTTACATGAACCTAAGAATGTGATATGCACTAATAATACTGTGTCGTGTTTTTACATATATGTTTCCAGCGGCCAAATTAAATATAGACTGTTTAACAGGAGAAGAAATAATCCCAACAAATTACCTCATATACACACACATAAAAGAAATGTGATTTTACAGTAACAAAATATTATCTGGTTTTCCCAATGATGTCTCCCGGCTGCTCCAACTCAAACTCAGTCCCCAGCTGCCTGTTTCTACAGCAAACACTATGCTGAAGCGAATAAGTCCACATGCCATTTCACTGGGAACTTTAATTGGAGATGCTTTGTTGTACAACAAAGTACTGTTCAAGGGACACAAAAATCACTGGAAATAATATTTAGAATTTTCAATATAAGTGTCCTTTATTTCCTCATACCTAAATGGCTGGAATATTGTGGTAATTTTTTGTGAGTAACTTCCAATTTTTCCATTGTAGAAAACATTTTCACGGTGCATGAAAATATTCTGAGATTCCTCCCCTGTGTTCATGCTTGGTTTAGTCAGACAGTGAAAACAACTGAAGACTGGGAATGGTTGGGGTTGAAAGAAGCCAAAATGCTGGCCGTTGGCGCTACAGCAATATCACATTGTTTCTGTCTTTGCTCCTGAGAAATGTGTGACAGACAGTCTTGTGTTGGACAATGTCAAATGTTTGCCTGCAGTGCGATAGGTCAGGAGGTCACCAGAATCATTAGGAACCGAACTGAAATCTTTACCTAGTCGTAGAAATATTTTAAACTGTTGACCATGCCAGCAAGTTTAGCAAAAAAAAAAAACAAGCCCTTAAATCAGCTGTGACGTGCTTTGGTCCAAAAAATTGGTTTCATCAACTTCAATAGGTTTGAGTGAAATTTCAGCGTAGCTCGGGGGAGGCTGAGGAGGAAGGTTGGTTTGGTTTAAAGGGAGGATTTATTAGGTCTTATCTCTCGGCAAGCCAAACAGATCAATCTGCTCTTAACGCATAGATACACACACACACACACACACACACACACACACACACACACACACACACACACAGTACGTATATTTAGCTCAGTGGCTCTATCTCTCTCTTTAGCCTTGTCCTTGTCAGTAAAAGTGGCAGAGGGAGAGAGTGGAAAACAATGTTGTCAAGTGAAAGAAAAAAAAGGAAGAGAGAGGCAGAGAGTCAGAGAACAAGAATGATTGAGGAAGCGAGCCTGGAAGAGAAAGAAGGGTAGGAGGAGGAGGAGAGTCTTCTTAGAAGGCTAAAAGGATTAGTCCTCTCATCTTTACTGGATCACAATGTTTCCTGGGCTATGTTTGATCAGAGATTGTGTGTCTGTGTGTGTGTGTGTGTGTGTGTGTGTGTGTGTGTGCGTGCACGTGTGTGTGTGTGAGCCAGAGAGTGAGTGTGTAAGATGTTTGCTCTGATATTGATGCTGCCTCATTCTGATCCCATTATACGGCAGTAAACACCAGCTACCAACATGGGGATTACTGGGTGTGTGTGTGTGTGTGGAGATGTGTGCAACACTTATGGTTTTTGGCTGGACCTTTTATCCTGCTTACAGAATGTCTCCCTCTGTTGCTCGCATGCTCACACACACAGTGTGCATATATATACTAGGCTGTCAATCGTATAAAATATTAAATCGCATGACTGCTGTAAATGTACCTTAAAGGGATCTTTTTCAAGTTTTTAATCCTCTTATCAACATGGAAGTGGACAAATATGCTTGATTTATGCAAATGTATGTTAACTATTATTGCAACAATCCAAAATGATTACAAATACTGTCCAGAATATTCTCCAGAATAACCTCAAAAGGTACTGCATGCTCCAAAAATATGCTGAAAGTGTAAACTCAAGCCTAACAGGCAACAACAGATGGGCATACTGACTTAAATGTAACATTCCTTAGTACACTTCAAAAATGAAATATCTAAATATAAGAAATAATTGCTTGATTTCAGAAGATACGGGAGTGATGGTACAGTAGTGCATTACTTTTGTGTTCTGTAAACCTAATTAACTGTCATTAACATTTAAAACTACTGAAAACAATTTCATAGGGCAGAACATTTGTGGCACAGAAGATGCTTTGATGGTTTAGAAAAAAAGCCATCAGTAATGACTTTGTATTGTTTAAACCAAAAAAGGAAGACTTTAAACTTACAATTCAATATTCCTTTCTCTTGTACAGTATGTCATTACAAACTCGTCCAACACAGAGACATGACTCCATCCCACCCATAAGCTAGATCGGACCTATTCAACTTCTTTTGTAGAAAAAAACATAGTGCTAAGGGGCTTGACTTTTACATTGCCTGTATCTGCCCTTTAAAGCTTGTCATTTAAATGTGTGTGTAAAACAACGCACACAAAAAAAGTACAGAAAAAACAGTATTTTTTTAGCAATACTTGGCAATACCTGGTACTCCTGAGCAGCTCTGCTTCCCAATAAAATTTTTCCACTCGGCCATGGTTCTTTTGTACGAGGCTGTGTGGTGTCACACTCATGGATGGTGCCCTGTAATATTTCTGTCTGATTGATGGAGAGCAGGGTTACCACACACTTTAGATGTGTAAGAAGCACTGTGTAGTAGCAAGTCCGCAGATAAAGCGGACCTTCACTGAGGTCTTCCTTGGCAAATGTGATGATGGGAGTGATTCCAATCGTGACGAGACAGCGGGACTCATCAGAGAGCTAGACAGGGCTGGAGAGAGATCTCTTCTGGAGGTAGATGGTGGGGTCTTCTGTTAGCGAAAGAAAGTGCTGTATCGTAGGCAACTGGACATGTTTCAGTTTTATGAAGATTTTTTACCTCTCATGATTGGAAGACCATTCCAAAACCTAGATTCTCACCTGATTTAGCAGTTCCTTTACCACTTTTGATGTGTGTTTGCGATCATTGTCCTTCTGGAACACCCAACTGTGCCCGAGACCCAATCTTCTGGCAGATGATTGTAGGTTTTCCAGAAGAATCTGGAGATAATCCTCCTCCTTCATTATTCAATTTACTTTATTATGCTCCACAGCGTAATACTACTAGCACCATGCTTGACAGTAGGTGTGGTGTTCTTGGAGTTAAAGGCCTCACCTTCTCTCCTCCAAACATATTGCTGCTCATTGTGGCTAAACAACTCAATTTTTATATCAACTGACCACAGAGTTTTCCTCCAGAAGATTTTTTCTTTGTCCATGAGATCAGCAGCAGACTTCACTGACACCTGTCTTCCAGCAGCTTCTAATTCATTGCAGACTTGCTTTTTGGTGTTTTTGAGTTGACTCTTGACCATCCTGACCAGTTTTCTCTCAGCAGCAGGTGATAGTTTGTGTTTTCTTCCTGATCGTGGCAGTGACACAACTGTCAGTTGATCGTGGGACCTGTTACTGCTTTTAAATGGCTCCAAGTGACTTTCCTGACTTGTTCAAATCAATAATGTTCTCTTTCAGATCAATGCTGAGCCCCTTAGACTTTCCCATTGTAGTGCTTGTGGCTGAGTCTAATGGTCATATCAAACAAGCTCTATTAAAATGGGCCCAGAAAAGTCAGCTGTTATCAACCAGAATCAGTCAGAAGAAGTTAAGAGGCCATGATACAAAGAACATTCGATTCACCCAACTTTCTATAATCACCAAATTGATTTTTCAAGTTACTGTATGTATATTTTTGATCCAGCAGATTTGGTCACATTTTCAGAAGACCAAATTTGACAAATTTCAACCCAATGAAAAATAAGTGATTAGTGAGGCTTCTTACAAAAATGCTGAAATTTAGCTCAGAGGGCCAAACTTAATAACTTAGAAAGTATTTAAAGTACAGTTACGGGATTTTTCAAGGTCCCATAAATCTAATAGAAATTTCAACCTTAACATTTTGAAGAAAATCCATGACATGAACTGGGAGGCCCTTGGTGAGTTAACACGGAATGACCCCTAAATACAAATTCTTCTCTGAAACAACAACAACCATAAAACTGAATCAAACAGTGAACCAATTATCACACCATGCAATACTGGAATGAGTTCTCTGCTCAAACATCTGATTTCAGGAAAAAATAAAATGATGTACAAGACAAGAAGAGATGGTATTTTCAAATATTGGCTTCAATATATTTTTAAAGCAGTATATAATGCCTTTCTACCTTCATCTAAAGAGAAATGGGTCCTTACACCGGCCATCATCACGCTCACTCCCATCCCTCCTTCCTTCCTTTCTTTCTTTCTGTCCTTTTTATTCCTCTATTCCTTCACACCACCCCTCCTTCCCTCCCTCTCTCTCTCACCCTGTCCACCCCCTCCCTCCTATTGCCTTTCTTTCTTACAGAAAATCTAAAAGGCTGACATGCAAATGGGGCTTATTAAATCCTAATAGGCCGTCTGTCACTAGCCAGCAAAGGCAGGGAGGGGGAGGGGGGGCAATTATGATTTGAGAGAGAGACAATCAGAGCAAGATAAACTGAGAAAAAGAAGGTTTGAAGGGAAGGAAAGTGGTGAAAGAGATGCTTTTTTCAATACCATCTCCTGACTAACATGTCCTTACTGATATCTACTGGACATGTAAATACAAAGAGTGTACACTGTGTGAGTTAAGAAACCAATTTACCACTTGAAATCAGTCAAGAAGATCTATTTTTATGGATAAGTGTGACCCCCAATGAGTCCATGATTTTCTCTGGCAAACTTCTTATCAGTTTTGACAACAATAGTATGCGCCAACTAAAGAGGAGCAGATATCCAGGTCAGTTTTGCGGCATTTCAGTTCTTGAACACGTTCACAAAGCTCTTTGTGTAGAAAGGAAGGAAAGCAGGTACAGTACTGCACGTATGTGTAGCGAATCACCGATGATTGACTGGATAAAACACTGATTTTACAGTAAAGTGACTGTTTCTCCGTAACAGCTTTATAACAGTATATCCACGAATAGAGTGAATTGCTATGAGTGGCAATGCATTCCGAGGGCACTTAGACCACCAATGTACATTTCAAATATGCAGATGCATTGTGGGAACTTTACACTTCTGGATTATCATTTTAAATTAACAGCTAATTCAAATGTTTGTAAGTGCTTCGATTTTTCAAGCGTGGCAAGTATCTTTTATGAATGTCAGGTGACCTATATATTGCTGCTGGTTGCACAAGCAAGGTGAGCTTGGTTAACGTCGTTCAGAAAAATCAGAAAAATGAATATAAATAAATAAGATAAAATGGCATGAAGTATTATGGGGATACTTCCGTACGAGTAAAATTGAAATTGTAATTTATTACAATACTTATATGAAGTTAAAAGCAGAAAAACTGCTATTTTTACCATATCTGGCTTCATGCTGACTAACAGCAAAACTGCAAGTGAAAATCCAAGACAGACACAAGCATTGGAGTGCCTGGATTAAGATTACAGCCTGTAATGCATAGTGTTACCCTTATTATGATGATATGAAGATGAAACCTAGCCAGTATCTAACATGAGCTGAAAGCTGGTTGCTGTTAAGAACATGACAGGTTAATCTTATACATGTTCTAAGTTTACAAGGATGTTACTGAGAGAGTGAACAAGATAACTTTACTTAATAAGTGGGAAAATCCAGAATAGAATTTAAAATCTTCCTCCTCACATACAAAGCCCTTAATAGCCAGGCCCAGGCATATCTATAAGAGCTTATAACACCCTGTTACCCCACTAGAACGCTGCACTCCCAAGATGGGGTTACTTCCTGTAGTCGTCAAAAGTAAAATGGGAGGTAGAGCCTTTAGCTATCAAGATCCCCTCCTGTGGAACCATCTTCCAGTGTTTGGAAAATGTCACCAGTGCCATCGGTCGGCTGAGAAAGGGAGTTTACAACGTTGCATCTTTTCTCTGCAGTGTTAGAAAACACCTTTCGTGTAGTCGTGAACTTAAAAGTCTTCATCCATTCAAATGGAGCAATAAATAAGAATGCTTCTTGTTCGTCTTTTCTGATTGACTGCTGTTTGTGATACCTCATAGAGGAAGACACTGAACCCCAGTTTGATCCCGATGGCCCTTCTGTTGGTGTGTGAGTGGGTATGAAATGTTATCACTCCTGATGAGCAGGTGGCGCCTTGCATGGTAGTCTTTGGTACCAATGTATAGATTTAGATTGTTCTCTGTGCACCACTCTGCAAGACTGTTGATTTCCTCCCGATATGAACTCTCATTGTTGTTTATGATGGTGGTGTGATGTGTACAGTGTGAACTGGAAGGGGCTGAGCAAACAGCCTGGGGGCTCTGGTGTCAAGCACTACCGTAGAGGAGATCCGACTGCCAATCTCTACTCTCTGGGGTGTGCTTGTGAGGAGGTCCAATATCTAGTTGCAAAGTGTTGTACTGAAGCCCAGAGGGTTTAGTTTTCCAATCAGCTTCATGGGAGAGATTTTGTTGAGTGCTGAGCTGAAGTCAACAAACAGCATCCTGGTGTAGCTGTTCTTATTCTTCAGATGAGTGAAGACTGAGTGAAGAGCAGCAGATATGGCATCCTCCTTGGATCTGTTCGTTCTGAAGGCATAGTTGTGAGGATCCAGGCTGGCTGGGATGTTGTCTCTGATGTGCTGGAGAACAAGTTTCACAAAGCATTTCATAAGGATGGGGGTGAGAGTCACAGGATGGTAGTCATTAAGACGAGACACAGCAGACTTTTTAGGTACAGGAATGATGATGGTTGTGAACTGGACTTTCTAAACTTTCATTGTACACTTTGCAATAACAATAAAGGCATTCTATTCTATTCTCTGTGGACTTTGTCGCTTTTTCTAAAAGCTGCTATAAGTGAATTAGAAATGTTTTCTGTATTCCAACAGTGATCACTGTTATAGTGTGTTTGGTCAGTAACCCATGCCTCTCCTGCCCCCCCGCTCATGCAGTAAAAGATAAAAGAAATACATACAATACTTACAGCAGCTATAAGTTGCAATCATGATCCTGAAACAACAACATTGTTTATTTTGGGGAACCATGAATGTTTGTGCTTTCAGTTTCATTCTGACTATGATCTGCCAGCAGAGCTAGCAACAAAGCCCCAACAGAGGCGAGATGACATCTGTGTTTAAGGGTAAGCTGGCAGCGTGGATCAGGGATGTGTCGGTCTGATGGTGTTCACAGTCCGACAACTAAACAGATTCTTCACTCATCAGATAAGAAAAATGTCCCATACACAAGCCACAAAGCAATGTTACAGGGCGAAACAACAGTTATGTGGTAACTGGTAGTGTACTTGGCAAATTATATGAGGAAAAACAAATACATTATATATATGTGGAACAGTCGCTTTCATCCTGTCTGTCCTACCGACTCTTCGTCAAACTTCCACCTGAAAAACAGCATCTGTGTCTGCGGCAGCAAGAGCCAGGTAGCTTCCACAGTTGACTGGCTATGGTCTTTCACTATTGTGTTGTTGTAATAACTCTGTCTCTGGCAGCTTATATAGAAAAAGATCCCCAAATTTAATGAGGAAAAGTCACTGACCCACGGTCAGCTTTCCCGACCAAGTCTTCAGCAACCAACAGACCAGTCCTGCAACACTATAGTCATTGCCCTTGCATGACAAAAAATATATCCAAAAACTCTATACAATACCATCCCCCAATTTTAATTTGTCATTGGAGCCGCCAACACATTGGTATGTCTTTTTTTAAACTCAAATTGACTGAAAATTTACATGAACTGTAACACAGTACATCGAACACAGAGTCAATTGAGATTTTTCAGAAAGCTGTTTTTATGTGCACTGGGGTTTATGTGTATTGGGGTTAAATAAATTGCTGCTACTTGACTGAAAAGCTTAACCACTTCATTACTCTCCAACAGCAGAATGAGGAGACAGAGTTCTCATTTCATAATAGTGTGCTGTATTTTATTTGGTTAAGTCCTTATCGGCACAGCTCTCTTTGAATTGAATCAGAAAAGTAGAAGGGCTTATTTAACAATTTAAGTCAAATGCCCTTTAATTAGAAACATTTTCACTTAATTAAAACATGATTGGACTTGTGACAGGTTAATGATGGAATACGAAGATACTGAAACTCAAAGTGAAATTAGCACCTTATGAAAGTTTGATTGAAACAACCACTAACCCTACTTTTTCCAAATATCAAGTCAAACAATATTCAAGCAGCATCAGAGCTTTCTCTTTGCTCTCAAGGTTATCGTTGTCTTTTCTTGGCAGTATTGGTGCTTTGGGGCCAAAGTCGTGTATGTGAGCTAAACACTTCATGTAATCTGAATTTGCTCTGGGCCACATATTACAGGTTATTACTCCTCTCCTCCTTGTTCCCCCCTTTTTCTCCTTCCCTCTCTCCATTTTTTTTTCTTTTTCAATGATGAGACAGAGAGGAAGAAGGCTGCCTTTCTCCTGCCTGTCAATTATTCCCCTGTCCGTCTCTCCGTCCAGCTTAATTGGCGTTTGAGAGACGCTAGTGTCATCCCAGTGGGCTCAGCCAGAACAATGGAGGCCCATATAGCTGACCGGCCCTCGGCTCAGCCCAAATTGAATTGGAAATCTTCCATCTCCTCTTTAGCATAACAAAAGGGGTGCAGGGTTTTTAGACAAAGGGCCAGTTTTAATGGAGAAAATCAATCTCTGGGAGGAAGCGGCGGCATTGTCTCCCATCAGCTGTACAGGTGTGTCTCGCCCGTGGCGGCCTTAATCAGAGGTGGCAGGGGAGAGATCTGGATGCTACATCTCTGTGACTGTGGGGAAGACTGGCAGTTGGGTTGAAGGGACGGAGAAGAGCGTGTGTTCTGTGGTTCTGGCATAGACACTGACAAAGGTTACAGGTTTACAACCACTGTGGACTGGACTGGACCGTTGTACAAAGAAGTCTTCCTGATGGTGTCAGGGAGGCCAAAAGGCCCCCAGACGTGTGATTAACACATTTCATACTGAGTAGACTGAGTGTTATAACTTTTAGGAGAAACATACTATTGACACTGGATAACTGAAATCTTTACAGTTCATCCCTGAAGATCAAGACTTTTCCATTCTGATATAAAACACTCGATCAGTCTGTATGTATGAACCCTGTTACAGGTCACATATTTGAAGTCCCATATGTGTATTCAGTAAAGTTGTTAACAGAGCTATGGCTTTAATATTTGACAATCAAAAGATGGAATCACATTTTTCTTACGACTTGTCTCCATTCTGTGGTGGCCCGAATCAAGCCAAGTTTGGAGTCAGAGTTAACGATCAGCTCTCTTTCTAGGGTTCCATTTTGGATGGGTCGGTTGATAATATTTGACCGGATTTATACCTATTTGTGGGGCATGGAAAATCATCCATGGATATGTGGACAGCAGAAAACCCTGACTAAGACTGGCACTTGTAACTTGACTTGAGAGACCTGAGAATTGAGACTGGCACTAAAAAAACCTGAAACCTTAACCTGAAAGACTTGAGGCTCTATCGATCACCCTGCTGCCGCTTGGCAAAAGATACAGAAGTATGAGCTGCCGTACCATCAGACTACAGAGCAACTTCTTTCCTCTGGTTCCGAGGCTCCTGAGGTCACCCTCAACCCTCTGCAACTTTTCTTTGTGTTTCAGACTGAGAAAGACATCAACCTTGACCCTTGAAATTGACCTGAAGTGCTTGGACTGTCCCTTATAAACAGCTCAAGCTGTAGATACATCACTGATGACAATACTTGTCGCTGATTCTGACTCTTTCAGAGTCTTTTTCATTTTTGTGAAATACAAAAAAATACAAAAATGTGTCTTAAAGTCATCAATGTCAAATTCTACATGTACTGGCTTTGCTGCCCCCTTGTCAGAACATGATGACTGAATGAATGTTGGGAGTCTTTCTCACTTTATGATATGCTGTTTCACTGGTGTTCAAAAGAGGAAGAATCTATAGAAAAGAGGTAAACATAAATCCCCCAGCGCTCAGCCTCTTCCCCATCTTCTCTTGAAGCAGCCAAAAAACCAACAAACAAATGCAGAGAGAGAAGATTTGGGGAGACATGGATTTGGTGGCTGAGATTGTTGTTTGACCACAATGCTGAGGAGGTACAAGGTTTGAACAAAGTGTATCGCCTGGAGCTGAGAGGATACCACGGATTACAGTGGCAGAGAGCCTGCCGTCCTCTCTGCTCCGCCTTCCGCATGTGCACAGACAGCTTTATCATCAGCGGAATGAAAGAAAGATCAATCGATCAGAAACTCTTTAGACTGACAAGCATTTCGAAAAATTAAAAACTGCATTTATTTCGATTGAATAATTACAGGAATACCAAAAAAGATAGTGGAGATGAATTGCGCTCTGGGATGTCCCTTGACCATCAGCTTTGTAAACATGATGGAGATGGATGACTTAAGCCCCACTCCAAGCTAGAGTTATTCTTTCTACAGTGGGATGTGATTAGTTGTTGAATGGACGCAGTACCTACAGTTTTAGCCTCTGTATAGGTGCTTGCCCTACCTGGTAGCCTGACGCGCACCTGTCCAGAAATGTAACTGAGAGGAATGTGATCTGATGGTTCGCTCAGGTGCTTGGCGACGTACAAATAACGGAGATTGTGACCTTGGTTTCCCCAATAAATACATTGCACTCTTTCGGTGTTGCAGTCCCTCCTGACCAGCCGGCTGCTGCTCTTCTTGGATTGTACTTCTCATCAGGAGCCTTTGTTTGCTTTCTGAGCGAGAGACAGTGGATGGACTGGACGTCCGGCTTGTCGAAAAATCAAGTCGTTCAATCTGGGTTCGCATTGAGCTGTGTCTCTCCCTGCAAACGCTCCACCTGTCTGCTCTCTCCAGCCCGCAGACACAGTTGTGAGCCGAAGGAGTTGCTTTGTTTACAGGGGAAAGTACAGCCGGCAATCTGTTCACCACTGCCAGCAGCACAGACATGCCAGCGCACATGTGTGGAGGCTCTCTACAGCAGAGGGCCACTTGCGCACAGTGACAGTGTGCGAGCTGCTGGAGGAGGAGAGGGGATCCCTACACCCTCTCCACGCGTTAAATGGCCGTCATCATGGGCCATAAAATCAGCGCGGACCCTGAAATTGCACATTGGCAATGTCCTCTGCCAACGCCAAAGCAGCTCTGATACATGGGGTACAGCAATTACGCACAGCTAGAGCCCTTATGTAGAGCCGTTTAAAGGATCTGATAATAGGTGAAGGTATTCTTCTCCAATAATCCAGGAATATAATTTCCAATTTAAAATAATGTCATTCTAATTGTAATTATCATGATGTATACTGACAAACATATTTACATAAGACTGCCCAAAAAGTTTACAATGTAATCAAGTCTTTTTTTTTTTTTTTAAATTGTAAATGTAATCCTGACACAATTTAGTGGAAAAAAAACAGCTCTAAATAAATTGTCACCCAAATTCCCACTTTTCCTTTTTGAGTGCATGGTACACATGGTGTTAAAGATGCGTACACACAGTCTCACCGCCTGTGGGGTTTCATACATTCGGAGAAACTGCGTGGAAAGTACACATTTTGTGTGTCGGCATGGTTTATACATTTGGTCTTCGGTGTGTGAGCGCATGTGTGCCCTCAGCTGAGAGGTCACGATCTGCCAAGTGTGAGAGCGAAGCTTGTCCACAGCCTTTGACAAATTTTAGATGACAAAACGTGACTGGACAGGAGTGACACCCTTGTTAGACGAGCTACTTCAGAAAACACCGGTGTAGTGGGACAGATGGCATTTAATGACTAAAGCATGAAAGTTTCAGACATGGAGGCGATTTGTTTCTGACCCCTGGTGACTTTGTGAGCTCACTGACCTCCTTATTGCATTTTTTTCAGTATTTGCCCCATGTCTGCATTGTAAATATGTGTCTTTGCCAAAGTTGCACTTTTGATCAAATAAATATGCTTCTTTGCATCTGCTTTAGCCATGGTTTGTGATGGAATGTAACTAAGTACTTGCACTTTAATTGTGTATTTCTATTTTTGGCTACTTTACTCTTCCACACCTCTACATTTTTTAAATCTGAATAATTTTATCAGCAACAGAAAAGGACCCAAAAATGTCAGCTGCGTGGTAAACACAAGGACATGGCGAAGCGTATTGTTGAAAATGCAAGACTCTTAATACAAATTGTATTAAAACAGTAACAGTAACAACTGCGGTAGGCTAACTTTGTAGCAACATATTATATATTTCCATCGTTGATCAATCTGCCAACAGCAGGTCTTCACCAACTACAGATGTTTTTCACACTCAAACTCATACACAAGAAAACATAGTTATTACTTTATTTATTTATCTACTTGATTTAGATATGAATTACAAATCTATCCTAACTACCGCTGCCACTTTAAACGTTGCATTCTGCCACACCCGACAGGCCATGTGAAAGTAGTGTTTTTCCGCATTAACTTTGACAATGGCGTCGCACCTTTTGCACTTAACCGCGATGCGTGCGCCCTTAAATGATTCCATTGTCCAAACATTATGTTTGGATGAGGCCATAATCTGCCACGGCTAACCGACATCTTTTCCTCTCCCCGTCTGTTCCCTGTGTTCCGTCGGCGTCTCACTGCCGGTCTGCCGGTGCAGTTAAGGACTAGTCTTTCAGGTCTGGGTGTTTTGATAAGGTGAGTGTTTGTGTTTATCTGCGCGCTCCCAGCTCAGTGCATTACCATGAGAATGGTTTAAGCCCTTTGCTAATCCTCTGTGTCTCTGTTGTAATAAATGTCTTCATTCACACACTCCGCAGCGGAGAGGGGATAGGAATACAAGGCGACGGCAAACACAACGCCTTCCCAAGAATGATGCAGTCAAGCATGTCACCTCGTTTTGACCTGAAATTGTAGTATCCGTCTTGTACCGATCAGCACTGTCTCAAGAAATACTCAAATTAAGGCGTCACATCAGATGAACAGTGACGTCGCGGTTCTACAAGTTTTTCCGCTTAAACAGTAAGAGAAATTGAAGTTTGATTAGATAAGATTTGTTGCAACATTGCTGGGTTACATGGGAATAGACTACATAATGGGTTTTGGTACTGAACTTTGCACTTTTGAGGGTACCGACCAAATTGAGATGGTGCGCCTTGAAAAGTTTGACCAACGGTTGCTTAAAAAAATGATGGGAACAAAAAAAAGTGAATAGAAATAAAAGCAACCGTTAAAATGCGTTGGATTTACTAATGATATGTGATGATTGGCAAAAAATATTGAGGACCCAAATGCAAGACACTTGGAAACAAAAAAGGGAGCTTTAATAACAAGCCGGAAAAAAATGCAAAAACCACAGAATCCGTGACAACAACGTGACAAAGACATCAGGGAGCACCCACACTATATATACACAAGGGCTAGTTAACAAACAAGACACAGATGAATACAGAAAAAGGAGGAAATGAAAAAGACACAACACATGCGGGCAAAATTTCAAAATAAAACAGGAAATAATAGAACCACATACTGGACATGATCTGTTAAATGATGACTTATATAGCCCGAAAATATTAAGTAAACCCAAATCAATTTAACAAGAAAAAGCTTTTCAGAATAACTAGATAACTGGGCGAAAGCAATTCAGATTTACTGACTATCTTGGTGAAATTGATTTACGTTGAACACAGTTACACTGTGTCAGGGTTACTGTTGCTGGCAAAGGAGAACCCAAAAGCACGACTAAGAGGCAGGCGAGTTGCAAGGGAAGATCAGTTTACTTAGTCAAAAAACAGGCAGAGTCAAAAACCAGGAGATCAAAATCAGGCAAACAAATCTGACGAGGGGCAGGCAGGTATCCATAGTCCGAGAAAGGCAAAAACTGGGTCAGAATCTAAATGGCAGAAAAGAACAACACAAGACAATCTGGCAGGGAACAAGTGAAAATGGACTGGTATATATACTGAGGGACTAATGAGCAAATGGACTGCAGGTGAGGAGGAGATGGGCGGGGAAAACCAGGTGAGGGAAATGAGTTGATTGCATGGCAGGGAAGACAGACAGGACCTGAAACGACAGGAGAGTTAGTGATGAGACATGGAACCAAACCAAACAAACTGAGGGTTAGTGTAACTACGTTGCACACTGCTATTCTTATTCAGCTGTTCCTAAATAAGTTGTGGCAGCATGGGGGCGCAGGGTAGCAGGGTGGTGCAGTGGTAAGCGCTGTTGCCTCAGAGCAAGAAGGCCCTGGGTTAGAGAGTTAGGAGTTTGCATGTTCGCCCAGTATCATTCTTTTTCAGTGTACTATGCTATTCACGTAAATGGAATTGGTGCCAAATTTCAGTACCTGACGACGCATCTTTTGAGTAATGTTACATAGAGAAGGCAAGAGAGAGTGCAATGTCTAAACTAAGGAAACAAAACAAATATCTATAAAGACTTAAGGGTGCCCTGTGTTCGGTTGCCTCAAGCCAAGTTCCCTGCAGCGGCTGCAGCTGATGAGCCAGTACTGCGCTCATTCAAAGAGGGTTGAACCCTCTATGAATGACTACTTCATCATAAATAATTCACTAGTTGGAGAAGTTGTTATTGGAGATAACTGGGATGTTTTTCACTGTCTTGGTTGATGCTATCAAAACTCAGCCCCTGACTCTGTCCGAACTTCCTTATCAACATGCTCTTTCAAACGCTAAAATGGTATGTGTGGGTTTTGTAGTATGACTGAAACCTTTAAATGAAACCAAATCTGTGAATTATATTCCGTTTTCTCGGAAATATTACAGTACACAAGTACGCTGCGAGGGCACGCTGCCCTCATCTGTTTTTTAGCAACGTTTCTTTTGACAGTTATTTATATTCATACGTAGTCCAATACTTTGCTGACATTCCATTAGATTCTTCATTGTAGCCTAGTCATTCAGGTTGAGCAAAGTGCATATGAAGTGTTTACCCCATCTATATTCAGGAGTGCGGCCTTTCAATTAGAGATTATTTAATGATATTTGTAAATTTTTCCCTCAAAACCTTGCCCTTGCACTCAAATATCCTCTGCCTGTGCTGAAACTGTATGCTAGCACTCATGCTGTCCATGCTTTTATCTCTTCAGGACTAGACTACTGTAATGCCCTGTAC
Organism: Lagodon rhomboides; assembly: GCA_039737535.1. Lineage (NCBI taxonomy): Eukaryota > Metazoa > Chordata > Actinopteri > Spariformes > Sparidae > Lagodon > Lagodon rhomboides. Next base: position 10,161,746 of record CM077807.1, read on the forward strand.
TCTGGGATCAGCAAGGGAAACATCCGTAGATTTATTCAAAATGCTGCTGCCAGGCTTTTACAAAGAGAAGTGACCCCATCTCTCCAACCCTTGCTGCTCTCCGCTGGCTGCCTGCGAGTTTTAGAATTGTTTTTAAGATTTTACTACTTGTTTTTAAAGCCCTGGATGGTCAGGCTCCTGCCTGTATCCGTGACCTGCTTTTACCCCACGAGCCTGAACGCTGCCTGAGATCCGCCGGCACAGCTTTGCTCAGAAGAAGAAACAGGAAGCCAACAAATGTAGTTGAACTCCACTGATTCTGTCAAGAGGAATGGTTAAAAATTCAGCTAAAGGACTACCAGAAACTTGTTGATGGCTATCAAAAGTAACTTAGGTAAAAATGGCCAAGGGACATTTAACCAAATATTAGAATCACTGTGTGTATATTTTTGATCCAGCACATTTGGTCACATTTACAGAAAACCCATAATAAATTCTGATTTGAAGCAAACTTTTTAAATTCAGGACGATGGCGCAGTGGTTAGTGCTGTTGCCCGACAGCAAGAAGGTCCTGGGTAGGAGACCTGGCTGAGGCAGGGCCTTTCTGTGCAGTGTTTGTATGTTGTTTGCATTGAATTTCCTAAGACATGGTTGTCCGTAGGTGTAAATGTGAGCATGAATGGTTGTTTGTCCCTATATGTCAGCCTTGTGATGAACTGGCAACTTATCCAGGGTGGACCCCGCCATCGCCCAATGTCAGCTGGGATTGGCTCCAGCCCTATCCGTGTCTCGAAAAGAAAAATGAGAGCTGTAGAAATCACTGGAACCAAAAACTGCTATAATATACATTTTCTTTTTCAAGTTGATTGTGAACCTTTGCATGGTCCTGAGGTCCTGTCTCACGAAAGGTGACCGGGCCTTCGCTGTCCTCGCTCCACAGGTGTGGAGCGCCCTGCCCGGCGATCTCAGGCAGGCAAGCTCAGTGGCTTCTTTTAAATCTCTTCTAAAGACTCACTGTTATCGATTGGCCTTCTCTTAATTTTGTTTTATTATCGTTGTATGATTACTCTGTTGAGGATGGTAATTTTAAATTTTAAATTTTTAAGTCCAATTTTATTTCTTTAGGTGTTTTTTTATATGTTGTTGTCAGGCAGTTGTATTTGATACGTTTTATTTCTGTTGTACAGCACCTTGTAACTCGTTTTTGAAAGGTGCTATATAAATAAAGTTATTATTATTATTATATATTGTTGCTTGCGCAGTGGTACATTCAGTGGCTATAACCGCTGTGATCGGACTTCCACCGTGATTATCTAGAATCTGATTTGAAATAAACACTGGTGTTGCGTTCCATCATTTACATGTTCGCTACCTTATACTACTTGGCAGCACTGTTTTAAAGCAGAGACGCTGCTTGAGACGCTGTAGAAAGAGAATGAGTGGGTCAAAATGAGGACCACAATGTGCGGTGCTGTGCGGACTGGCTGCTGATGAAACATGTTGTGCTGTACTGTTGGACCATGATCTCACCATCACATCAAACTGCTTAGTGATGAAATGAATTATAACTGTGCTTTTTAAATAATTCTGGTTATACTGCAATCCATTTTGCAGTAATCCAACAAAACGCCAGGGATTATCTTGAGACTTGCTGTATTGTTTTCAATGCAACTCGATTGTGTGAAACAAAATTAGCTCAGAGAATTTGAAATTGGGAAATAGTGTATGTGTCTTAAGCTTAACATTCTGTCAAAACACACAGAAGGAGATGATATCATCTAGCATCTAGCAACAAGCAAAGCCATTACAAGCTGTAATGTATCACGCAGCTCGAAAACCTTGAAGTCAACACAGTGCAAATATCTACCAATGAAATAAAACCACTTTATGTAACAGAACAGCCAGTGAAAAGTAAGAAAAAAATGTTATATATGTCTAATGAATAGTAACACTTTCACCTACAGAAGTTTCAAGGAAATAAAAAAAAAATTCAGGACCAAATAACTTCTAGATCTATTAGAACTACATTAGTAATACACAGATACAACATTTGGTTGCAAGAAAGTGAAAACAAGCAGAGATATGATTTTTTTTTAAAGTGACAGATTCTTTGTTCCGGTATAAATGACTTCCTGTTATTCATTTGATTACTGAATCATAACCTAATGATGGAAAAGGAGTTGTCGCCTCACTGAGAAGTTGGAGGTGTGCATCCTGTTGCCGGCAGCTCTCCATTGAGCAGCCCCTTCTGGTTCAACATCCTACACACTGAATAAAACCAATCCCAGACATATTTAAAGTTGATCTACTGTCTACAAATGCCGAAAATGACCGCTGTTGCTCTGTAGACGCATTTTTCATGATTTTTGAATGACAGCAGTGCTAACTGGACAAGTTCGATTTCCTGTGACTAGTCTACAAAAGTCAACTCACAGTTTTTTTTAATTGTTATTTATTTCAATTGAATATGAAGGTGGACTTTAAAGGGACATGAGGCAGGATTTGTGAAAAAACATGCATTTTATGTTTTTTAATGCTAATGGGTGATGAAGTGTTCAAAACCAAGAAGATTTGCCTTGAACAGGCTGTGTACTGCATAGTGTACTGCAATTCGTGGTCCGAATTTCCCGTGCAGTCCTGTGGACGTGTTCTGCTACGGCCAGAAAACGTCCCACCACCACACAAAGTCCACTAAAAAGTCATACTAAGAACAAAACCAAGGTTTTATCAGCGGCATTTCGTGAATCGAAACAAAATTACGACCAAAGCCGGGCCGGCACCCGAATAAACATCGGATATGCGTTCGACTCATGGAGGCAGCTTCAACTTGAACTGGGACTGAAAACAGATGCTGACATGGCTCATTTCCTAGTGACCAGGTAAGAAAACATTACAGGTCATGTTTAGAGCTCGATTTGAAATCATATGAGATCACCGAGGACTCGGAGTGACCTAATGTGCAAAGTAGCGTTAGCTGCTAACATGTAACTTAGTCCACCGCTGTGTAACACTGAATAGTTACAGACTGCGCATTTTCCACGGTCCTTTAGTCTGAAACCGAATAGTTAGAAATATGTCCCTTTATATATGGGACCAAAAGCTCAACCTGTTATCCGGGAGGTGACGTTAGCAGCTGGCTGTAGCCACAGACTAACGGTTTGTTTGCGTCTGTGTAGTAACATTAGCCGCTAACACACAGCAGTCCCGTATCAGAGACGATATTTCTGTCCCCCAATATGCCGTCTTTGCTTTCGTCTGTGCCTTTCAGACTCGCCGCTTGTGTGTCGCTACACACAGTGAGCCGGCTTCCCGACTGCTTCATGTGTGTAGGGGATAAGGCTATCGCTCACACACAGCACAGTTCACAGTTGTAGGCTACCAATGTCATTCCATGGAGGGATGCGCGGAGGTCTTGCAGTAAACAGTCACGTGAACAGCGAGGAAACAAATAACAGCGTCACAGCATCAGCTGCTCTGCTGTGAGGAGTTCATGCGCGCTCCTGCGCTGGCTAATGGCTGCAGTTACCCTCAGGAAATGTATTGCTGATATCATTTCAATTTTGGAGAGACTTGTGAATGAAGTGAAGAAAGTGTTCATTACAGCAGATGATTTGCGATAATGACTCTGTCAGAAAGTCTTTGGCGCTTAGACTCTACAGGGAGATTTTGTGATCGAAGGGCATCGGCCTTGAGCGGCAGCAGCAAGAAGGGTCCCCCCACGGAGTTCAGACACTGGTGGTAGCGCTGGTTGATGACTCTTCTGAGACAGATAGGCTGATGAAATGATGAAGCTAATGAAGCTGATGAATCTGTGAAGACTACACGCGAAACAGCAGCATGAATGAACCAGAAGCCAGGAGACAATCGTATTTGAAAAGACGGCAGCAATATGATAGGCTAACAATGGAGGCGTGTCGCTGGGCTTTCGGATAGATGTGCCCGGCTGATGTGAGCAGCTGATATCAATTGACGGCCCCAAATAATTGCAGGCAATTATGAGTGAGCATGAGTGAGAGGGGTGAGTGAAAGGACGGTATGAGAATTAAATTAAGGACTTGCACAAGAGTTGTCTTCCTGTTTGAACTTTTCGCTAGAGCTTCATTTATTAGGGGTTGTTCGATCCCAAATATCAATACTACCAATAATGTGTACGCCTTTCGAAGAACGATCTAGAATCAATTGGGTCCATACAAAGGGATTAGTTTCAGTTTCGCTCTTCTATGTTTTGCATTTCATCAACGAGCAGAGAACCTTCCATTGTCTTGAACACATGTAATCCTTCTCCTTGCATCTCTGCTGCTGTTGTCCGGTCGGGTGCACATGCAGCCCGACATCCAGCAGCGACAGAGAGGAGCATCATTTGGAGTCTTTTCAGGGGAATACCCAGGGATATACTGTGAAATAAATATCTTAGTCGAACTGATTAGATAAAGCATTCTACAGTTGGGGTCAAAAGTTTACATCCATCGACTTCTATAAACTTCTACTTCAAAATATACATTGAACAAACTGAACAATCAATTTTGGTGATTATAGAAAGTTGTGTGAATCAAATGTTCTTTGTAGCATGGCCTCTTAACTTCTTCTGAGTGATTCTGGTTGATAACAGCTGATGACCCATTTTGATAGAGCTTGTTTGATACAGCCATTAGACTCAGACACAAACACAACAATGGGAAAGTCTAAGGAGCTCAGCATTGATCTGAAATAGCACATTATTGATTTGAACAAGTCAGGAAAGTCACTTGGAGCCATTTCAAAGCAGTTACAGGTCCCAAGATCAACTGTACAAACAACTGTTTATAATTATAAAGTGCATGGCACAGTTGTGTCACTGCCACCATCACAAAACACAAACTATCACCTGCTGCTGAGAGAAAACTGGTCAGGATGGTCAAGAGTCAATCAAAATCCACCAAAAAGCAAGTCTGCAATGAATTAGAAGCTGCTGGAAGACAGGTGTCAGTGTCCACGGTCAAGTGTGTTTTACAGCAACATGAGCTGAGAGGCTGCTGTGCAAGAAAGAAGCCCTTGTTTCCAGACGCGGCCCGGTCTTGGGTGCAGCTGGGTGTTCCAACAGGACAATGATCCCAAACACGCATCAAAAGTGGTAAAGGAATGGATCAATCAGGCTAGAATTGAGCTTTTGGAATGGTCTTCCCAAAGTCCTGACTTGAACCCCATTGAGAACATGTGGACTGTGCTGAAGAAACAAGTCTGTGCCAGGAAGCCAACAAATGTTGTTGAACTTCACTGATTCTGTCAAGAGGAGTGGTTAAAAATTCAGCCAAAGGACTACCAGAAGCTTGTGGATGGCTATCAAAAGCACGTAACTTAGGTGAAAATGGCCAAAGGACATGCAACCAAATATTAGGATTACTGTATGTATATTTTTGACCCAGCAGATTCGGTCACATTTTCAGAAAACCCATAATAAATTCAGATTTGAAGCAAACTTTATAAATTCAGGACGATGGCGATAAGTGTGGTCTACTCTTCATATACTTGAACCTAACATGTAATTACCCAGTGTTCTCTAACACCACATTGAGGACACAGAAGTCACATTTAACTCATTTGCACAGTGTCCAAAACACATGAAGATTCAGAGGCGTGTCCAGCTGCCCTTGTTCGGCCACGACCGCGAGCCGATGTGAGTGTTCAACAGTGCCCGGAGTATCTCTGTAAAGATACTTAGCTAATAGCACAGAACAAGGGTACAGGAGCAAGGGAGAGGCATACAGTAGGACGGAGCAATAGAACAGAAGATGTCTGAAACCCACAGTTAGCCTTTGCACCTTCCTTTTTGAAGAAGATGAAGGGATCTGTGGGGAGGAAGGTGAGATGGCGAACCTCTTCAACACCTTTGATGCTCAGACGGCAGCAGGAGATCAGAGACGCCCAGATGGAGAATGGAAGGAAAAGCATCGACATATTGTAAAAAAAACCATGAGAGGGAATGGAAGAATAGATGGAAGTAAGTGTTCCAGCAGCGGAAAGACAGAGATGGAGACCCATGTCAAACATATCTCTGCCTCCCTGTGTTAAGTGCACTGCTATTGGAGCATGTGAAAACAGAGCATTTAGCCCGCTGCTGTCCTATATGCTTACATAAACACGTGAAAGCTCCATAATAATGAGGATCTCCATGCGTTTGTGTGCAACATGCATCTTACTGTCCAGCAGCCAAATGGAAAATGACACCAAGGCAGACACATACACACAATATGTATTGCTCTGACTATGAGGTGACAAAATTTCTTAATCCCTTAACCAAGAATAACTTTGATCATAACAACATTCCAGCTTTAAAAAACCCACTGGCTGGCTGTTATAAGTCATTATCCTCCATTGGGACAATCAGAGGTAAACAGTGGAAACACAGTGTTCCCGTTACAAAGTTAGCTAACGGGAATATGCACAAGTGATTGGCATTGAGTTACTGGATGAGCCAGGCTTTTTGGACTTCTTTTTCCACACATCAATGTGTGTTTAAATGTGTTCAGAGTCTTTAATTAGCATTAGCTTTGCATAATTTTTTTTTTAGTTCATACACCGTGGCTTTTAAAAAAGTATCAATCTGGTTGCTAGTATGTGTTGGGAGCAACTGCTTGTTACCAATACGTAATATTTGGATATCGCAGATTAATCGATTTGAAGCCAAACATAAATTCCCCCTTCAATCACACATATTTGCATCTTTTTTTGTACAGTTGGATGTTTGAGATTCACTTTGTAGAATGATGTATGTGCAGAGTTTGACACTAAGGCGTAAGTAGAGTATTGTGTACATCTTAAAACATTTCAGGAGGGTGTTTTTACATTTTTAGCATTAATATCATTGTTATTTTAATAGGAGGAGGAGTAGTAGCCTAATATTTAACATCAGTTACATCACACACAAGGTTTTCTCATAGCATTTTTTATACTGATAACAACAGTCCTTTAGCAGGTATTTATTATTATGGAGATGGACTCCAATTTATTTATGTATGCATAACAATTTACAGACTGCGTAACAATGCTTATAAAAGCCTTATGAGTTTCTCATAATTGTTTATAACAGCAGTAACAACATATTTATTTGTTAAACTTTTTATGTCATTTCTTAGCTTTATAGTGCCTTATCAATATTAATACATACTCCAGTATGTATTAATTGTCGTATGCACTTATCAACAGTTAACTATGCTTTTTTGCAGCTACTGGATAATAAGTAGTTATAACTATCTTTTCCATTTAAAAAAAATGCATTCATTATGCTATTATTAACCCTTATATAATGTTATTAATGTTATCAAGCACCTTTTTAATTTTGTTCACACATTTCTAATAAATAGCTTTAAGTGTCTTATACGATGATAATAAATGCATGAATTATGCTAATGTTAACCCTTAGAGTTTTATTAATGTTAATAAGAATCTTATATTATAAGTGGCTTTGTAACTATCAAATATTGATTATTACAAGGACCTTAATATAAAAGCGTTGGCCATTTTTATTCAGTCGAAGACACAAACCAGCACACACATACAGTTTACTTCGAGCACACACACTTGTGGTTCGCGCTGGGATGAAAGATGGATGGGCAAATATTGAGCTGTGACAGGGTAAACAATGGCCTGGTAACCAGATGGCTGGACTGACAAGCACACACACACATACACACACTATTGTAGGGAGAAACAGACTGTCAGGAACGGGATCACTTCAAAGCTGAGAGATCTTCATCCCATTTGTTGTCGTCTCCTTCCAGATGTGAACATCCTCCTCTGCCTCCATCCATCCAACACTTTCAGTCAATCCCGTCTTTCCTGCCTCCTGCTCTTCCTGGCAGCTACTGAGGTGGCGAGTCACCACACGCTTTCTGTGAGACATGACTTAAAACGGAAAGTCGTCTGTCACGACAGTCACAAAGTGAATCTCCTCGAAATGTGCACTTGCATGTACAGTATCTGATGAGCAAGTACAGGATGATGCTGCGTCCCAGCATGTTCGACCTTTTTGACGGACCGAGGCAGGAGTCTCCCTGAAATGAAATAAAAGTCTGTTGTCCACCTAAACACAGTCTAACTTATTAAGACAGTTTGGAGTGTCCAATTAACCAAACCTCTTTGCAAGAAACCAGAGTACCCAGGCAAACCCCTTATGCAGACATATGCTGTGTCTCAATTCAGGGTCTGCAGCCTTTGGAGGTTGATTTGAAGGCCAATTACGCCCGAAAAATAAGAAAGAAAGAGAGAAAATGGCGACATCACGTGGCATAGATCGTCACTTTCGCGGGCCTGGGCGGCAGAAATCGTGACGTAAGTGTAAGGGCGGGAACATCTGGTGACGCAACAAGGAAATGCTCCAGAGGCTAGACCGTCCCATTTAACAAAGGTTGGCGTGGCCGTCGAAGGTCTCTCCGAAGGGCTTGCCCTCGAAGACCGCAAAGGCCGAGTCCTCCGAAGGATGCAGACCCTGAATTGAGATACAGCCATAGTGAGAACATGGAGACTCACAGAGAGTCATCCCAGGCAGCAGCAAGACTTACCAACAGAGCGACAGGCAACCATACTGTAGCTATACAGAGCCGCTGTTTCAGAACTGTGGACAGCTGCCCTGCTGACAGTCTCAGCTTCAGCACCATGGCCAGAGAAACCCCAGTCTTCTCTTTTGCAGATGGCCCACTTTCAGGGAGCTAAGCTCTGATGATGTACTACGGCTCGATGCTGTGACAGACCCAGACTCACTTTGCTTTGTGTGAGCATGACATAAGCTGTGCAACAGAGCTGCAGAGACTGTAGACTTACCACCGTAAGGCCGAACCTCAGGTAACTTTTGTGTGAAAATGAAAGTTTGACTTTTCTTGACGCTCGTCTTTCAGCCTCTGTGCTCCTTGCATCCACAAGTAGGTGACAACAAGCGTCAGGGCAGCCATTTTTAGAGACAGTGGCGTGACTAGAGTTTATAACTCGAAACCATTTTGAAACATGTTTCAGTTATTATAACTGTTACTGCTGTGGTTTCTGTACATCTCCATGCACCCACCCCTTTCTGCCTCCCCCTCCCTCAACTCAATAGGTCACGCTTTCCCTCCCCATTGTCAACAAGTGCTTGCTCACCGGGGGGAAATGCCGGGTCTCTGTTGATTAAATCAATAAAGAGAATGGTCTAGACCTGCTCCAATTCCAAAGTGTCACGAGTTGTAAATTGGTGGGATATTAATAAAACTGACTTGTCTTGACTTGTGAAACAGTTTATTGGTCTAAAATTACTTGTAATACTGTTACAGGAAGGTTTTAAACACGACATGGTGATTAAGAACGGCTGTAATGCCCCATCAAACTGATTTGCCATATTTTTTTTTATATTGCCAAACTGATTTGGCTGATAGAGAGCAGGCTAATAGATTAGATTGGAGGGCACACCACCCCTTCCTCTCTCTCTCTTATTTACATAAATAATAACTGGAGCACGGTTCATGCTGAAGCCCGAATAATTACTTAATTTCAGTAGGGTCCTTGTACCGGTCAGTGCTCTGGCCCAAATCAAAATGTATTATACAACAGAAGAAATGTGTAGGTTCTGTCCAGATTCTCTGATCAGTGTGTCATGGTTCTGTCTTTTGATTTCCTTGCCCTCTTGTGTCTCGTCAGTGTTATTTCTCCTCTGTGCTTCCCCCTCGTTAGTTCACCTGCCCTCGTCCCTCCTCTCTCTCCTCACCTGCTCCTCGTCCCTCCTCTCTCTCCTCACCTGCTCCTCGTGCCCTCCTCTCTCTCCTCACCTGCTCCTCGTCCCTCCTCTCTCTCCTCACCTGCTCCTCGTGCCCTCCTCTCTCTCCTCACCTGCTCCTCGTGCCCTCCTCTCTCTCCTCACCTGCTCCTCGTGCCCTCCTCTCTCTCCTCACCTGCTCCTCGTTCCCTCCTCTCTCTCCTCACCTGCTCCTCGTTCCCTCCTCTCTCTCCTCACCTGCTCCTCGTTCCCTCCTCTCTCTCCTCACCTGCTCCTCGTTCCCTCATCAGTGTGTCTGTATTTAAGCCTTTGTTCCCCTTCACTCCTTGTCGGATTATTGTTTTGCTTTATATTGTATTGCCAAGTATCGCCTCGTTCATGTCACCTTGTTTTTGTTTGTTTCTGGAAGATAATTAAATAATGAATCCCCGCAGCCTCAGTCACCCTCGTCCCTCCTCTCTCTCCTCACCTGCTCCTCGTTCCCTCATCAGTGTGTCTGTATTTAAGCCTTTGTTCCCCTTCTACAAATTTCTACAGAGTGATTTGTGGGAATGGGCTGCAGAGGATCTGGATAAAATCGCTTCATTAATGACTAATTAATGAACATTAAAAAATGCTTCATAAGTCGTTTGTTAGATAAATGGTTAAAGTTCAATATGTGACTTTGTTCTGAAGAGATGAAATATCAAAGCTCACATGAGGAGAACTTTCAGAGTTGCGTACCGGTTCCATTCATGTTCAGTATAACGGTTTACGGTTTCTATACGGCTCTGTGAGTGATATGTTACCAAAATGACACACAGCAAGCTGTGGTTACCTCAGTACAAAATCCACTTAGTCAAAGCAGGTTCCTTTGATGCCGATGTATTCGCCACACACACACTTGCACGTGCACATGCAAACCTACAATTACCATACGCCGCCGCGGCGTCTTTGTATTTGAGGCCTAACCTGTATAATAGGTGTCACATTAGCCAGACAACAAATCAAACCGTCCTTAATTTCCCAGGCCTCTCCTCTGCTCCACAGCTATAGGCCCCTCTTTGTTGTCAAGGGAGTTTCTAATTAATATGATAAATAAGATGGCGGGTTTGACTCCCCGATGCTTTTTAATTGGAGGAAGCCTTGAATGGCACGCGGGCAGACGCCGAGATTAGCGGGTTATTTGTGAGTGTTTTGTATAAGAAGAGAGAGAGAGAGAGAATTTTTTATCTTCACAGTGATTTCCTGTCTCATTGTGATACTTGACTCGCTGCTTGTTGCGCGCACACACACACACACACTCACACACACACACAATGGGATTTGAGAGACAGCTGACAGTCTGGTTTCATGAGCCTCCACGTTAACTTCCTGACAATCAAAACCACATTCATGTAGTTCCGTTTCCCAAACACACACACACACACACACACACAGCACACACACTCAAACTCAATCATTTAATGAATTTATTCATTTATTTATTCATTTTCAGGATTACAAAAAAATTATCCAAAAAAACAATAACCCTTTACTTAATTTAATGCTTTCCACCTTGGGCTCCTACTTACAGACACATATGTGTAATGACATAATGTAGAGCATTATTTATACTATCCAAGAATGGTATCAGGGTCATATAACACAATTATACATTCACAAACCGAAGACATAAAAGACAAGATAAGAAACATGTACATTCATATCACAATCCTTCATCTTACTTGAACCACATGTCCAACACACTGACACTCCTCAGATTAAATATATGCCCTGTGTTCTCTACCGGAATCCCCCCCTTCCCTATACCAGCCATGCAAAACCTAGTTTTTTTAGATTTCAGAATTCATAAATATGCGTCGATACTTTGTTGAATTGCTTAACCTCATTATTATCTTATCTTTGGAATTCTGTTATCTTCAGAAGTCTATTCTATAGTCGAATAATATCTCATTAATTCTTTAAGTATGTTTTTTTTCCCCAGTGTTTTAAAATGAACTTCTCCAAAAGGAAGGAAAACATTCTATAGGATACCATATTTTTTCAACATTCTGAAACATACACAGAAAAAAAAAAAAAATTCTGTTTTTAGAATTTAATTCCACACTTGTTTCACCTATAGATGAGACCAAAGGGAGTGTGAGAGGAAGTTGTTAGATCCACACGTCATACACTGTGTCAGGCTTGGCGGTAGCAGGAGTGGTGGAAGGACCCAGATGCACGGACGGGAGACTGAGGCTGCGGGGATTCATTATTTAATTATCTTCCAGAAACAAACAAAAACAAGGCGACATGAACGAGGCGATACTTGGCAATACAATACAAAGCAAAACAACAATCCGACAAGGAGTGAAGGGGAACAAAGGCTTAAATACAGAGACACTGATGAGGGAACGAGGAGCAGGTGAGGAGAGAGAGGAGGGACGAGGGCAGGTGAACTAACGAGGGGGAAGCACAGAGGAGGAATAACACAGACGAGACACAAGAGGGCAAGGAAATCAAAAGACAGAACCATGACACACTGAGCAGAGAATCTGGACAGAACCTACACATTTATGTTGTATAATACATTTTGATTTGGGCCAGAGCACTGACCAGTACAAGGACCCTACTGAAATTAAGTAATTATTCGGGCTTCAGCATGAACCGTGCTCCAGTTATTATTTATACAAATAAATAGCTATTTTGAAGATTTCAAAAATGCATAAAAACTCACTTAACTTTGCGCAAAATTCCTGGAAATCATCTCTTGGTGACATGTCCTAAACCCAACAGGAAGTCTGCCATTTTAATTTTTTGCTCATTTTTTGGAATATTGACGATTCGCTACTAAACAGGAAGTTGCTGTAACTCGGTTGCACACGGTCCAATCTACACCAATGGTCACGTGTTTGGTAAAAGTCCCGGCCTGAACACATTTACGCGCCAATATTTGCTTACAGGATGAACATTGCTGTAAGGATGTTCATACGGATGAAATCTGGCTGAGACCTCTTTGTCTTTCATTTTGAAGAACGGTTCCGCTCAATTGATGTGCCTTATTAGACCAGACGAAGGAGGAGATTAGGGCATCGATTAGTGTGAATTGTGAGTTCTAACCATTTGTTAAAACTGTTTTTCAGTTCATTAATTAGCACTTTTGGAACATCCGCAAGTGCACCGACACCCCCAAAATGTGAATATTTACAAGAACATCATTGAAAGTTGAGCCATAAATTCTCACTTTGACTTTTTAGAAAAAGTAAAGAAGATTTTTGAACCAAAATTTTAAGTAGAGTTAGATGTTGAAGCTTTACTTTTGTTTTTTTGCTGTGTTTTGCAGCACTGGATGATCTGTGTGTGTGTGTGTGTGTGTGTGTGTGTGTGTGTGTAACCTTCATGGTACACTCCGCGCCACCTACGGAACGCTACGAGAAAATCGGTCGAATATCTGACAGCTTCGCCTCTAGCGTCTACGTATCAACATCCCACTTCTCTTGCACAAACACACACACACACACACACACACACACACACACATATACTGACACACACTCTACTCTGATCTCCTCATCCTCAGCTAATCCTGCTCCATCTAAATCAGAGCAAATAGCCCGGAGGGGACAAACCGCTGTTATTTTGTGCCCATCTAATCCTTCTCCCCATCATTCTCATCTCCTTCTTATGTCTGACAAGGCTCCTCAACATCAGTGGAGATCAACGGAACCGCTGCATGCGTGTGTTTATGCGGAGAGAGAGAGGGAGAGAATGGTGAAACAAACACAGCGGTCCAAAGGGGATTTAACTCCAGTTTCTCCGGGCCTATTTCGGTGCTGCATGTCAAGTCTCAACAACTAAGAAAAAATCCTGACTGGCTGGACAGTCAAAAACCCGTCTCCGCGTCTTTCTGTGAAATTAAGAGCGTGGCTCTTCAGAATAAATTCCTCTTCCTGGCACCGCCGACGGTGTCAGGGAAAAGGAGGGAGGAGAGCGAGGAGAGAGACAAAGGCTGTAGAGGAGCGAGAAGGAGGAGATGAGATTAGCGGACGAGAAAAGGAGATGTAAGGAGAGGAGGTGATGAAAAGAGCCGGATGAGAGGAAGGAGAGATGAGGAGCGGAGATTAACAAGAGACGAGGGAGAAATAAAAAATATTCAAGAATAAAGGAGATTAAATGGGGATAATTGGATGAAGGATGAAGAAAGGAGGTGAAGTTAAATGAGGTGAGGAGATGAATGGAGACTTTAAAAGAGAAAAAGGAGCTGAGAAAAAGTAACTAAAAGAGAAATAAAAAGAGAGGATGAGGTGATGAGAAGGGAAGGGAACAGGTAAGAGGGGGAGTTCCCAATCGTTTAATTGCATTTTTTCAGATATCAAAATGACTAGGGTAGGAAATGACCAGTTCAAGGGACATACTATTAAAGAAGACAATATTTGCCGACATCACATCTGCCACAATATGATTTTACGCTATTAGCTTCAGCGTATGGCATTAGCCGGCTGGTCGGCACACAGACTTTTCTTGTATTCATACATTGATAGCTTTCATGCTTTATATGAACCTTTTCTGGATAACTGCTAGTTTAAGTCACTGCATCACCCGCCAGAACATCTGCATCTGCATCATGCACGTTCTTTTCTGACTAAAACTGTTGAAACAGTCATGAATATTACCGTAGCGAGAACAACAAGTTAGCTGACTTTCTGATTGGGATGCCCTGATTGTCTGTTGTATATATCGATCAGGATCAATGGATTGTTACACTGGATTGTAACTTCATTATGTCATTGGCAAAAAAGGCAAAGGAAACATACAGTTAATCCTGACACCAGACGCTCAGCTTTGCTTGACCCATTAGAAAATTAACTAGACAAACACCCCTGGGCTCATCTGGTTGAAACACTCATGGCTGCGTTGGAGCTTTGGACTAACAGTGCGCAGAGCTTTCTCCGACACTCTGGAGAAGTCTGGAAAGTTTGATGGACAAACATAAATAAAAGAGGAGAGAGGGGACAAGGTATGAATGTCGGAGAAGAAGATGTAGACAGGAGGGGATTTGAAGAGAAGAGAAGACAGTGGAACAGAAGAAAACAAGGTATGAGGAGAATAAATGAGAAGGAGCAGATGAGGGAGGAACGAAGGGGAAAGAAAAAGAGGAGAGGAGATATAAAGAGGTGAGGAAGGAGAAAAGAGATGAAGAGACAATCTATAAAGACAGACCACTGAGAAAAGAGGTAAGGAGAAGAAATAAGGTTTAAAAAAGATTCAATGAAAAAGGAGCCGAGGAAGGGAAAGGAAAGGAAAGGAAAGGAAAGGAAAGGAAAGGAAAGAAGGAGAGGAGGAGGAGACTAAAGGAGATATAAAGAGACGGGAGAAGTAAAGGGGAGAAGAGGGGAGAGCAGATACGTACATTATAAGGAGAGGAGAGGATATATAAATAGTAAAAGAGAGGACGTAAATGAGGAGGAGAAGAGGAGGAAAAAGACAGAAGCACACACACACACACACACACACACACACCGCACAGTTGCCTCTTTGCTACAGCAGCATTTAAAGCTGTAATGACAGGCCAGAGAGTGATAAGAGACTCTGAGTGGAGAGGCCACTATAGCTGCTCTCCTCTGCCTGCTAACAACTGTAATTATCCAAACTCCACACTCACTACTATTGATCTCTCCCTCTCCCTCCGCCCTCGCCCTCCCTCCCCCTCCTCCCCCCGAGCCTGAGTGTGTGTCCCCGTGTGTGCCTGTGTCTGTCTCTCCTCGCTGACAGGGTGGCGGCGGAGTGCGTCCCTCTCAGCCCGAGAGTTGTTCACACCTGCCGCCGGTAGATGTGGAGAGCGGCGACAAGGGCTTGGACAAATACGTGACAGCCGCAAAACACAAATATTGGTGCAGCTCCGGCGCTCCCCTCACACTGTGTGTTAAGTATGACGAGTGTGTGTGTGTGTGTGTGTGTGTGCGCTCTCATGTCTGTCACACCTGGTTTGGAGGACATGCCCGCAGTTTAGCATCAACACACACACACAGTTTTAATGTGTGTTACTGTGAATGTTTTCTATCGAATTTTCTCACAAGGAGGGTAAAATGGTTTTAAGCCAAAGTGGTTGGTTCTTTCTTCTTGAGGTTGGCATGTATATTAAAATAATTTTTTTTTGTTTTAGTTATTAACCTTAATAATCCCATTTCTTTTCCCGATCAGCCCGATCACCAGGATGACTGGTTGGCTGGTAGTTTACTTTTCTGCAAACCACTTTTGTACATGTCACAGGCAACACACCACACTGACATTTCTATGAAACGTGTCATACGACCAGCATACCTGACATTCACATCGGTGGGTGGAGGGGATGTTGGTGGAGATACAGTCAAGAAAGGCTGTGAAGACTGTGTTTCAACAATTGACCATGGACCACAGTGATTCAACAATTGACCATGGACCACAGTGATTCAACAATTGACCATGGACCACAGTGTTTCAACAATTGACCATGGACCACAGTGATTCAACAATTGACCATGGACCACAGTGTTTCAACAACTGACCATGGACCACAGTGCTTCAACATACGACCATGGACCACAGTGCTTCAACATACGACCATGGACCACAGTGTTTCAACATACGACCATGGACCACAGTGTTTCAACATACGACCATGGACCACAGTGCTTCAACATACGACCATGGACCACAGTGTTTCAACATACGACCATGGACCACAGTGATTCAACAATTGACCATGGACCACAGTGATTCAACATACGACCATGGACCACAGTGATTCAACATACGACCATGGACCACAGTGTTTCAACATACGACCATGGACCACAGTGATTCAACATACGACCATGGACCACAGTGTTTCAACATACGACCATGGACCACAGTGATTCAACATACGACCATGGACCACAGTGTTTCAACATACGACCATGGACCACAGTGTTTCAACATATGACCATGGACCACAGTGATTCAAAATAGCAGCCCAGGGTTTGATCTGACCTGTGGCCCTTTGCTTCATGATATCCTCCCTCCCTCTAATCCCATGTCCTGTAAATTTCAGCTGTCTTGTCAAATGAAATGAAAGGCCCAAAATAATTTGGAAAGAAATATATACTATGAATTTTTTTAAGGAGACTTTGGGACAGTTAGCAGCTGTGCTTGTGGCGACAAAACCAAGGATTTTAAACATCATTTTTTCTTTACCCTAACCAAGTGGTTTTTGTGTCTAAACCTAACCAAAGCTTAAGCACAACGTATACGCAATAAATGTATAGTTACAACTTAAAGAAATGTAAAATTCGAACATATCTATGGTTTGCAGAGATGTACAGTACATTGTCAAAATGTATTCTGACAATTGGCCCGTTGTGCTTTAGAGCATAACAATGCAGAGGAGGAGACAGCCGACAACACGCACTGAAACCTCTGTAGGCATATTTGGAATATTTCCTAAATATAGACAGGTTTATCTACCTCCATCCAATACAAAGCCTGTAAATAAAGTCAGCGACGGCCCTCGCAGAATCGTTACACTCCATGTCCTTGCTGTGAGTCCTGATCGTGATGCAGGCCGAGTTCAGCGTAACTACACTTCAATGAATAGTGTTCCCCTATCAAACTTCCATTTTTCAAACGATATCCCGAGCTGAGGGATACCACTAATTGTCGCACATAATTTGGCAGACAGTCTGATCGTACACGCGAGAAAGTTTCTTGTACGCACAAGATGTTTACTACAGAGCCCCCAAAGTGACATGAGAAAAAAAAAAAAGTAACATGAGAGAAAAAAAAAAGCATTGCCAGATCTTGGCTTTGAAACTCGAGATCTCGACTTTCTTTGGCGAGCTTTCGCAAATCCGACAATGCATATGAGAACCACTAGAGCCTCTCGGAGAACTTATAGCCACTGAAATTAGGTTGCAGTTCGTGATTTTACCAGCATGAGGCGAACAAGTGCAAAAAATATGAGGATGAAGAAATCCTCGAGGTCCTCCTCCATTACATATCCTTCTTTGCCACCACCATCTAGCAACAGAGAATCGGTAATCCGCAACAATCCGACGGCGTGAAGGTACTGACCAGGAAGTTGAGATGACATGCTTCCTCTTCTTCTTCTTTTTGTTTTACGGTGGTTGGCATCCATCTTACCAGTGCATTACCGCCACCCTCTGTTCGAGATCACATTCGTTTCACCTGAGAAGTTTTAATATAGTTCGATTGCCTCCTGCTGGTAACATGAGGAACTACAACCTAATTTCAGTGGAAAAAAAACTTGAGATCCTGAGTTTCAAAGTCGAGATCTTGAGTTCCAAAGTCAAGATCTTGAGTTCCAAAGTCAAGATCTCGAGTTTCAAAGTCAAGATCTCGAGTTCCAAAGCCAAGATCTCGCAATGCTGTTTTTTTTTCTCATGTCAGTTCGGGGGCTCCGTAGTTTCCTGTGCGCACGAAAAAAAAAAAATCTGTAGAGTCTATGATTGCGCGGGCCAGCTTTGTGGGTAAGCCCTGTTTTTCTGGACTTTGATTTAGTTGCTTGGCGTTAGAATCGTTTTGTTTAGGTAGAAATGTTTATGATGCGTCTATAGCTGAGCTTCTTCCCGTTAAGTTGTTATGCTGCATAACTATGTTGCTACATGATTAGCATGCAGCAACATGGTGTGCTGTGTGATATGACACCTGCCCCCTCGGGTTCTCGGGGTTAACTATAGTACTGTTGGATCAGAAAACTTTCTTACTATTACGCCAGTGATTTGTAGTGGTTTTTGAAGGCACTGACGAATGCCCCGTCGATCAGATAAGAAAAACCTCCTGCAGGTGTAATAAGAGGATGACATTAAATGTGTCCTTGCAGCTAACAGATAAGATAAGAGCTTTTTTCTGGTGGTATTTAGCTGTGTGTCTTAATCATGCCATAGCTCTAAAATCATTGAAATCAGGAGATAACGACCAACCTGACACTGCCAAAAGATAAAGACAGTTATTTTTATTAGTACTTAAGAGAAGACATAAAGGGAAATTAAGCAAAGGAGTTTTGGTTAAACTTGTAACCTTCTCTAATTCTTCACACAAGCTACAATATAATTAGTTTGACCACCTACTGTGCTCTTCTTTTAAAAAGACCCTTTGGAACATTTACTTTACCTTTTGATTTTCTCCTTCTAGGTACATTGAAAATAAGTTTAGTATTAAAGTTTACATTATGGAAAATGGACCTAAAAAAGGTAGACAAAAAAGCTTTAATGGTGTTTTTTTTTGATAAGCCGTGCCAACAAAACTAATAAGTCTTTATTAGAAAAGATAAACGCTATATGGATGACATGTATAACTTACTGTGGTTCTTATCTGAAGAAGAAAAATAGGAGTGGAATTGAAAATATCAGGGCTTTAAGTGTTGAAACTAATCAGGCCAGCTGTCATAAAGGCAAGGTTAATAGCCGCTGACAGAATCGGCCTCGGCAGACACCCAAGATAGGAAAAGGTCATTTTATTAGCGCTGCCACACAGACACACACATACATACGGTTGTGTATCTGGGTGCGCGTAAATATTCGACACACTCCCAGAGGATCGGGATCCAGTCGCCGTGCGTCTCCTGTTGTAGCCGTATCTGGACCATCAGATAGCGCCATTCAGCAGGGGGGAAGGATTTACATGTCGCGCCGTGGCCTCGACACCCACACAAAACCTTTCTTTTGTTCCCCCCGTCACCTGTTCCAGATTTATGACGTCCAATTATAAACACGGATGCTAACAGTATTCCCCATTAGCCTATCAAATGCTTTAGTGGTTGTCCCCTCAAAGAACCCTTTGCTGGCCTTTCAGCAGTAGCGTAACCAATTTATGGCCCCCCCTCATCCCCCCCGCCCCAAGAACATCGGAACAAAGACCTCCCTGGCTCTGCTTTTTGTTTTCTTGCACCGCTCCCCAAGACAGGTAATTAACAGGGAAGGAGTTTGTGGTTAATTTGCGAGATAATTATCTAAATTAAACTGCCTTTCGTCACACGGGGGCCTCTATCTCTCTTTCGTACTTGCCTGCCTGGCTGCAATCTGTCTCTATCACTTGATGTGGGTGGTCAGGGTATTGTGCCATTGTAGAAAACAAAACCAGTGATGACATGTTCCTCTTTCTTTCTTTTGTTTTTCTTTCGCTTTGTTTTGCTTTTCTTTGTTTTTTTTTTAGTCGGAGAAGAAGTAAATGAAGAGGGTAAAGGAGCAGAGGGAGATATCGAGGAACACAGACAGAAAGGGAGATAACGCGGAGAATCAGTTTACTTACAGACTTAACTAGATGACAAAAGGGAAGAGTGTCATTAACACGCACACACACACACGTGCACACACTCATGATCTCATGTGCAGAGGCTGTTATTTATCAGGTTGCTGTGAATAGCAGCAGGGCTGATCTGCGAGGCAGTGTTTGCCTGGCTCAGGATCTCGGAGTGGAAAAAGTCCAAATTTAGTCTGCAGAAGTAACATGAAGTCGATCTGTCGTAGCAAAGATTCTGACAGATTTCTAGGAACTGAGTCCTGTTAAAAACCCTTAAGATGAACTCTTCAAAAGTTTGCCCTGTCTCATTAATTATATCCTTATCCTCCATTTTTGTAGTTCCTACACCCCATAACACCACAGTACATCATGGTCTTATGTCATGGCACACAGATATTGCAAATTGAGATGTATAACCTGATTGTCTATACACACAGTAAACACATGAATATTTTCTTTCACCACGTCTGGCTTGAGTGCCTGACTCATCATAATTGGCATAATTATTATATTCATCATGAACAGCTGTTTTTATCATGTTGACTAAATATTCATGCAGACCAAATACTTTTACGATGTTGACATGTTGATGACGGTTCTCAGTCATGGTAATTCTTAGTGCTGTGTCGTAGGCAACTGGACGTGTTTCAGTTTCTTGAAGACGTGTCACCTCTCATCCACGAGGCTTCTTCAGTTCTAACTAACTGGAGGAGTTGCAGGCTTTTAAACTCTGTGTGAGAGTGTCCTTACAGAGTCGTTAAGGACACCTGTGAGCTCTGAGTTTCAGAGTCGTTAGGGCCACCTGTGGGTCGTTGACCCAACCGGCCTTCATGTGGGTTGCGAGCCCAGGTGTGAATGGTTGTCGGTGATTGATAAGTAATGTCGTAGACCACCTCCTCTGT
Organism: Lagodon rhomboides; assembly: GCA_039737535.1. Lineage (NCBI taxonomy): Eukaryota > Metazoa > Chordata > Actinopteri > Spariformes > Sparidae > Lagodon > Lagodon rhomboides. Next base: position 10,182,584 of record CM077807.1, read on the forward strand.
TCAGAGACTGTTGTTCCAGTTTCTGGTACCAACGAGTGGTCACTGGAAGGAATTGCACTTTCCATCAAAGGATTGTGGGTGATATGGGGGGATGGGGGTTTGATTATTTGTTTTCTGTTCAACTCTTGCTGCCCCTCTCACTGTTTTTTGTTCTTCTTGTATATACATGATTATTAACATGAACTTTTCTTTATTTTTTGCAATAACAAGATCTGTGAATCAGGCTGAGGTCCAGACCCCTGCTTCAAAGAAAGTTCTTGCTAAGCAACCTGGTCACTATCAAAGTGGTAGATGTAGTCTGGGTCCCCTGGTGCACTCCTGTTAGAGCCATTGACTAATGAAAGTCATCTCCCTAATTGGCTGACAGTGTCTCCTGTTGGGAGTGAGTCAGGAGGGGTCACCGGAGCATTAAGTCCTAGGTTGCAAAGGTTGCACAGTGCAGGAGCAGATCAGAGCCCTGACTTATCTGTCCTTCCATAGGCCAGGTTAAAGCACTGTTTTTGAAACATGACTCTGTTTTCTGCTTTTAATGGTGATCGTGGCTGTACCAAACTTATCTCACATGAAATCCCCCTACTACTTGATGGCACATGCCTACATCTAATTACAGGATGGTTAAAGCACACATACACCAGCTGCTGCTAGAGACCAATGTGTATGTTGACAACTGACGGTTAAACACCAAAACTCGGAAGGATGCCTTTCCTCACCCAGAATAGAGGTGTCCTTGGATGCACTGTCTGGAGTTAAGCAGTTCTCAACAATGGATGTTCTTAGTGGTTACAACCAGGCACCAGTGGCAAAGTAAGGCAAGCCAAAAAACGCTTTTTGCACACCCTTTGGGCTATTTGAGTTTAACTGTACGCCATGTGGGTTGTGTAATACACCAGGTACATTCCAAGGTCTAATGCAAAGGATGTTTGGAGAACAGAAGGACCAGTCACCATTATCATACCTAGTTGACATCATTGTCTTTTCCACCAGTGTGGGACAGCATTGGAATGATGGGCCCAAGTCAAGCTGGAACAGTGCTCTTTCCTTAGAAAAGAGTTTTGGTAAGTGGGCCACCTGATCTCAGAGGAAGGTGCTTCCAGTGATCAAAATGAGATCTAAACTGTTGCTATCTGGCCTCACCCCACTAATATCTGCTGAGCTCAGGTCCTTTGTAGGTTTCACTAGTTATTACAGGTGCTTTTTGGAGAGAATTTCCAAACTGGCTGCACGGCTGCATCGCCTGGTGGCTCAGCCCTCTGGAGTAAAGACTCAAATGTAAGGGCCATGGTGTGTTGCTGGGAGACGTCTCAACAGAGGTCCATGTTGTTGAGCATGTTAAAGCCTCAAAATAGCAATTTATTTACATAAGTAATAATCAGAGCAATTCCAATAGGGCCTTTACACGGTTTGTGTTCGGGCCCCAAATACTTTTTCCTTGAATATGAGGCATGTGAAAATTCAAGTCTAGTATCAAGTACCACATGCCCACAACAAGCACGACTCAGATGCCTCATACAAACGATAAGAATCACAGTTAGACAGAAGGCCAGCAGATGTAGAAATATATTTTAAAAAACAACAAAACAAAACAGGTCCTGTAGGAAATCCCAACAAAAAGTTAAATGTTTAGTGGAAAAATATTCCAGCCAGGAGTCCTAACACTGCCGGAGGTGAGGAGCTCTGGGACTATATGACGTGAATAACGTTTTTCTGAAGAGAAGTTGTTGGTGAGCGATATGCTTTGACATACAATATGCTCCCCAGTAAAAAGCCACCGGTAGACAGACTTTTTCAAACTATAACAAAACCCACCCAAGCTCTCAATCGATACGCAAAAATGAAAGTCATTGCATTTGAAGTAAAATGACTGTTTAATGTTGGCTTCATTTTATACTTTCACCCCAAGAAATCTCAAGACAGGATTTTAATGTGCCAATTATTGGACACGCAACCATAGCAGGAGCCTATGTGGCTACAACAGCAGTCGATCATTGTTGGGCGATCAGGGTGGACAGATAGTATCAGCATGTGTTTAACAAATTGATTTCAATCACAATCTCTCAAATCAAACTTCCATCCTCAAGCAAAAAATCGTTCCCCCCAAAAAATGTCATTAAAATTAGCCATTTCTGTGCCCGCTTTCATAAACTCAATACATTGTGAATTTGCATCAGAATGCCTGGATGGAAACCCGGCTCGCGCGTCTGTGTGTCTGTCCTACTCTCTCCGTCCTCGTCCGTCCCTCCTCTCTCTTCCTCTCCCTCTCTTTCTGTACTGTAAAGGAGGAATGATCGCTCCCTGTCACATCTGTTGGCACGTTGCCATCAAGCCTTGACAGGAAAATAATACTCTTCAGGGAAAATAATACACTCGTTCTGCCATCGGCGCTCCCAGAAACATGTCTCGGTGCGCGTGTGTGTGTGTGTGTGTGTGTGTGTTTGTGTGCTTGTGTCTAAAAGCCTGCATCGCTGCTGTCAACCTGAGTACAAAGGATCACTTTATATGATTAGTATGCATCTCGGAAAAACATATTGAACAAAAAGCCCTGCCCCGAATTCTGCTCCACGCCAATTAATGGATTAAGAAATTATTTTGAGTCAAGGCTTGTGAGACAGCTATGATACGTGGCTGGAGAGGGCTTTTTTTTTGTTGTGGTTATTGCCAGCCATAAGGCCATAATGCATTGTGATCATAAAACATATATGATGTTTACAATGTATATTTTAACTGAGTGACGAGGACTCTAAAACATCTCTTGGCTCTTTTTAACGCAATGAAAAAGAAGTCTGTCCCTATAAAAAGTTGACATTAAACACCTTCCATGTTGGAGGCTCTGGAGAGGCAGCGCTTGCGTAGATTCAAACCACTGACCTCCCAGGTCACGTCAGGCCGTGCACCATTAGCCCATCACTGTACAGAGGAAGAAAGTCACTTTGAAACAGTAGTTAACCTCAAGCTCCACAGAGCCCTGGACCCCCGTCCACTGCCAGCTCACCCAGCTCTCAGTCTCATGTTATAGATTTTGGAAACAATCTGAAAATAGAAATTGAAATCAGCTTGGCCCAAACGATGACATTTGATTTCTTAATTAGTGGCACTCCACGCTAGGTGTGTGTGTCTGTGTGTGTACTAAGGTGGAGAGTTTCCTTGGAGAGAAATCTTACCACTTATGAGGTGGGCGGCTGTGCAATGAGATTTTTGAATATATTATTGAATGATATGAAAAGTATTCAGAAGCTCACTAGTAGCACACTTAGAGGCAAGAGGTGGGCCTTTTTCACACCAGGGCTTCTACTCACAATTATTTTTTAATGCTTCTGGAATTAATCATTTAAGTCTAGAGAATGCTAGAGACTGTGAAAGACAGCAGTCCAAAACCAGAGGATAATTAATTTGATAAAAACGGAAAATGAACAAATCCTCACATTTGAGAAGCTGGATGCAGACAGCAGCTGGAGTTTTTGCGTAATAAATGGCTTGAATTGGATTTAATTAATACATTCCTAAATATGTGCTTTTGCTTCTTTTGACAAAGATCAATTAGCTAATTTGTCTGCAGCAGTTTAAACAACATGTCATTTACCGTCACAGTGAAATGTAATAAGTCACCAATGTTTAGGAAGTAAAACAGAGCTCATCATGTAACTCCCCTTCAAGGACACATAAGGCCAGTAAAGTCCCTGTTTATATTCACCCAAAATGCAAATTTCAAAAAATGTACTACATGATTATGTATATATGTTTGTAGATAACTGTATATATGTTCCATGTGGCGTAAAGGAGTTTAAAGACTTTTGTGTTGTTGAGCAACCGTGTTTTATAGAAACAAATGAAGTGAACCTCAATAAATGATCATAAAGACAAGTTGCACGTTCAACAGCAGATGTCATTCAGACATAGCCTGTATCACAATATAATCCTCTAACTTAGACCAAGCAATGTATTGTGTTCTGTGTAGTCTCAGTATAAGAAAATTGTTCCATCATTTTATATACTGCCAGATAAGCATTATTGCTCATATTCCATCCTCACATTTCTAACCTGTATTTAACCAGGGGGCTCTTGAGATTGAAACCTCTTCCACAAAGGAAGTTTGCATTCATTCATTCATTCAAACAGAATTAAATACCTTTTAACTTCCTTGCCACTCAGGGTAAAAATGAGCCATTGGGACCTCAGTTTGGACTTGAATTTTGGGTGTAAGCACAGATTTTAAGTCTGTCAGTGAGTTGAAGGTAGTCACGTATGCATTTCCATATATTTAGGACTGTAGTTAAACAGTTGACCAGTATGATGTTTGAGGGGTCTTGTCAAAAAACAAACCTTCCATTGCCATATCATAAAGCCGTTCGAGCCGCATCGCAAAAACCAACCAACCAACATCAACACCTCTTTATTTATAGCCGAGGTGACTCACTGGCAGAACTACAACTATATTTGCTCACATAATTGGAAATGTATTGAAAAGACTTTTCTAATAGTGTAAGTGCATAATGTGATACATGGTCAATGACAGAGTGGCTCATCCATTATAACTAAAGAGCGGCCCTCGATTCTCAATTTCCATCCGACAACATGGAAAATGGCAGTCCATTTTCCTCCACTAATGCAAACAACATAGCCGCTCTAAAATCAATGTAATTGGCCGGACCATTTAGTCTGACTGAATATCTTGTGCGCTGCTCGTAGTGGCGCGATGATGGCAGCTCGGTTCCTTCATGGCGAGGGGGTCGGAATAATGGGAGGAGCACTGACACGCCGATGATTGGGGACTCTATTCAAATACGTACGGAGGCACATTTGCATTCATGATGCTCGTCAACCAGGCAGCTAAAAAGGTGATGTGTCATTCAGGGGATCAACTTAAGCCCAGCACTTCTATATAATGTTATTTTGCTTGTTTTACAGCCCAACATTTATTTACACAAAACAGTGACTTAACCAATAACTCATAACAGTCGCTAGTCTGGACGCGATGTCTCAAATCCCCTCCTCACTTGCAATAGTGTTAGGTATTGTGATGGTGGCCATGTTTCCATCTACTTGTCGTGTCCCAATCAAGAAATACAAAGAAAGCATTAAATAGTTAGTGCTTACCGACTGTTTCGGAATAAACCAGGATATACAAAGCAGAGTTTGGTCTAAAGAGGGTGGTATATGGGGATTTTCCACTGGCACTTTCGGCTACACTAAATCAAACCTTGCCACCCTTATTCGGTTTTCCGTTACCTGTTTTCCGGCACCAAGTTGAGCCAAGGTAGGCCCAAGATGAACCCTCTCTGGATCGGGGGGGCCAAAGCTCACCTGCCAACACCTTCCAGCAAGGTAGCCTTGTTGTAGTGGAAATGCAAGTGCCGAGTCAAACCGAGTCAGTATTGAAAAAGCCCCACTGGGCAGAGTTGTGCACGGCTGTAATGAACAATGTAATAGAGGTTGAGGTCACTCTAACCGCATTCAAAACCAGTTGTTTGCCAACCATCCACAAACTTCAAAGGAGAAGAAGAAGGAAAACCAGTGGCCTTGGCCGTCTGTAAGAGTAAAATAGAGAGAGGTCTTCAGGAGTTTTTTTCAACTATCCTTTTATGTGCGCTAGAATATTTTCTTTCTTCTTCTCCTCTCAGACCGAAACTGAAACGGTCATCTAATCACTAGTCTGCCCATCAATCACATGAAACGTTCACTGTGTCAGAACTATGTCGGAAAAAAAGTATTTCCATCTTTGGATGTTGCTAACAAGTGGCTAAATAAGTCTACAGAGGTGGTCGGGGATATTAAACGCCATCACCTGGAGGCTCATCTAATCACTAGTCTGTCTTTACAGGCAGAGTTGACCTTTTTAACTTCTACATTGGTCAATTTACAGTAAAGGGTATAGTGTATTGCTGAGGAAAAGGTGAAGTAGCAGCTGGTCGGAACACTTATTGCCTTTGGTAGATATGGTCATCAGCATTGGAGAAGAGAGCAGGGGTTAAGAGGAGCAGACTTTGAGACCACAACAGGCCCAACAGTGTCGTTCAACCATCTAACCTGACCAGCCGCACCGTCCCAGGGAGGAAGAGAGTTGGGATACGATATATGCTAATCCAACATGGTTTAAGCTGCTACGGGTGGACCGTGTTCCAGGCCGACAGAGCCCAGGACGACAGCTGGACGAGGTAAGATGGACTAACACTGATGCGAGGCGCTCACGCACAGTCACAGTGGATGGACTGCGCTTCCCCAGATGTCCAACATTTGACATGAAGATGCTGACCGTATTATAGTCTCCACCTTCCTGCTGCCGTCTTACATTACATTGAACACTCTTTACCCTCCTCAAAGACCACACTTCCTGTCTCTTACGCCCACTTGACACAGAAACAACCAACCAGCAGGACACCAGACCAAGGTAAACGCAAGAAAACCAGAGAGGCCCATTCAACAGGTCATTGCAATTGCCTGCAAGTATGAAGATGTAAATAACTCAACATTTGTTGTATTATGATGAATAAATGATCTTTGTGTCAGGTGGTTTCATTTAGGCTTCAAACATCTTAATAGCGGTGTTCATTTGTGAAGATTATCTTGCCGAACAAAACATGTAAGTATCTTAAACTTGTGCTGGTTCCAGAGATTAAAGTCTGCATTATATCAAAATCCAAGTGAAACATCCCTTAGGCTTTTACCATCATCCCTGCAGCGCTGTGTTTTGTGGAAGCGCATTATTAAAATTGCTAAAATACCAGATTATACCCCTCTAATGACCTGAGGAGAAGTTTAGATTGTGCAATTTCACACATATTTAACTTATAAAACAGAATAATATATAATAACGACACATTTTAAAATTTGGAAAATAAAGAAAAAGGAAATGACACAATGCAGGAATGACGTCGGGTGCTTTTCTTTACAAGCTCGGATTGGCTTCTAATTAGACACTGACCATAAACAAACATAGAAAAAATATAAAAATGAAAAAACTTTTCCACTGTGTCTGTGAGCAAAGAACACAAGCCTGCCCACACTGTCAACCTCACTCCGAAAACCCAGAAATAGAGGACGACTGAGCTGCTTACTCTTAGGAAATTACAAAAAATTGGGTTTCGGAAAAAGTGTGTCTATTTGTGTGTGTTTTACATAAAATGTACTTGAAACCAGGCTATATTTGTCCGTGCTTTAGAGGCAGAGCGGCTGCTCTGCGCTGGAGGCCCCTCTCACCAGGATCTGTTTGTCAGCTCCGTGGAGAATGAATGCAGAAAAGCCGGATATCCATCACATTAATGCAGTTTGATAGCAGCCTGGCACTTTGCGGCAATTCAGTCCGCGGGAAGGCTCTTGTATCCCACTGGTCCCTTCTTTTTCTCTGCAAATACTTCGGAGTGCGGCACGTCACTTACCTTCGCGGCTTTATTTTCGAAAAACAATTTAAGTGCAACTGTGCCGGTTGGATACGTTGCTGTTTTATTGAACTCTACAGTGGGGCTGCATGCTTCGGCTTTGTTGCCACTGCTCTCAGCCCTTTTAGTGAAATATCAACTTGGACAGTCTGATGATATTCTACAGGTGGAGATGTTGCTGCGACCGTCCGCTGAATGCTGTCGACGTCCAGATATGTACTGTATCAGAAAGCAACTATTATAGTAGAAGAACCTTAATTCTGCAGGTTGTCAATATGAAATCTTGAAAAATTTAAAATTGTGACTTGGTAGATTTTGTGGCCAACACTTAAGCATACCTCCAACTTAATAGTGTTGACTACAAACACCCAACATGTAGCTGCAGGGAGAGATGAGGACATTTTAAAGTAGCCTATTTCATCATGTATCATGAAATGTGAGAAATCAAATAAGCGAACCTCAAGTTAAGATTTGTTTTTTTGCACGAATAAACACGTTGAGATGTCTTAATATGTGATTATCATTACACATTTGTGTTGATTTACCGCCTATAATTTCTAAATAGGAGGATTAGAGTAAATTCTGCCATATATCAGTTCATTTTAAAGGTGACTTGCATTAAATTAGCTTTTAGTTTGAATGTTTTTAACATTATGTATTACATTAGTGCAGATATTATATCATTTACAGTTATGAAATTTCTCTTTTTTTTCTTGATAACAGGCAAAAAAAATAGACAAATTCAAAAGCAATAAAACAAGTCACAGACTTTTCCTGCAGTTTCTCACCTTATCTCCCCCCCTCCCGTCTTTACACCCAGTTAACCTCAATCTCTGCAGAGTGTGAGCAGCACAGTCTAACAATCCGCTCACATTAGAGCGCTGAAGCTAATGGTGCATCAACAGGTCGAGACTCCGAGCTCCCATAATGGCGGTCTTCATTCCACTCGAGCTTGTTTGGCTGTTGTGGAACAGTTAGTCTAAATAACAGCTGAAGAAATGGCGTAATGCTAGCATAGTGATATTTCATACCGATTCATGTTTGAATTTCTCTGCCCCTCGAAAAAAAAACACCAATCCAGTCCATTGTAGAGCCCATGTCTGCGTTTACGGCATGCAGCCAAAAGTCCCCAATATGGATGATTCATATTTTATAGTTCAGTGGCTGTAAAATGTAGAGTTAAAAAACAAGACACTTAAAAACCCACATTGTTCTGACAGTGTGATCGAGCTTTTGTCGTCATTGGATTTAGATCTTTTCCTCTGGGTTGTTGCGCTGACAGCCAATAATAAGAGCAGCCTTTACTGTGTTTGTTGTAGGCAATATGGTCAAAAAAGGTATGCAGATGTGTTGAACTTCAGGTTCAGGTGTTTTGATGTGAAAGTTGGCCAAAATTGCAATATTGAATCAGATCTGGCGAATTTGATGTGTGAGATGTTACTTTGAAAATTCAAATATCTTCTCCTTTTTAATTATCTAAACAAGTTCAATCAATTAAAAAAAAAAACAGCTCTCTTCAGATTCATCGAATCTTCCTTACAAAGACAGACATTTTAACAATCATACCTCAGTTGTCAACTTTATAGCCGAATGGAAAAGAAGGACATTTTTTCCCCCTCGAAATAAAAATCTAACTACGCTGAATTCTGATCATTTCTCTTCACTTCTAAGTAGTAATGTTCATCAGAGTGATCTTCAGTTGCCTCCCACAGTAAACTGCCTGTTAAACACACAACCCATGAACATGAGACAAATCATGAGGCCCTGGTGTTTCTGCACGTGGTCCATTTGTGACTGGAAAACAGCAGTTTGCAGGCACTGTACACGCAAGAGTTCATACAAACAGGACCGTAGTTGTAAAGGATTCAGAGATCTGTCTTACAGTAGGTTTAAATGAGGAGTTTGAAGGTGGATGTCAAGCTCCCACTAGTGGAGAGTTTCTAAATTCTCCATCGCTGCACTAAAGAAGAGAGGGTTTCAACCCGACAAGGTCCTGACATTCATGTGCTGCACATCATTCTCTCAGTGCAAGTTAAAGGAGCAGAGCTCAGAGCCAAACTTCTGTTTATCTGCCAGTATGAGTGGTAGTTATTGATCCGACTTGCACTGCTGATGGCCTTTGCATCTCGGTGATCTTTGTCATAAGGTTGTCATGGCGCCAGAAGTTTAAACTTCGATACAACACTACTATAAAAGCGTATTTCCACGGCATGGCAAAGAGAAAAAAAAAAAGCTCAACACACAAATTAGGATCATTTTGTTCCTTTTTTTTAATTGGCAACCTGCACACAGCGAAGTCACCAAGCACACGGCAACACCTGTGTAATTATACTAATATCTGTGCAGCCTTGGGTTGAAAATCAGATTTTTTTACATATAATTTCAGTACCCTTGATTCAATTTACTGAAGATATTGTATCATCTTTAAACACATGGTATCACAAAAATATCAAAGCATCAATACTTTTGACAACCTTACTTTGTAAAAAATGTGGAGTATATAGTTCTATTTTTGACTCCTAAGAAAAAGACAGAAGTTTTTTCTTTTTCAAATTACTTTCAGTGAGTCATTCGTCTCTGTAGCCAACGCTGAGAACATATGGGTTCCGACCTGTATTTAGTGGGGGTGTTAACAGCCTAATAAAATTACAGATTTTACATTGTACAATTGCACACAAATTACACATGTTTAGCATGATTTTGCTGGCCATTAACAGGATTGCCAGGAGAATTCTTGACCCTTGTTTGCAAAAACTTTGCAACTGGAGCTACAGCATCTGAGAATTGAAGCTCACCACCAAACAGTTTAGGTAATCACACTGATTTCAGTACTGAAGTTGATGCCATTTTTCCAAAGGAAGAATATTTCAAATGTGTATGTCAGAAGTACAAATGTGACTAAATTCTGCACTACATCCTATCTCAAGTGTGAAAAAAACAATCTAAAAGGCAGAGACCGCTGTGGTAAGCAAAAAGTTGTGTCGAGTGAGGTACATGATAACTTAAGTTATATTTAAATGCATAAGAGTCTAGATCTAATTCTGTGAAATGACCTTTCAAGGCCCAAATGAGCCTTTACCCATAAGAGAAGTGAAGACAAAATGAGAAATCGAATGGTGACATCATGATGGCAACAATATGACTCGGTCTCTGTTTGTAAGGCTGTGCTGCTATCTAGTGGTTTTATGAGGATTTACAGTATTTCCTCATCTGATCGGCATTGTTTCCACCAGTAAAATCTCAGTCCAGCAGGATGAGGGAAGTACATTTGTTTTATCCTTTTTTTTCAGCTTGGATTGTATTTACCATTTCCATGTGCAAATGTGTAGTTCAGATATACATCTCTAAACTATTTGTAAATGCAAAAACTGATTTACAAATTACTTTTGCTATCCAAAAACACAAAATTCCTTTTTGTGAAAGTCAGCCTTTAAGTGAATGTGCTGTGATTTGTAAAAAAACATGTCTTTTTCTAAATATATATATTATTTTAAATAAATCCACAGACAGAATAAAGGATTCTCAAATCTGAAACTGTAATTAATCTTTCACCTTTCCTGAATAATCTAGTCCTGATTTGCCTCAATTCAAATCAGTGTTATTTATATAGCCCACAATCAGATTGCTTCAGTCCCTAGACCCTCAGTAACAGAAAGGAAAAACCCTTTCAGCATGTCCGACTCTGTACAGCAGGGTTAAGTGTCATGCCATCCAGACCTCTAACTTCATTGGCATCTACATTATAAAGCTCTAAAAGCATTTCAGGAGAGACATCACTGGGGTTGCCATCTGCTCTCCTCCCAACAAATGCATGTACCATCATTGCTTCAAATACCTCTTCATCTCAGCCAAATGCAGAGGCAAAGACAGCTGCCCATTTGGTATTTGTAGTGGTCTGTTGCAGTGAGGTGGGGAAGCCAATTCACAAGAGATATCCTATCCAGTCACTTTCCTGCTGGTAGGAAAAAACATGTCAGTCATCTCCAGGAAGACTGACCAGAAGACCACTGTTGGCTGCTTCGTGATAAGCAGAGAAACGTAACTAATTTTGTGCTTACTGGTATTTGTGCCAACGGTTGTTTCAAGACCTAGCAGTTGGTCATAAGGCCGTGGGTGAGGTTTATTTCAAGTGTATTAAACCGACACATGACTCTGTTGGTGTTCACTGTGCAGTACCGTGATTACTTGGTTAACACAGTCTCTGGATCTGTTCCTTCCTCATTTGAACAAGCATTAATCCAACCCCTTCTAAACAAACCCGGTCTTGATCCCCATCGTCCCTCAATCTACGGACTTATCTTAAAATTATCATTTTTATCCAAGATTTCAGAAGAACTCATTTTCATCACAGCTCCTTGCCCAGATTAGCAATAACAGCCTATTTGAAAAGTTCCAGTTTGGCACAAAAGACTTGCTGATGACGTTGGATGCCGGTGACTCCTCAATCCTGGTCTACTAGACATGGTGGACCACGGCATACTTTTAAAGCATTTGGATGCTTGGGGAGGCCTTGGCACCACCCTCCAGCTGCTGCATTCTTTAATATAAAAGTGTTCCAGAAGGATCCATCCGTGGCCCTTTATTATTATCAATCCTCAGAACTATGTTTTGACGGCCAAGCAATGAGGGTTGTTCAGCCCTGCTCTTTGCATCTGTGAAGCATTTCCAAAATAAGATCCTTCTTATCACGTCAAGATCTGAACAAAGTACTTAATGCCCTTGTGACTTCCCGGCTAGACTACTGCAGCGGCCTTTACTCTGGTATCAGTCAAACCTGATACCAGAATGCAGCAGCCAGACTTCGAGAAAATACGATCACATCACTTGGGTTTCAGCTACCCTTCACTGGCTACAAGTTAAATTTGGAATTTGTTTCAGTTTGGTTGTAGCAGGACCCAATAGTGGACACCAAGACTATGAGTCGGTGAAATGAAGTGCACTTATTCAAGGCTCTACAAGCTCAGTTGAAGGGATGGGTGGAGGTAGGCTCATGCTCCACGTGAGGGCTGACTGTGCAAGAAGACAGAGGCTCAGGTGCAGGCTCCGGCGAGTGGGAAGCGGTGGATCCCAGAGAGATCGGGCGGTGAACTTGGGCGCAGGTAGCTGGGCAGCAGACCAGCTGTGGTGCTGGAGCTCTGGACGGCACCGGCTCTAGGAACGATGAGGAGATACAAACAGTCAGACGAGAAGGCAGCAGCCTGGCAAACGAGTACAGAAACACTAGTAGAAAGCAAAAGAGGTTCAGCCATAGATACCATGTAGTAATGCAGAAACAGTCTGGCAGCGTTTGTATTAGAGTATATGTTTGTGTTCACACTGTTCACAACTTTGATTAGTGCCCGTTAAGGTTGAAAAAGGCTGAAGGCTGTTTGACGCTAGACAGTTATTAAGCTGAAAAGAAACTGCTTTCTCAAGTATTTGGCTGAAGGTTAGTAGGTTAGAGATGGGCCTATAGTTAACTGTAACTTTTGCATCAAGCTTGCTCTTCTTCAGGAATGTTTTAAGCGCTGCATGAATGTGTTGGGGGGAGGGTTTACGCAACAGATGGACCTGGACTACACGACAATATTGTCTAGTTTTTATTAAGGTCTGTAGTAGTAGTGGGACATGGAAAACTTAATATTCCTGGAGAGCTGGAGAGTAGATTCATTTTGGATCTTGGGGGATGAACGTTGAATGTTGAAAGTTGATCATTAGTAGAGAAGAGCATTTTAGATAGCTTGGATTCAATATCCTGGACTCAGGTACCCGGGAGCAGAGTGTGTTAGCCACAGTCAGGTTAATTTGTTGAACCAGGGATGAGCCAACAATGAGCTGGATGGAGATCTGAGCTGGGAAGCAGTTGATAGTGAGGGTAGCGTCTGGGCTCCATCTGTGTTGCCCGCCCATTAGATTTGAAGTGAGACCGTTGAGCTGCCTGGCTGAATAGCTCTGGCCTACTGGGGCCGATCCATTAGCAGGGGGCGGTATGAGTTTGGCTGGATGATCATAGCTGACATTTTTCCACCACAAGCAGTTCAGGGGCTTGGAATAACCCCGAACCTTGCCCAGGGGAGGTCTGCCATGGGTGGAGCTGCAGTACAAGCAATGGTATTTTCTCTTGTGCCAAGGTTGGCACTGGACAACAGGATGGTTGTTTTCAGCCTGTGTGACTATACATAGGTAGGGTGCATGAAAACTGAAACAGTCAGACTTTCTATTCCCTTTTAATTAACTCAAAGTTTAATTAAAGATGCTGTGGGTGATATATTGTATTTAAATAAGTGTTTAATAGTCAGTGTCACAAGACTGAAGAGTAGCTGAGTGAGGAAGCAAATAGCTGCACATTATGTCTTTGGGCACTCGACACCTCTCTCATTAATCTGGTTTTATTGCTCCAACAATGTATATTTAGAGTTGTAGTAAAATTTGTCCTTGCTTCAAGCATTGAAATTCTGTTTAGGCAGAACTAATTTGCAATCAGCAAATGAGTTGTGAAATAAACAGTGGCCGGTGTTTTCTTTTTATCCGCATCGTGGGGGAAAACTGATGTATCAGCAGAGTTTGTTTTCCTAAAGCAACCCTTGTGGCAGCTTAACCATGATTAACGTTTCTACCGTTCTGTTTAAGCAACTCACCACGATTAAACAAAGATTCATTCTGACCTCAAGCATGACTCGGGATGGGTTTTACAATTTCTAACCAAAACCACGATCTTTGCTATGAAGTAGCTGTAGCCACGCGTGGGACCAAAACCCCACCATCAACGACCAACGACACACTAGAATGTAGTACTTCCTGGAATAGAGAGAAGTTGCCATTGAACATAATCCAGGCAGCGATTGCATTTACCTAACAAAGTATTTGGCGAAAAACCATTTAGTAGGATATAAAGATCATTTCGAAGACACAGGGTTGGTGAGAAGTCATCTCATGGTGCCTTAATGCTGAATATCTTCCTGAGCTGAACCCACAGACTCTTAACTCTCACTGGCTCCATGGTCTGAATTCAAGTAGTATGAACACCTTCTCTGGCTGCTTTCGCTTCCTTTTTTCTTCCTCTTTAAACATTTGCATGAACATAAACCCTGACTGTATAATGGTTCGTACCAATAACATCAGGGGCTGACACTGTCTTTTTTTTCGTTTTCTTTTTGTACGGAAATCGATCAATCAAGATATTAGAAGTGTTGGGATGGTATTGGCAAATGGCATGCCCAACTTTTGTAATCACCTCAAGTTTCTCTTTCACTCTCTCAAGACTGAAAGTAGACTGAAGCAATACCTAACTGTGATCCTTTATAAAGAATGCAGTAATATGAAATATGCAGCACTCACATTACATTGCTGCAATCCAAATCCATCCATCCGGGCTGCGGAGGCTGCAGGCTGAGAAGGGTATCCCAGACCCCCTTTTACCCAGCAATGCTTTCCAGCTCCTCCTGAGGGATCCCGAGGCGTTCCCATGCCAGACGGTGTATATAGTCCCTCCAGCGAGTTCTGGTTCTGCCCCGGGGTCTCCTCCCAGTTGGTCGTGCCTGGTGCCCAGGAGGCATCCTGACGAGATGCCCGAACCACCTCAGCTGGCTCCTTTCGACATCCAAAATCCATATTTATGTACATATCCATTGTTTGGAGTTCTTGACAATATCACACCAACTTTATCACGTCATATTCCCTTTAAACATCCACGTTATTGTCCTCTCCTGGGTTAAAGGTTCTGAAGTACACGTGCTTCACTGAAGTGTTGATGTTGCAGGCTTGCTGTCATCTCGCTTGTCCTCCTCTTGTTGTCATTTTCCAATATTTAGTGACAAATTAAAAAAACAGAAATGGTAAGAAGAAGAAGAAAAAAAAACCAAAGCAAATCTTGATCATCTTACACGATCCATAACCTTCGAAGTGAATGAGAGATCCTTTGCTCCGAATGAAAGGTGTGCCGCTGTCTGACACACTTTGCCTCTCCATCGGCCACTTGTTGGCCGGTCACGGCAACCCCGTCAAAGTTTGACTTTAGCTGCCAAACAACGGACTGAAAGGTCTGAGAGGGAGAGAGAGGTTGTTAAGACGGAGCAGAGAAAGAGAGGTGAAGGATGGAGAGTCGAGGTGTCGAGCATCCTGCTGTCTCTCAGCCAGGAGGATGAATGGACAGCCTGCCTCTCTGCCTTTTATATTCTCTCTTCGCCTGCTGCCTCGCTTTGGCTTTTACCCTGGCTTTAGCGCACATGCGCGTGCGTGCGTGTGTGTACAGAGAGAGACCTTCAGAACAGCAGGTATATATTATACGCCAAACAAAAGGTTCCGGCATATGGTTTATGAATTACTAGCCTTCCAGAGGCAACAAAGGCCCCTATTTTCATAGAAAACACACAAAACTCCATTTTCATTTCAGCTCCATTTGATTACCCGAGCAAAGACAAAACAAAAGGCCTCTCTGGTCGCCACATCAGGGTTCATTCATCCATTCCTCCTTCATTCAGCGCCACTGAAAAGGCCTCTTTATTGCTTTCTTTTCAGGACTGACGTCAAACGTGCTTTCAGGAGTAAACCGATGACAGGAAATTATCGCCTGGCTATTTTGTACAATAACAGGGCCGGGGGGAAGAGACGACTCCTGCATTGTCTCTGTCGTGTTTCTTCCCCTTTTCTTTGGGTCGCTTCTGCTGCTGGAGAGGGAAACTGCAGAGGCTGGAAATGAATGGCAAGGCTTTAAAGGGAGAGAGGGAGAGAAAGAAGAGGGAAACAATGCAACAATATAAGTCAAATCTTAAATTATCACTAGCTATTGAGACATAAAGGTACTGTACAGCTCTAGAGGAGTTCTGATGGGTGTGTGTGTGTGTGTGTGTTTGAGAAATAATGTGGGTTCACCGTTACTGCACACTCAAACTTTGTCTTTAACAGTCTGCACCCTTGCTTGCCCAACTTACCTGCCCAAAGTTGGCCCACCACAATGTTTGAATTGACCCGGTAGATGTTTCTAGCAAAAAGTTAAAGGGACTTGAGGCAGGATTTGTGAAAAAATAAACATGCATTTTAAGTTTTTTAATGCTAATAGGTGATGAAGCGTTCAAAAACAAAAAGAATGAACCGACCCACATATCTCTCCGTTGCCTTGAACAGGCTGTGTGCTGCATAATGTACTGCAATTCGGGCCCGAATTTCCTGCGCAGTCCTGCGGATGTGACGTCAGATGACGCTGAATGCGCGTCCTTGACGGCTTGGATACAGGAAGTAGGCAAGCATGGTGGACCCAAACTAGTGTTTGGGTAGTAATGGATTCTTCTACGGCCAGAAAACGACCCACCACCACACAAAGTCCACTAAGAAGTCATACTAAGAAGAAAACAAAGGTTTTATCAGCAGCAAGTCATGAGTCGAAACGAAATTACGACCAAAGCCGGGAATAAACAGAATAAACATCGGATACGCGTTCGACTCATGGAGGCAGCGTCAACTTGAACTGGGACTGAAAACAGATTCTGACATGGCTCATTTCCTAGTGACCAGGTAAGAAAACATTACAGGTCATGTTTAGAGCTTGATTTGAAAATCATATGAGATCACCAAGGACTCGGAGTGACCTAACGTGCAAAGTAGCGTTAGCTGCTAACATGTAGCTTAGTCCACCGCTGTGTAACACTGAATAGTTACAGACTGCGCATTTTCCACGGTCCTTTAGTCTGAAACCGAATAGTTAGAAATATGTCCCTTTATATATGGGACCGAAAGCCCAACCTGTTATCTGGGAGGTGACGTTAGCAGCTGGCTGTAGCCACAGGCTAACGGTTTGTTTGTGTCTGTGTAGTAGCATTAGCTGCTAACACACAGCAGTCCCGTATCAGAGACAATATTTAAGTCCCTTTAATTGTTCATCTTTTTAGTTTATACAGTTTTATTTTATGACAGGGTTCCCTTTTAATGGAGCGGGAGATAACACTCCAATTGGTTTATCATATGTTAGGCCCAAAACGTGTTAATAAAACCCCTTTACATAAAACCTTAAGAGAAGCACAGCAAGGAGCTTAATAACTTACACAGAGACAGCTATGGCGGGACATTTAGCTAGCTAGGTTGACCATCAGGAAAGGAAAGAGAAAGAGAAAGAGAGAGTTTGAGAAGCACTGGTATAATCAGAGAGACAGATCTACAATAGTTTGACTCTTTTATTCACAGACAAATGGGTGAAATAAATAAAGGGAGGGTAATAACTATCGTAGTGACCATCATCACCATCACATTGGAACACACATCACATTTACAGTTACTTTCAGTTAAATACACGGGTTAGAATCAATAATTGGCATACATGGCTTACATTAGTGTGGTTTCTGATTTCAGACATATTTTACTTGTTGGTGAACTTTTAAAGCTTAACGGCTTTACCAAAGGAAATGTTTTTACCCCCAAGGCACGTCTCTTGATGCTCATGAGAAATGTTTCTGTACAAATCATCTCAAGTGTGATCAACCACGCCGAGTAGAAAAGAATTAGCTTTACAAATCAAAACCGTTTTTTTAGACGTAAAGCACAGTAAAAAAGAAATCATTCTACAGGAAGTTGTATATTGACGTCATAAAAATCAGAATAATACTAAAAAAACATTTTCCAGTGTTGTATTGCTCAAACTTTGGTCCAGAAACAGAAAAAACAGCGATTCACTTACAGATTATATCGTCTTTAGCACCTAAAAAGCTGAAGTCAAGACGAACTCAAATCAACTGTGATGGTATCTGTGTGCCAGCCAGATGCCTTTTCTTCCATTACATCTGCCGGCCTGGCTTTTTTTTTTTTTTCATGGTTACAAATTCACAAGTGGAATACTTCCGCTGTCGGACTTCTCATGAAAGCAACTTAGCATCTAGCATTCACAGTCACACTCAGGTGCAAGGTGAATCATCGACATTTGCAGCGCCACCATGGCCACGCACTTGAATGAAGACTCAAGTCATTAAGATCGGCCTGTGAAAATTTGACGTTGATCTGGTTAAAGTTTCAGGAGGAGTTCGATAAACGTGCAAATCACCCAAAAAATAGCACTTAACTCAAAATGGCTGACTTCCTGTTGGGTTTAGGTCATGGCCTCAAGAAACGTTTTGTCTAGGTTGAGGTGCGGTAGTCATGTGTACTGAGTTTTATACATGTAGAGGAAAAATAGTCCTTGAGGGTGTCATTACAGGCCAAAGCCAGGACATACATACACCAATCAGCCACAACATGAAAACCACTGACAGGTGACATGAATAATATTGATCAAGTCATCACAATGCGATGTTCTGCTGGGAAACCTTGGGCGCTGCCATTCATGTGAATGCCACTTGACACGAACCACCCATCCAAACACTGCTGTGGACCAACTACACCCCCCCTCATCACAGCAACACTACCCGATGGCAGTGGCCCCCCAGCAGGACAATGTGCCCTGACACACCGCAAACACTGCTCAGGAACAGCTCGAGGAACACAGACACCACAGGACACCCTCAGAGGTCTTAAGTCCATGTCTTGACAGGTCAGAGCTGTTTTGGCTACACAAAGGGAACCTTCATAATATTAGGCAGGTGGTCATAATGTGATGCCTGATTGGTGTATATTTATGTTTCATGAGTTTCAAAAAGTAGTTTACTTAGAATAATAATTCTCTGCAATTCAATAGGGTTAGGGTCACCGTTCAGTGCTCGGGCCCTAATCATATAAAAAATAATCACTGGAATCAATCACATTAAATAAAATAGAATTTTAAAGATATCTTTCATAAAAATACGATGATTTAACAGCTGAAAGTTGCCAAAAAAAAAAGTTTTAAATAAACTGAAAATGCGTGGGATTGCTGCATCTGCTGCCAATGCTCGCAGTGAGCGATACGTACAATAATCATTGTCTATAAGCAGTAAATTTGTCACAAAAACCTAAAACCGCGAGTCCTATTGCTAAAGTAGCAATAGCAGAAGCAGCACTAGTAGTGATAGTAGTAGTAGTAGCACTAGTAATATTACTAACAGAAGACAGTAGGAGTAGTAGAAGTAGTATGGGTAGAGGTAACAGTTATAGTTGTATAGGCTTTAGTAGGGGTTATAATAGTAGTAGAAGTAGTAGTAATATCAGTAGCTGTAGTAGTAGAAGTAGTAATATCAGTGTTAGTAGAGGTAGTAGTTGCAGGTATAAAGGCTGATGTCATAAAAATGGCTTTTGTGTCTGTCCGACTCATTGGGAAACAAGAAATGGAGAAGGGGAGGAGGGAGGTGGTGGGTTGGAGGGGTCTCAAGACTCCACCCCCAGCCGATAATAGGTCATTAACAGAAGGCAGAGCGATATGGTCAAAAAAAAAAAAAAAAAAGACTGAGATCAAATTATATGGTTGGTGACAAAATTCTGGAAAAAAACCAAAACAAAACAAAAAATCACATCATTCTGCTGGTTTTCAGGTTTATCGTCAAAAATCTGGTGACATTTCTTTAAAAATTAAACGAAATAATATATTTTGTGCAAACACTACGGATCACAGCAAGATATTTACTTTCACTATAGAAATACCGTTTGGTCATGCCACGGCCACACCCTTCAACGAAAATCTTATTACTAGTATTAAATAACTTTTCATTTCAAAGGTGAGCAACCTAAATTGAAATGTCTGACATCCTGTTGGGCTGAGGTAGTGGCACCAAGAGATGTTTTTGTAGATCTATCTGTGATAGATACGTGAACCGAATTTCATGAATGTACGTCAAACTAGGTGGGGGCTGTTGTAGGGAGAATAGAAAAATGTAATTTTAGTTGCCACTAGGTGGCGCTGTGACTGTAACTGAATATCTGCATGCTAATCTGTTCAAGCTAGGACTCTTATCCAAAACGCAAAGTCTGGGGCAGATTTGACCATGTACAGTGGAGTTACCGCAAATTCCTGTGTCAAGCCGCCACATTGGCCTTCGCGTGAGCCCAATGAAAACCCCAAAAAAACTCTTTTGACCAGACTGCTACGCACAGCAGGCAAGTGCCGTTGCTAGTTTCAGACTGAAGCAGTTGTCATTTTCACGCCCAGCGGCCACGTTGTGTAAATAGCACGTGTAATTGTGCCCACCTGTTGGTCTTAAAGTGAGGTGTGGTCAGGTCACTGATGGCGGATCTGGGGATTTAATCAAACATACCACAGAACTGTTTTACCTAGATTCCCCCAGCATGTCCAGATCCCCACCAGGGGGAAGAAATACCCTTGGCCAGTCATATACAAACATTTCTGGCAGCTTCAACACCTCCCACATCTTCACTTTAGGCTATCAGACCACAGTTCTCCCAGCTGAGGAGGGTCAAAAAACCCATCAACTGTTGTGTGGATAGAAGAAACTAACAACGGCTGCATCAGAATGCTGGTCTATCCTGAGCATCGCTCGTCACTGACCTGGTATAAAAAACATTTGGAGTCAACTTTTACAGCTGAGCAATAGAAAGCATCCTCATGGGAAACTGCCATGGTTGGTGCATGGCCCAGGACAGGAAGGCTCCACAGGGTGTGACTGAAACAGCTCAGAACATCGCTGGTATTCATCTACCAAACATCATACCATATCAGTAATAATTGGTGAAGTGAGTACTACAGGACTACAGAGCAGCTTCATTCCTCAGGTTTACACTCCTCACTCCACTCATTAAAATGTTTTTGTTGTTGTTGTTGTTGTTGTTTCTGTGACTCAGCCTCGTTCTACAACCCGGGTGTTGTAAACTTATACATAAATGAATCTTGATCTTTGAAATATATAAGCTGTAATAGCGTTCGTTATTCATGCACCAGGCCAGTCAATAAAGTCTTTGCTGTGGTGGAATGTTATAACTAATGAAAATAAGCACAAGGAAGACTGACAAATACACATGAGAACATTTGTTTTGTTTGTTAGTGCTCCAAAGAAGGCAAAAAAAAACAGTAAAAGAGCATGACAGGAAGTGACATCATCATGTCTACCAGCTTTTCCAGCTGGTCAAGGGAGACGGCAGCCCACCATGAGTCCAGGTCTGCTCTGAGGTTTCTGCCTGCGGAAAGGCAATTTTTTTTGGTCGCTGTGGCCAAATGCTGGCTGATGGGGGCAAACGCTGGGTCTCTGTTCAATAACGATTTAAAGACTATGGTTTAGACCTGCTCCATGAGATAACTGTTGTTAGGAATATAAATAAAACTGACTTGAACAATTTGGCTTCTCAGCGATGGCTTTGCTGATGCCTAAATGGCGGTAATATTCTCTTGGTCCAGTTTGCTCCACAGGTCACTGTAAAGGTCAGAGCAGGTCCGAGTGGTGAAGACATGTTGAATAGCGGCATGGAGTGTTGGCAGTTACTGTCCACACAGGCTGAACAACTGTTCATTGGTCATTTGGTCATTTAAGAGTCAAAAATTGGTCTCGTCCATGATGATCAGATACATATTGACCTCAGAGGTTCGTCTCGTCCCAGGTCGGGTCGTTCATGCTCTTCAGAACTCTCCTGATAGCCCTCTCCAGCTCCTTTCTCGCTCGCTGCTCCTCCTCCAGCGTCCTCCTCATCCTCTTGTTGTCCTGGATGGGAAGAAGGGTGAAAGAGAAAATCAAGAGAAGAATGGAGCATCAAAGGAAACTCATAATTTCAAATTCAGTTGACCACCAGAGGCCCAGCCGATTTATCCATCGCCCGATTTTATCGGTAAAGCTTTTCTGATTGGAGTTACAGTAAATTCATTGTGATAATGGTTCAGAATTGGAAGAAACAACACTCAAATGCATTTATCATTTCACAGTTACAGTTGTTAGTCACTACTCAGATCAATATCTTATACATACAATATATGATGATTTAAATTAATTCTACATTTTTCAAAATCACTGCACAATCCACATAGGAAAGGTCTATTTTCATTTTTTCAAAAGTTCAACCCATAATCTCTGAAAGAAAATCACACATCCTTCTACTGGTTTCAGGTACGCTGTCAAAGATTTTGGTGAAAGTAGATTAATAATGAAATTCAGTAAAAAATGTTCGAACCCTATAAGGACTGTTATTTGAATGGAAATTCAATAATATTGAGAAGTCCTTGTTAGTAATACATTTAAAACAAAACTGTAGCCTCACCTGTTTGAGTTCCAGCACCTCATCTTTCAGACTGTACACAGTGTCCACCAGGCTCCTGCAGGAACACAACCAGCTCTCTACTTTAACACATATAAACCTGATAGACATAGAATCATATCTAATAATGTCAATGTGGTTTTTGTCTCCATCCCCTTTTTTATTTTATATATAGTAGGTTTTATACATCTTTTTTACCTTTACAGTGTTTGTTATAGTTAAGCTCTCAATTAACTAATACTCGCTGTTTTATGCTGTATATGTTCCACTTTGACATTCAGTGGTGCATTGTTTTATTCCTTACTGCTGTAATAGGAACCACTAACAAAGCCTCACCTCTCTGTGTTAGTACACATTAACTATGCTGTACAGCACACACACAAACACACCTCGATCTCTCCTCTCTCACCTCTCCTCCACTACAGTTTGTCCATTGCTCCTGGTTTCCTCCACTATGATCTTCTCCTCCTCTGGAAACAACATGTGCACATCCTTCCTGCTGGAACCTGATTGAACAACAACGGCAGTTCAACTTATTATTCTAGTGCAACGCACAAACACTTACACCTGCACACACAGAGGACAACATTACAAACAAGCTTGGGTACTTAAGAGGTTCCTTACAAACTAGACAATAGATGATATCACTTTGAAAATGTACCTATGTCAAGTGTGGACCAGGAAACACGGGGATACTGATAATAAGGGGTCGACCTTACCTCTGTTTTTTTCAGGGTCCAACACTTAGTTATTAAAGAGACCGATAAGCGATATTCAGAACCAATATACATTTGCAGAAAAAATAAAAATCTTATTGCCAAAATTTAGATAACTAGTAATAGAATGTAACTAACTACAATTTACTCATAGTACTCTACTAAAGTACATCTTGGAGGTACTTGAGTATTACCTTTTACTTTCACTCCACATTTAATTTCCAGTATTTACTATCAGTTTAGCTACTAGTTACTTTGCAGATTCAGATTATTTAGTGTTAATAGACTATTACATGTGATGTGTAACCAATCAGATACTGTTGTGGGCGGGACAGTAAGTGAGACCACAGAGCGGTGACTACAAATAGAGAAAGAATGCTGCAATTGGACCATTAAACACCAAAACCAATAACTGGAAAAATCCCTATCCCTAAATTTAGGATAACCAGTGGTGGAATTTAACCAAGTACTGTTCACTCAAGTATTGTAATTAAGTATAATTTGGAGTTACTTGTAATTTAGTTGAATATTTCTGCTTCTTCTTTCCAATCTACTATATTATGATTGCAAGCATTGTACATTTCCACTACATTATTTGATAACTTTGTTGAGTATTAATTCATTTTAACCCTTTAACAGTCTCTTCTATGTATTAAAGACATACATTCCACTAATATACACAGACATTCACACAACGGGTTAAAGGTTTGATATGATATATAGACAGATACTCTACATCGATCCCTAGCTGTAAGCTAGCCGGTTTGCATAAATGTCAGTGTGTTTGAACACCAATGTCTTACGAGAAAGTGAGGCAGTCCTGTAACTTGAGGCTGTCCAGATACTGTCATAATCTGAGTCCTCTGACTGGTCAGAACAATGTGGATTGCCGGGGATGCCGGTGACTGCGAGGCTCATGTCAGCAAGCACGTGGTTGTGCATGAGGTCAGTCCCTTGCCAGGCTTTACCAAACCAAATTAAATGTAGGGGGGGGTGACAGCAGGAGTGCAAACCATATTGGATAAAGGATAGGGGTTCGGAACAAATCATATTGTAGTTGTGGACAGTTTTAAAACATAAATATGAGATTTGAACCAAATTCAGGCAGAAACAAAAGGAAATTGTTCGTGTGGGATAAATAATATAACATTAAAGTGAACAACAGTGAGACAAAGATTGAAAGACGGATGATGGTGATGACGTCAAACAAGAGCATAATGGAGGAAGCATTTAATGAAGAAAACAGTGTTTGGAGGAAGTGGAAAGCAGAGGAGCACAGGGAAGACATGAAAGGAGAGAAGAGAGAAAGAAATTGTTAGAGCTGACAATAGAGAACAAACAGTGGTTAGCAATAAGACAGCTAGCAGTGTGTTAGCAGGTACGTGAGTATGCTGAGGCGTACTCACTGGAGTTGAGAGTTTGCCGCGTCTTGGCGCTGGTACAGTAGGCCTCGATCACCTTCAGTATCTGAGCGTCCTCCTCCAGAGCTGCTGTACCTGAGAGACGAGGAGAGGGCGAAAGATCTCATGAGATGGTGGAGAACTTTCAGCTATACGTCCTCTGGCAGGCACATGAGAGATGAGAACCACTGCACCAGCCATCAGCTAGGGTTAAAGTACATGGAATCTGACTGGAGATGACACCACACCAGTGTTCATTTCGTTAACGGAAGCTATGACAAAAATATTCGTCAACAACAAGGAGCAAGACCCAAGATGGCGGCTTGCAGCGACTCGAATACTGACCAAATAAACCCCCCCCCCCAGACATACAACTTTATTTTCTTAAATGGATAGATGGATAGAATATCGGATCGAAAACCGGCAAAGCTGTCTCTACTTCAAGCAACCAAAGATTCCAACCTGGTTCACTCTCCAGCTCAGGTATCCCATCACCCATCACCAAAACCACCATGCTGCACAGAGGCAAGAGGCAAACTCATCCCAATGGAACATAAACTCTCCGGACTTGATGGCAGAATCTACACAGGGAGTTTCAGGCACTAAATATAGACCAGATCAGATCAGACACTCTCACCCAGGAAAGCAAATCACTCTGTCAATACACTCATCGCCCAGCTCACCACCATTACTGCAGACAACAAAGCCATGAAAGAAACCATCCTGGACTTACCAGCATGAAGAAACAATCACGTATTCCCACTGGCGTTCCCCAACAAACCACAGACAACCAAGAAAAATCAGTCAACAATAGAGACCGTCAACAATATCACTTTTCACCAAACAACACCGCCTGGGACCAAAAATTGCAACAACAACCTACCATGGCCGATCATCCCCTAGAACAGGTTCAAAGGCAGTGCAGGCAGCTTATAGGAACGGACTTCAGAAGCACTGACCAGAATCCAAAAGAAATCATGCAAAGATGTACACAGCTACACCGAATCCGGAAAAACACGTGATGAAAGAAGGCAAGAAAAGCATCTCAGTGGACACACTTTACATAGATGGTCAGACAGGGACACTACACCCTGGCTCTTCTAAACCCCCCTCTCTCCCCTTCTTTCACTTTTTCAGAAGGATTACAAGGATAACAGGGAGAGGGAAACTACAAGACCTCCTTGCGATGGGAACACACCAGCCACGATGCCCATTAACATGTTGGCCCATGAGTGCTCATTACTACATTAGATAGGAGTACTCAGTAATTTTTGGTCAGCTCCAACTAATCTTCAAATTTGGCCTTCATTTTGATCTCAACTACACACCTGTTAAGTTTCATGACTGCAACTTGCACAGCTGTGGTGCTATCACATTGAGAAAATGTGCTTCTGTGGCTGGTTTCCACTGCAGTAGGCGTCACCAAGACCACATTTTGCCATGATGACATCCACACACAGACTCCCACGGTGATGATATAACCAGCTGTGTTGCCATGTTAGCACAATATGTGAGAACCTTGGTCAATACAGCAACTATACATAATATAGTAACATCAATAAATATTTAAGTCAATATGAACTTGGCAACTTAGCTGAAAGCAACTACCATGGCAAGGGCCATCTGTGTTTATTACATGTAAGCCTGGAGCTAACAGACTGGAGTGCTCGGTTATAGTGATTTTGCTGAGAAAGCTGAAGTAACATTTCTGATCACATACTTGGTGCCAATTCAGAATTAGTTTAAAATCCTTTCAAATCCAACAACTATTTCCCAAAACAACTAGAAGCCATCTCAACAAGGAATGCACAACATTAAACGTACACTGAACAGAAATATAAACGCAACACTTTTGTTTTTGCTCCCATTTTTCATGAGCTGAACTCAAAGATCTAAAACATTTTTCTATATACACAAAAGACCATTTCCCTCAAATATTGTTCACAAATCTCTCTAAATCTGTGTTGGTGAGCACTTCTCCTTCGCTGAGATAATCCATCCCACCTAACAACAGGTGTGGCATCTCAAGATGCTGATTAGACAGCATGAATATTGCACAGGTGTGCCTTAGAATGGCCACAATAAAAGGCCATCCTGAATCGGACTTTAGCTTTCATGTCTTTTTTAAGTCTGTGCAAGTCCACTTTCTGCCCTGAAAACGCACATCTTCCAACCGATGGCTTCTCCGGTGAATTCTTGTCTTCTTGTTTGTCACGTTTCTTTTGACTTCTAGTTTTTAAGCACCTCCACTTAATCCAACAACGATGACAACAATTTGTTTGATAGTCAGTGAATTAAGGGGGCTAATTTCAACTTTCTATTGGGGAGCTCAGAGTTCCGCAGCTATCTTCTTGCGTCACTCCACCGGAAGTCTCACGGTACACTGCATACTTACTTTTTCTGACAGTGAAGTCCTCTTCTGAAGGTTTCCTCTCTGGCTTCCTCTTAGGGAGCAGCTTCTTCATGTTCTTGGGACTCTTACTACTCGTATCCTACAAAAACATACACAGGAATCAGAATGTTGGTCCAATCCCACTTTAGAAGTACTCAGAAAACACTGTCACTTTATTCCACTGCGATAAGGCCAAGTGGATGAAGTAGGTAAAACATTTTAACATCCTCTAAACATCTATTCTATTCTATACAGCATACCATAAAGTATAAGGCTCATGTTAGTATACCAATGTACAGCACCTCCTTCTGGCAGAGAGCAGCTGAGGGCAGGAGTGGAGGCGCAGGGCGGAGGCAGCTCAGGCTCCAGGGTTTGGGGGTGCTCGGCGGCTCAAGAGGCCCCCACATCGGGCTGCCGCTGTGGGCCGTCCCGCATGACGGCGGGTGGGGAAGGGTGTGGTAGGTGTGTCCGGTGCTCCCCCCACGAGACTCTGAGTGTCTGGAGGGAGTGACGGGATGAGAGGGCAGCTGGCAGGAGCAAAAAAGGGAGGTGGGGAAAGTAGAAACAGAGACAGATACGGTATGAGGGCGATACGTTTGAATATGATCGACCGACTAACTGGTTCATCGACTTATTCTTACTGTGTGGCAGACGGACTGATGCTTGTGTGCCGGGGTGGCTGGAGTGTGTGTGTGTTGGGTGAGGAGGTCCAGCCAGTCCTGCAGGTCCTGCTGACTGTAGCACGCCACCTGCATCTGCTCACACTGGCTGCCTGCCACCACAGACACACATTTCAGGTACTCAGTGCAAAGATACTAAAATCATGCTGCTGTGATCTTAAACAATGGAATTCTATAAATGACCTCAATTAAAATGAAACTGGTCTACGAGCAGAGTGAGAGAGAGGGCTGACCAGATATTTCAAAAGCGTTCTTCAGGTTTTCTCCATCCTCTATTCTTGAGATGAGCATTCCGGACAGTGGGATCTTCCCCTGTTGAGACACAGTGTGTGCATCAGATCAAACCACCAATGCTTGTTGGAGTTTTTGAGGTCTACGACATAATAACTGACACATGCAATTTTTGTGCTTCCTATAATGGTAGAATGAGTGTTTTGTCTACTGCTAGACTACTGAAGTGTGTAAATTAAGCATCCTTATGTGCACCTTTAATCCCATGTAATGTAAACTTACCTGATAGATGAATCCACTCATTCTGAGGCTGGCAGAGAGCATGACCAGGGTGTGAGGGAAGAGAACGAGGTAACGCTCACTTAAATCCTGAAAAACAGACACAAAGTGCCTTAAAACGTGCTCTTCTGTGGTCACTCGAATGTTCATTTTGGGACTGAAAGCATCCTCAGGGTCCGTTTACACCACACCCGTTTGTCTGAACTCTCCGTATTTGTCCAAAGATATATCACTTACAGCAGCTTTAAGGGGAAACTGGTTAGGTTATCTGGAGCGTTGTGATGAGTACCTGACAGTTCTGTGTGTGGACGGTGGCCTGGGACATGTGAAGAACAGGCCCGAGGGTCTTGATGTCATCCCCCTCCCAGTTTCTGATCGGCTCTGTTAAAATCTGCAACTCCAGGTCCTTCTTCTTCCTCACCACCTGACACTGAGCCTGAACACACACAATCAACACAATTCCACTTTAAAAATGCAAGTATGTGAGACCAAAATCATTAACTACTCAGCTACAAGTAAGAGTAATCTAACAAATATAGATTCATGTGTGTGTGTGTGCATCTTACTGCAAAGCTTTTAAAGGCCACTATGCAAGCATGAAGATCGGCGCTGTCAGGGTGCTGGTCCTGAGACAATAAGGAAGTAAAACATAGAGAAGTTTTCCAATATCCTGCATGCAGACTCAGATCCTGGCAAGTTCTTGTTTAGAGGAAAACGTTTTTTCACAAAGTTCATCTCAGTGTTACTTATTACTTGATATGTATCTGTACAGGTCAAGTAACAGACAAAAGCACTGATAGATTCCAGCTCACCTCCATGTGTCGGTCCAGTTCTTTCAGCAGCATCGGGAACCTCTCCAGCCTCGTGAAGGGTTTACTCAGACTGGTGGTCAGAGTCAAGATCCCAGGAGGGGGCGCCCCCTTTGACTCCATGTACTCCCCCAGCTCCTCACTGTGATGCATACACACAAACACATTAACACACTTTTAGAAACCAAGGCAGATTTTTTTCATAATTGTGGTTGAAAAGTAGGCCAGTAAACCAGAATTATTAGCTTTCATTCTTTATTTTATTTCCAGAGTGTGTTCACTTGTTATAATTTAGCTTTTCTTGTTGAAATAAAAAAATGTGTAATAGTCCATGATTAGTTTCAGGATTATTTCAATATATATATATTGGAGGTATTTGTCACAATCAAAATGTAAGAAGTTCACAATATGTATTAAAAAACAAACACAACACTTTTTGAAGGCAACTGACGAGAAGACATCACATTCTCAAGAAACAAATGCACCAACGCCTCATCTCTGACCAAATTGACAAACACTAAAACTAAAGACATTTCTCATATATATTAAATTTATATTAGTTACATTTACATTTAGCAGAGTTTAGTTAGTGTTGTAAGTACACAATAATCGTGTAGTTGTCATCTTTTTCTAAGGCAATGTTTCTCAAAGGGGGCGGTACCTTTAGCACCTCAAGAAAGCAATTTATCTTACGGAAAGGAAGACATTTCTGCATTTCAAGAGGGTCCCTGGGCCATTCAGGGAATAAAATTAGCCTCCATTTTATTTGATGGGGTGTGGTAAGGTACCAGGATAATGGATTGGGGGGCGCTGGCTCAAAAAAGATAGAGAACCACTGTTTTCTAAAGTGTCTTCTATATAGTATATATATATAGTATATATATATATTTATATTCATTTAAGTAAATTATTATGTTTTCATACTTAAATTTAGTTTTTAGTTTAGTTTGCGTTAACAAAAATAACCTTGCTCCAAACAAAGTATATCTCCGTCTGTACCTGTGTTGTGTGAGGACGTTGACAGCAAACGGGTGGTTGGAGCAGTAGGCCACATAGAGAACCTTTATCCGGGGCATCAGATTCTGGAAGAACCCCCCGATCCTCTGCTGGCTCTCTGGGAGTCTGCACATACAAAAAAAATACATTTTAGACTGGTTAACAACTGCCACCATTCGCCTAAGGTGCTCAGGGGATTCAAAATGTGTAAAATGAATACTGTATAATACTCAGGAAACATCTTTAAAAACCATCTGGAATACATTCGGAAACTCCAACTATATTCCCATCAAAGCTGCACTCAAGACCTTAAAGGTTCCTCTCCTGCATAATTTATATTTCATTTTCATTAAAAATCTTACAAACTTAAACGTGAATTGAATTTTCTTCATCTTTTTACATGAACTGCTGCATCTCAGACAGACTGTTACTTCAGCTGACCACTAGATGTCCCTGTTGTTTTAATAACGGTCCTAGGCTCAGGGTTAGGGTTAGTAAATTAGTGTTAGTTAAATGAGGGTTAGTCTGAGTTTCAGTCTGCCTGCTCCCGTCTATTTGAAGGTGAAGCTGGAGGATGCACTGTTGTTCAAAGATGATAACCTGAGCAGTTCATCAGGGTTTTGTGCAGGTTTCAGGGAGCCAAATTAAAGGCTATTTAAGTGCTTCTATTCTCACCTGGTAGGGAAATTTAAAAAATGTTTTTGAATAAAATGAACAAAAACATAATACAGATTTTAGAATTGAAACGCTAGTCAGTAAAACACTTAATGTGCAGGATAAAAGACATATTTAACATAATTAATTTTTGAGGTACAGGAAAGCTAGCAGGATACACATGCTATTAAGTCAAACGGCAACTACTTTTTATTTTCATTATTGATTATTCTGCTGCTTATTTCTCCACCAATTGATTAATTATTTGGTTACATGTGAGAAAATGGTGATAAACACCACCAAAGTGTCGCAGGAACCCAAAGAGACATCTTCAAATTTCTTGTTTTGTCCAACCCGAAACACAAAGTTCTTAAATTTAGTACTATATTGTTGTGAGGTCATCATATGGCCAGTTTATCACACTTGCAGAAGACAGAAATCTACTGATGCACTGACTTCGTGTGCTCCTCCAAGGACTGAACCAACATCTGCTGAAAGGTTGAAATCTCCTCCAGATTTCCCTGAATGTGACTGATGTCGATGCTGCTGAGTCTGCAAAAAAGAGGAGAGTTGAATGGAACTTCAGACCAACATGCTCAGTTTATTTCTCATACCACCCTTTCAGCTACTCGTCTCACACATGCTCACTCATGATTGGCAGTCATCATTTGGGGCTGTCAAATCATACCAGCTGCTCACATCAGCCGGGTGCAGCAGGTTCATTCAAGTACAAATACAATCAAAATGTAAGGGCAAATATAGAAACAATAAATAATATAATCCAGGATTCATACGAAAAAACAATATCTGAGTGTGATACAGTATCTGTGCTATCTGCTATCTGTATCTGTGCTCTTTGGACAGATAATATTGGTATTGCATCATACAGTTTATGGCAGCGTCTGTAGCGCCGCCTCTAAAGTCCGACTCTGTTGAATAAAACAGTAAGATCATAAAAATAACCCCACCTGTCCGTGGGGTGAAGCGAGCGCAGGTAGGAGCCCAGGAGGCTCTGCAGCTCCCTCGAGAATTCACTCTCTGCTTCCAAGATGTTCTGTAGGACCTGTGACACAAAACGCACAGGTTTGTATTTTAATTACAGTCAATTACAGTTTTAAGATGGCAGTTTTGGCAATGCTCCCTTTTCCATTAACCTATTGTCTTGAAGGTGAAAAGAAAATGAATTTACTGATACATAAAAATATATATTTTTTGTGTAGTCGGTATGCTGGGCTCAAAGCTACTGATAGTATGACCATTAAATTATTTAGGCAAGTAGGGCTCGGGAGGAGAGAGGTCTGTGCAGATTTCCATGTCTCTTCGGTTCCTATATACCACAAATTTCATACACCCCATAGTTTAGTAAATACACATTTTTGCACTCTTTTATGGAGCTCTACATGAAATTCATTGATTATAGACATGTAGATAAGAACCAAAGACCCATGAAAATAATGACGACACAATTTCATGTCTTCAGCTCTTTGTTTTTGACATGGCCGACATCCAAAAAATGCCATTCCTCTGTATTTTAGCTGAAGCCTTCTCCATAATGAACACCTAAAGCGCCATATGCTGCCATTGTTTTAAGTTTGGGGATTGGGGCTGAGACCATAGAGCATTTTTTGTTAAAGCTCCACAATATCTAGAGAGAAAGAGGGAGATCTCCAGTCCTCTTTATAGCAGGTGCAGTCATCAGAGGAAGTGACTTCAGGTGTGGCTCATTCACCTGACACACCTTCCACTCTGCAGGTAGAAACACAAGGAGCCACACAAACAGACTGGGAGGGGTCATCACATCAACATTTCCATTACATTAGAACCTTACGGGAATGTAATGACTGTTTGGGCTCCACATCGTCCATTAATTTGTGATAATGGACGCCTCATCGGGCATCATCCCTTACTCACTGGATCTGAGTGTGAATCATAACAGTTATAATCTCACCCATTAACATTTGCTCTGAATGTACCGAACTGTTCCGTCAATACTGAGCCGGTTCGGGACGAATTTGTGCAGGTCTGCCGTTATAACCCTTATATCCTGTGCATAAATAACATTAATAGCCTAAATAAGATATATAAGATATTCACAACTATTTTTTTAGCACTAGATTATTTTGAATGGCCATGAAAATTACCTTTTAACTCACATTCATAGGAAATACAGAGATTCACAGTGTGTATCGCCATTCAGCTTGAAAATACACAGATATGAATATTTGTCCAGATTGCCCCACGCTTATAAGAATTTACTTGGTTGAAGCGTTCACATTGTCTCCACAATTAACCTATAAGCTGTCTGCTTTTAGACTCTATGGTGAGTGTAACATTGGCTCGAGTAGCTTCCCATGTGTATGACTCCACAGGATAATTGGCTAATCTCTCCACAACATCAGAAACCTCTCTGAAATAATGTTTCTGCTAATTAATTTCGTTGTGTTGATGCATCTCCCTTTAGGTCCGGGGGTGCTAAACATTGAACTGCACTTCAGTTGCAGTTGCTTATCTATTGTATTTTTTACGTGTTCATTCTTTAATTAAACATTGATGTGAAGAACAAACGGAGAGGATGCCAGTATAGACAACAACAACAACATGATGAATATTGTGGCATTTTCAAACTTCAACCAAAAGTCTGACTTTCAACCGACGACACAAACATGTGGAGAGAAAAAAGCCCAAAGCCTGATTTCTCTGATATACAGGCTTCCGTTCTGAAGCTTTTTTGAGACTCCATTAGAATAAAAACTAAGCTTTTATTTCATAATTCCTTTTATTGTGTATTTCCGTCTGAGAACATGTCTGTCCTCGGGCAGGTTCTGAGAGTAAGTGACTGCAAAAAGAGAGACTCAGGTACCCTGACCACAGATGGACTGACTAGACAGACTGCTGGGGCTTGTTGCATTATTGAAACACACACACACACACACACACTGGCAGAAGCCAACCCTGGGGCACGGCTGCCCCAGAAACCACTGAATTGGAAAAAATAACCTACTTTTCATCTGCTGCTCACTCAAACGCACGCTCACACGGACGGCAAATGCTAGCAGGGCCGCGGACGCTCCACGAATAATGGTTACCAGACACGCAGAGGAACGGCTGAACAATCATTAATGGGATGGATGGATGAAGAACAATCGATTGTAAAAGTCCCACAAAGCAGACACACCACACCCTTTAATTCGGTTCAGTCCAAACTAAATGGGCCGTCCACACCAAGAGATTGTGATTACAGTCCGAACCATGAACTATTCTGGTGGAAGTCAGAACTGGTAGAGTTTCTTCCTCTTTCAGTGATGGCCGAGTGAGGACAGACACATTTTACGTTTCTTTAGAGTGTGATGCTTACCACATTGTAGTAGGTCTTACTGATGATAGTGGTGTCAAAACCTTTGGGGGGGCTCTTCAGTGTCCCAGACTTTGGCTTGTCTAAGGTCTTGTCTATATGGAGAGAAAAAAGGGAGAAAATAATTCAAAGACCAGCTGGACACAAAAAAAAAGGACAAAGCCAGATACATCAAGTTACACTTCAAGTGATGAAAAAGATCACATTTGGGTCAAGATCAAGATTCTAACGTTCTAACGCACAAACAAACGAGGGTCCAATGACTCCTATATAACCTGTAGTTCTGCATCTTCTTCTTAACCTAATCTCAGTCTGAATATGCAGCTTCAAATTCACCGTTCTTTACGTGACAAAGCCACAGCTTTCATCAAGCTCTGCTCCCTCCACTGCAAGCCTGCTATCTCACATATCAAACAACTTCCACGCTCCTTGTGTTTTTCTGCTGTCAGCTTAAGTCAGTTCCTCTCTATACGGCCGAGCTGGAACTTCCTGTCTTTGTCTGTTTCGCGGCGCTTCCTTCCTTTGTTCCTGCCTCTCCTCCACAGAAAGCAACACAACCAAACAAGCCCTGAGGAGATGTGTGTTACAAGCACAGGAGGCAGCTGCTGAACAGCCTCAACATGAACTCAACAGCATTCAGTGTGAGGTGGGAAATGCAGATTAATATGTAGGTTAGAGTAAAAAATTTGTAACACATAGATTGAAATAAATCGACAGTTTTGATGCATTAGATTCTTGTTGATTTAAATGTTAAACAAAACCAGTGGCTAACATAAATTAGCTTAAAAATACCTTCAGCCTTGTATTCAACACTCTTAAATACACAGTATGCCAATTCCTGCCATTTGGGGTATTTCAATCAAAAAGAAAACACAATACATAGGTAGTGTGGGATCAGTTTCTGTCTTCATTATTAAACAACCACTACTGCTATTTAGCCTAGAGTTAGTTGGTCCGGTTCCGAGGCATGGTTACTAAACACGAGCGTAAACATTAATTGCATGTTCCAACAAATATTTAACCCAGGGTGAGTAGATGTGCACATGAATCATTTAAGGACACTGAGTTATCCCAGGGTCAGCTCTTAGCCCAGGGCTAAAAACAGTGTTGGGCTAAGAATAAACAGAGGGAAAACACTACCTGAATTTAATACCTTCAACAGACTGTGCTTTATCTTTAACACAAGAACAAAACGTTGTCTCAAATGTTAATTGCATTCAATTTAAATCAAACTGCAGTATCGTATCAATCATTCTAATGTTGCAATCATGGTAAAAGCACATGCAGAATAACAAAATAAACATGCTGGTAATTCTGAATCTGAGGCTAAAGAACGGTGCAGACGAGAATAATGTAGAAGTGAACGTGAGACTTTGTCCCAACTGCTGCAAAAAACGGCAGGGAGATCAATGATGCACAACATCTGAAGCAGTAAGAGCTGCACCAACCGCTTCCTTTCAGCTCCCGGACGTAGTTACTGGGAAACCACCCGCTCTTGCCATTGAGCGAGCCTTCCCACCAGCCTCCGTCCTCCTGCCGGCTCACGCTAATGATGTCGCCCTTGGCGAACGAGAGCTCGTCCTCATTGGTCTGCTGAAAGGCGAAGCGCGCTTTAACCAGCAAGTGGCCACACCCGCTGCCCTCCGACATGTCCTGGGGAAAAGGAGAGACAGAGCTGACTGAATCTGTACAGGCTGGGTGTGTATGATGAATATCTGAGTTTAATACCAGTTTTATAGATCGATCACGAGTCGGTGTTCGTTTACTGTCTTTATTCATGAGATGTGTCGTCGTAGCTGTAACTCACCAGGCTGCGGTACTGAGGCGGCAGCAGTTTAGAGGAGCGGCTCTGAGTGTTCAGAGAGTCAAATGATTTGATCCTGGATGTCGACAAGTGCGGCACGCGCACGCTGTCTTCAGAAACACCTGAATCTGCAAACAGGGATTCAATTAATAGTGCAGTTAGTCAAATTAAATACCTAAATTCAATAAGTTAAATAAAATTCAGGATACTGATACTAATATTAACAATAGAACAAAAGAGTACTTACAAAGTATAATATTTCAATACAGTACAATGTAATGAAGTTATTGCACACAATACTGTCACTTGCATAATTAGAACTACTTTTAACAATATGAATAAAAGCTCAAAACCTTGAGGGAACTGATTCTTACAGTAAAAACAAAGTAAGATGAACAAAACAAGGGACATGTTCCTTAGAAATGAAATACTGCAAACATGAAAACATGAAAATACCGCAAAGGATAAAAATATCTTAAAGGATATCTAAAAATCACAGGTCAATACGCATCAGGTGACTTGAGGAAGAATGACGGGGTCCACCGTCCCTCTTTTTCGCAAAATGACCAAAGTACAAACCCCTTGTTAACCTGCCTTGTTCATTCTAGGGGTTTAGGGAGCTGTTAAACCTGTTAAGCCCTGTTAAGAATTAACAAATCAGCCTCTGCACCATATTGGCTTTTGTACAAAAGGTGTCACATCTCTAATTAACATAAAATGTTAATTAGAGATGTGACCATACACCGAATTTGCGATATTGCAAACCGTCCTGGGACTGTGACGATATCAACCAACATGTCAAGTGGTTGGTTTGCTCGTAAAGCTCGTGGATCTAACAAGTGATATCAACATAAATGCATTCTTGTTATCTCTCTTTGTGACTGTATTGTTCTGTTTGAACAGCAGAGAGGACAATCATACTGCTCAAGAAGACAGACGCACGTTATTAAGAATCCCACCTGAGTTCTCTTGAGACCTGCCCTATTCCACCTCTGATTGGTTGGCTTCGTTGGTTGAATTTTCTACGCTGCAGCGGCCAGAGTGTTTACCGACGGTGAAACTACGGCTCACAAACTACTGGCTATTTGTATCACAAATCAATTGTGAGAAGTCACAATGTCAACCCATTAACCTCCAGACAACCACTGAACCACAGCTATAATAACGTGTCGGTTATGCTGACAGAGATTTTCGAGGCCTTCGTCTGCTGGACAACAAGAGGAAGGGAGATCGGTGGGTGCCGCGAATGTGTGTGTGAACGGGTGAATGTGACAAGTGTTGTAAAGAGCTTTGTCAGTAGACTGGAAAAGTGTTTCTAAAAATGCGCTTAGGTCATGGCCAACAAGACCTCTGCACACCTCCCGCCATATTTGAAGATACCAAAACAGGCATTTTAAGCAAGCCATGATGTTTTCCCAACCCTAACCAAGTGGTTTTTGTGCCTCAAACTAAATAGAACATAAGCACAGCATTGTGACGAGAGAAAATAGAAACTGAATCCGAAGAAATGTAAAGTTGCAAATTAAAGAAACATGCTTTTTTTACTTATATGTGTTATATGGTTTTGCATAAACATACTTTTAAGATAACATTTATTCTGGCAAATGGGCTGGACACACACATGGACATATATCATACCTTCAGTGGCTTTATTGAGGGCAACCAAGGAGTTTAGGACCTTGGAGAAGTTCAGTCCCTGCCGGAGGTCATTGACCTCAAAGGGCTAAAGGAGCGAAAAAGGACATAAAGAATTTAAAATACATTAGTGAACAGCCATAAAGCACAGAGGGTGTGATCATAAGTTCATAAGAAAGTGACAAATACTGTTTCCTGAAACACATTGTAACAACGTTTACTCAATGCATTCAACAAAACAAGTCATAGTATTTAGAAATTGTGGGTTTGCTCCTTTACATCACATCATTGTAATTCAGCTCGCATCAGTACTCATTAAAAACAGAAGACATCATATGTCAGCATAAAAACAAAGGAATACTGCGTTCAGTAGGGGTTTACATCTCTGCTCCAACTGCAGTCTGGAGCAGGATTACTCAAAGTCTGAGCTTGCCCTTGTAATCTCCCCCATCACACACAGACACAAACACACACACACACACACACACATAATGCCTCAAAATACCTCTGAAGCCCCCTAATCTTGTGTATACCACCCACTGACTGACTCCTATATCGCCAAAGTGTGAAGGTGGGAGAACCTGGGGCGTGAAGGTTGAAATTGAAATAATGCCTTCTCTCTGCATGTTAATGTGCAGCTCCAATACAAGAAAACAATGAAATCAAAGAATCCACAATGATAACATGCAGATGATTTATTATTACACCTGCAAAACCCTCATTACCGACTTCGCTACTACATCATACTATACAGTAAACTAGAACAAATCTACTATTCTACCATTGTCCAAATACGCCTGGGATTCTGCACCTCAAGCTCTCACCCTCCCACTTCCAACAGCAATGTCAAATATTTAGGCATTTATATTTCCTCCAGGCTGTTAGAGTTATTCAACCTAAATTAGACCCCACTGCTGAAAAAAGGGAAGACGATTTCAAACAGTGGACCAGGTTACCACTCACTCTCATTGGAAGTATTGCAACAGTTCAAATAAAAACTTGACCCCAGATGGTTTATTCTCACTGCTCCCCATCACACCCACTGCCAAATGGTTTGAAACGCTCAACTCACCAACAACTCAAACCTTCTTCACTACTTTCTGTCAAATCAGTTGCAATATTTATCAAAAACTACAATAAACCATGGCTAGATTTAGAACACAATAAATGTAAAACCACTTCACTTGCAGACCTACCCTTCCTACTACAAGCAATCAAGAAAAAGAACTACTACAAGAACATCATTATCTCCTCAACTCTGGCAGCCTAGAATACACATATAATCACCAAGTCATCACTGGCACCATGTAGACACACCTCGATTTGGTCTAAGCCGGACTTCCACCTACACAACACCCCCATTTGCTTTTCATCATGGCAACAAAATTGAATCACACATCTGCGTCACCTATCCCAAAACAACCAATTCATATGATTCAACACACTAATCCGGGGTTGTAATACAGGGTTGGGAGAGGCCAGTTCCTCCACTACGAACAGTTAAAATCCATAATCATATCTAAAGTAAACATAACCAACAACACACTACCAACTTGACAGAGCCTGAGAGGATCTGCAGAGAAGAATGGTAGAAAATCCCCAAAACCAGGTTTGCAAAGCTTCTCGCATCAAACCCAAGATTCAGAAGTTTGCAGTTTGTGCGCAACAAAGCAACTGGTCTCCAGTTCTTGAGTAGAGTCAAATCTCCTTTTTTGCATAGAAGGGAGAGAACTGCAGTCCAACAGGAAGCCAGTAACAGGCCTGTCCGAGACCACTGCTGCAGCTTATGGTGCTTATGAAAGTCTACAGGCAGTCCTGTTGGCGTCCAAGAGCTCCAACAGGAATAATTTGACCCACAGCAGCAGTGAGCTCATCCGAGGAGATGTTGGCATCTTGTGCTGCTCTGCCCCTGGAGCCCAGCTGAGGAAGCCCCTGCAGCAGCTCGTCCACAGTCACTGCTACAGTCCCTGATCTTATTATAGAACTCTACAGCATGCTGGCTCATCTTAATCAGGTCGGTGGTCACCGTAGCATCAGGGA
The DNA here is from genome assembly GCA_039737535.1 of Lagodon rhomboides. Classification (NCBI taxonomy): domain Eukaryota; kingdom Metazoa; phylum Chordata; class Actinopteri; order Spariformes; family Sparidae; genus Lagodon; species Lagodon rhomboides. Next base: position 10,222,008 of record CM077807.1, read on the forward strand.
GGCGGAGAAAGACCATTTGTTTGGTCTGGGAGACGGATTTCTCCAGGTTAAAAAAGAAGGAGGCGGTAATGCTGGTGACCTGACCAAAGCCCCTTTAGCTCTTTCATGTAGAAAAGGACGTAGTTCCCGTTTCCTCTGCTGAAGCTAATGACTGTCTGTGCTGTTATGAGTATAAACTGTTTTCCAAGATCCTTATTTCTTTTTCTAAATCCTCAGTGAGTCTTTAAACTCTGAATGACTTCCACTTCCTGTGGAATGACTTGTATATTGCTGACAGAAAACTTGTACATGAGCCTTGCCTCCATCCCACCACTGTCTTAAAGGGGTATTTCGAGCCACGTGCTCCATCGAAAATGAGGGGGCAATTTTCTTCCACTTTTCCAGGCTCGGGTCACAGAGGCAGCAGGCTTAGACGGGTATTCCAGACATCCTTCTCCCCAGCAACGCTTTCCAGTTCCTCTTACTGGGGGATCCTGAGGCATTCCCAGGCCAAAGGAGATATATAATCCATCCAGCGGGTTCTGGATCTGCCTAAGGGTGTCCTCCCAGTTGGTCGTGCCCGCTAAACATCCAACAAAAGGCGCCCAGGAGGCATCCTAACCAAATGGCTGAACCCGAACTCAGCTGGCTCTACACAAAGGAGCAGCAACTCTACCCCGGCCTCCCCACGGATGTCTGAACTCCTCGCTGGGGTGGCCTGCTGCAGCCTCACTTGACATGGACACGCACAGTGTAAATCACGCAGCCAGCGGGGCTACTCTAACTTGCCATCATGGACGCTGAAACGAAAAGAAAAAGGCAATGCCACGCACACATCCAGTGTGACCAGCCTGTTATGTACCAGTTCCTTACGTCAGAGGATCCTGCCTTTTTTTCTCATCATGGGTGATACAATACTTTCAATGTTGTTGTTTTTTTCCTCTTTTGACGTGAAACTGTGGTGTGCTCCTACTGAAGCATCTAGGAAAATCCTATTGTTACTGAAAATAGTTTATCCTCATCAAGCCACAATACTTTTTGCAGGTTTAAAAACATCTAACGGTAATAAATTACAGCCTGGTACTTTATATGAGAAAATCCTTGTTTTTATTAGGAGTGTAATATTTCTAAAAAAAAAAACAAAAAAACAACACATTTTCACATCATCTGGAAAACTATTGATAAAGCTATTATTTCCAACTTATAAACCCTTTATAAAGTATGAAACAGGAAACAAGTACCATAAAAACAAACATGGAGGATATAAGTAGCAGTGACTTTACACCAGAGTCTGTTTTCCTTATGGATAATAAGGTCAGCTTTGTGTTTAACACTGTACCAACGTGTTTAGACGTTTGATTGGCTGAAAAAAGATTGAACTGATTTTTAAATAAAATTATAGTATTTTAATAGTTAATGACAAAGGCTTATCTGAATATCCATTTCCAGTTACAGCTACATGCACTCATAATGACGCCTCTCTATGTGGCTCGTGCTGAGAACAGTAACTGTTGCTATCTCGTGCCGTAAATAGCAGTAATTAGCTAAACATGGACGGTAAAAAAAAAAAAACAGATACATAAGTTTTAAAGGGTTTTTTGAGGGACCTGCAGTCAGGTATGGTGGAAGCTGTGTTCCAGGCCTCACACTATAGAAGTGCATTTAAATAAATAGGTGACCGGTACGTGAACTCACCTCCACACCGAAAGCCCCGCAGCCTTTAATGAACTCGGTAATGTTCCTGTGACACTCGCTGTCGCCCCTCGGTTCCTGGAAAAACTGCAGAGACAGAGTGACTCAACACTGACGGGAGACATTCATGAACACTCCATTGAGGTGTTTCAGGTCTGTTTAAGCATTAAATCAATCTTATCTCGTTGCTGGTGCACTTGCCACTTACAGCTTACACGAGCATCAAGCTGGCTAATAAGCCACGCTTCCGGTTTAAGCCTTCACAGTAAATGCATTGATTGAGAGACGTTTTCACCCATGTTGTGTCTTGGATCTCATGTAAAAGGAAGATTTCACATTAAAGTATTGGAGCTGGTTGTTAGATACCTAGTATTTCAAGGGTAACTATATTTTTTTAGTTGCTTCCGCCGCGTCATTTTTCTTTGTCTTCATAGCTAGGCTATATCTGCCAAAAGCGCATTGAGGACAAATAAAGTCACAAAACACATTTTATTCAACTAGGATTAATACAATTTGTGAAGTAGCTCCTCGTGCTGTGTCTTGAGGAAGTCAAGTTAATTGTATTAGGCGGTGATCCAAAGCTGGAGACGCGTTTTATGCTCTTATTGTGAAAGGAGCACTTTGCTATGGGAGCAGGCTACTTTGAGAGAGGGGTCTACATCTCCCCGGGAGGCTGGATAATAAGCCACAGGAGGATATGACGCTGAAGGTCCATTGTGTGTGTGTGTGTGTGTGTGTGTGTGTGTGTGTGTGTGTGTGTGTGTGTGTGTGTGTGTGAGTCAAATGGATCTAAACATAGTCACAGGAGGCTAATATCAAATAAGTACATCTAAGTAGTTGGTTTACAGTATTAGCAATATTACAGCAATGCATATGACTAAATGTATAGGTAAGGTCTCAGAATAGTGGTGTTGTGGTGGGTCATTCAGAAATAACAATAATTCAATATTTACAAGTGTTCAACTGCTTTACATTTGTTTTAGATTTAGTTTTACATCAGACAAAAACCATTCTAAATATTCTTATGACTAATGATTTTTTTTTTTTTTTTAACCACATAGTCAAGGCAGTGATTTGTAAATGCTACTCCAGACCTCTTATAACATTTTTTCCCTTGCTTTTTGTCAGGAGCCACATTATATCTCTGATAAATGGGTTTATTCATTCACAGAAGTCAACATATTATTTGCTTTTATGTTATTTTCCTCTTTTTTTAAATGTACATACGGCTTCTCTTTTCCTTCACAGTCCTCTATCCCTCTCCATCCGTCCACTTACTTTGTCCACGGTCCCGGGTCTGAGCCGCTGCAGCAGCCTGCACAGCACCGCTCCATCCTGCAGAGACGTCTGGAGGAAAGCCTCCGGATCCGAGATGCTTTTCTTGGGCGACTCGAGCACTCCCAGCGTGATGAGCCACGTTACCGTCCGCTCGGCCGAATTCATGGCTGGATGTCGATGTCGTTAAAAAATAAAACATAAAAAAAAAATCGGGACAGCAGAAAACAGCAGCACTCTCCAGTCCAGCGCTCTCCTACATGTGGTTCATCCAAAAGGAGACAGGCGGCTCAGCCCCGCCTTGTTGGAGCATTACAGCACGGACCGGTAGGACCACAGAGGCTGGCGAACACAAGTCCACAGGAGGAAAGAAAGAAAGAAAACAGATGTGGAAATGTGAAGAACAGCTGGTTCCTCTCTCTCTCTCTCTCTCTCTCTCTCTCTCTCTCTCTCTCTCTCTCTCTCTCTCTCTCTCTCTCTCTCAGCGGATGTTGGGATCGCTCCTGCCTGTAGAAACAGCACCAGCTTCAGCGCGAGCACTGTGAGGCATAACTTCCTCTGAGCGTTTTTCAAATTAAAAGCATATTTTGACGAGTTTGTGGTAAGTTTGTTGATGATTAAAAAAAAAGAAGAAGAATGTTAATGTTCACTGTTGACAATCCCTTTTTCTTCTACTAGTATCATCACTGTTATTCTCTTCTATTTGTCAGTTATTCATATTTTCTATTCAGATTCAGAATCAGAACACTTTATTAATCCCCTGGGGAAAATTGTTTTTGTACCAGATGCTCCAAGCAAAGTACAATAGAAATGTAGCATGAATGGAAACAAGAGATAAAGATGAAGATATAAATTAAAAATTAAATTAAAAAAATTAAATTAAATCTAAATTTAATAACATGAATATAATTCAGATTAGCTTAACTGGAAGAACAGTTGGAATAGTATGGTGCCAAAGCATTAGCTGCAATCTGGCAATGTAAATTCACGCTATATTCATAATTATTATTATTTAATCACAAAAGGCATTAAAAGGAAAAACTATACTGTGTATCATTTGTTCAGTCTAACTATGATAAAATGATTGGTAGCCTATATGGGAGTCATTAATAATATGAGAGAAGCTAAGGACAAAAAAATCACTTGCATTCTCTGTTTATAGACTTCACAAAGGCTTTTAATGCTGTGCACCACCCATTACTCAGGAACTATCTTGTTTAGTGCCACAGATAGTGGATAGCGGCGAAGTGGCTCCACAACTATCTCCCCAAGCATTCACAGATTGTTGAACATGGCAATGTCTTGTGCCAGCATATCGAGCCCTGAGGTATGTGACTAACTACAGCTGTGGGACCCATCACTGCACCTGAGACACCATGGTGGAATGGTCATCCTTCACTTTGTGTATGCTAATACTAGTATATCTTAACCTACAGTATCATTTAAGGCACATTTTCTACTCATTGCATGATCTCAGTCTGTACAAATCTCTTCGTTTTAGAGTACCTTCTGTCAGATCAGATGCCTGGAAGTTAAGTCTGTTCAACTATGGTCCTAGATCCTGGAATGATCTGCAGTCCAAGACTAAACCTGCTGTAACTGCAATTGCTTCACACATGCCTAAATATTGTTGCCTTGTCCACACACTGTGAGTACCGCTTTTGTAGTTACTTCTGCTGCTGTGACTCGACTTGATGCTGTGGCTGTCTTGTTATTTCCTTGACGCCGCTATTTTGGCTGGGTCTCACTTGTGACAGATATTTTAATCTCAGTGTCACTTCATAGTTGCCTTTATGTTTAATTATATCATGTCAATCACAAGCTGTATTTCTGCCAATATGTATTCTGCAGCTATAAATCATCCAATCGTGGCAGTTTTTCCAAATCAGAAAATAAAGCTTTTTTTAAAAAAATTGTGTTTGAGTATTTATTCTAATTCTAATTCTAATATGGAACAATAATAAGTCATGCATAGTAAGTCTGCTTACAAAAAGTTATTAAAAGCAAAGCATAAAAATAAAAGAGAAATAATAAGGAATGCAATACAAAAAAATATCCAAACACGAAGCTTAAACCAGACGGTATAACTGCTTTGCTGGAAATGTAATTGTTTTATATTTTCATAACATTAACGCTTTTATTTTTCAAGACGCCGGAAATTTTACTTTGAAGCCAACGCCGGAAATTTTACTTTGAAGGCAGCGCCGTCTAACTTCCCTTCCAACCATCTCTGTCAATGTTGAGTTTGACAGCTGACAGCGGTGCATCACAGGACTGTCCCGCAGATGAACACTGTCTGTGACTGAAGTGTATATTAACCCTCTATTTCCGGCAATAATTTGGATAGATACGCATGCAATGCCAAACTCCATTAAAAAAAATCTACGCATTTAAATTGGTAGAATTATCCGCACATTAATGTCACACTCACTACTAGATATTCTGTTATTATGCTGCTTTGATAACCTATTAGTTTCTGCTTAAAGAATGATTCATCGTCATTCAGAAAAAGTTGGTGCTACTAGTAATATCATGCCAGTAGCATATTTTGCATTTTAAAGTAACAACACATTTATTTTGTATTAGTATTAGAATAATATGTAATCATATAGTGAATAAAAAGCACACTGGTGTCTGAATATGTCCTTTTAATTGACATTTTAGCAACAAATCTCACTATAAACCCAATTACTTGTTGGGATTATGCAGCGATATTTAAGAGTAGCCTGTTACATAGAAAAGTGAACAAGTGTTATGAATAAGCACACGTGCTAAAACTCTTAAACAATGCATCTGGTTTGTCCAATGTAATTGTGATGTTCACATCAAATAAACAATAATAATAATAATAAAAAAATACTCTCAGTTAATTAGTTAATAAGTCTTCTGTTGTGTACATACACTGTAGTTTACAGCACATAAACCTTTGGCTTCCATGCCTGCTCTGTCTACATTGACCCTAATTTCACGAAGACCCCCAGGCAAGACTCCCATTTGCAGTTGACACATTTATTACGCACATATTGTAATATTTTTGCAGAAAGACAGTTCTGTGTAAAGATTGTTGCTCCCATTTTTTATTTTTTTTTATTCAGGCTGACATTGTTGCCAATTGATCAAACAATGATCACAGCACTTACAATATGCAATTCAAGATATATGAACAGAAATGGATGCAAGAACATGCTTTTTATTGATTTTATGGAATGTAACTAACGCAGCTACTAATGTATTTGTTCCAAACCACACACACGCACTTTGAAAAAAAAAAAAAAAAAATCTATCTGTATTGCCCATCATGCAACATGTTGTCTGGCTTTTCATTTTTGTGTGGTTTTTTTTGTGGTTTGAAATGAACTCTGTGACTCTTTTCTATGGGCACCTGACTCATAAGACAAGTTAGCAAAAAACCATTATCATCTTGAGTGCTTGATACTTACAATTCAGGTTTGTGCTGTGTTCTGAGAAGCCTGGGTTGGGCCGTGAGTGTGAAAATTCAAGACACCATGCATAACAGGATGTCACACCAGTATTCACATGCAGAGCAATGTCACTTTAAGCTTTGATGCCCTGTGTCAGTAACAGGAATTAAGAGCTGGTACATGATAATTGTCCTCTCTGCTGCTATCATGGGTCTTTTTGCTCAGAACACAATGTGATGTGGTTTATTGTTTCCATCTAAGGTTTGATAACAATAAGGAAATGCCTGCCCATGTCAGGAAGGTAAGCTCCAATCGTCCGATCAGGCTGGAGCTGAAACACTGAACCCAGTCAGCCTTGTAAAGATGCTGACTCTGTCCTGGTCGAGTCACCTGATGCGTTGGCCTGCATGCATGGGAGAAAACACAGGCGGCTCCTGCTCCAATCCCGACAATCCCGTTTTATTCAGAAGATCCTCCAAGGATCTGCATGAGCATAGATAGGTTTGTAACTCTACCATGCAAGTAAAGGAGTGAATACCAGTAGTATTACACTGATACTGGAGCATTAAACCCCTGTTTTCTTTGTTTTCTACCCTTTTCCCTGGTACTGCTGACGCATATGACCTTTTTCATTCTAACAACATGTCCCACAAACACCCAGAGAGAGCTGTTTGACTCTGTTTGACTCCGTGTAAAGGCCAACAAAGACGAGACAAAACCACTGAGGTCGAATGTGAAACCAGGGAGCCACAATGACGGTGTCCGCCTCGCTTTAGCTTCACAGGTTCAGTTACCGTCAGGCTGGAAGCAGTTTTTAATGTTGAAATATAAGCAAGGTAGGACCTATGACCAGAAATGACTCTAAAATTATATTTCCTTTAGCTATTTAGCTTACACTTAGCATATCAAGCGGTACTTGCTTTAGATCTAAATGCAGGGCAAAGCCCTCAAAAATAGCTTAAACAACCTGAAGACAAAAGAAAAGATGGAAATATTCAGGAAATCGTATCCAAAAATAGGAAAAAATTGGGAAACCAAAACTGAGAATTTCAGTAACAAGAGCCAAGAGCCATAATAGCAGCTAATGGCCGCACTTTGGCAGTTTCATGCTAACATAAACACGCTAACTTGCTCAGAAGCCAATGCTTCCATCCTGATATTAACCAGGTGTAATGTTTACCATGTTCACCATCTCACCATCTTAGTGTGTTAGCATGCTAACATTTGCTAATTGGCACGGAGCAGGTTGTGAGAATGTGATTGATTGTGCAGGTGTAAACCAAAGTACTCGATGCCCAATCATGTTGGGTGACAAGTTAAAGGATGACCAAAGTTAGAACAATTCTTCTTGAGGGGGAGAAATGGATGTCTACACCCAACTCTGTGGCAATCTATCCACCACTTGTGGAGACTTTTAACTCAAAATCATCAATACTTCAGGAAGAGGAAACAAGTCTTTTGTGTTCGCCACGCCTCTCCTGGGGTGGGTAGGGGATTGATGGTAGGTCGTGCCATCACGTGTGAGATGGGGGTGACACAACAGTTTCATCAGTTCTGTCAGTTTTTCTGTTAGCTGCTCTTCGACTTCCTTATTTGCCCATAAGAAGCATTTCCTCTTTCGCTTACTGGCGAGGTTCTTCTTTGGGGCACAGCTTCACATAAGTCTGCTCTGTTAAACCTGCCGTAAACGATCGAGCCGGCACATTTCAGAGTAACATGAACGTGGACTCTTGCTGGCGTCGACTTGTCGTCAGATTTAAAGACTAACAGTAAATGTATCGTGCTGAGCCGTGGGACGTCTGCACGACTGGTGAGTACAGAGTGATTGCAGCAGAAGTTTTGCTGAGACATGGATAATCTTGAAATCCAGCGTGACCATAAACTGATGTCGAACTCCTGTCTGTCCTCAGCGTGGACTCAGTGGATCCCATCATGTGTGTGTTTTACGTGACTGTGTGTGTATGAGAAGAAAGAGTCGAATGGTGTGTTTAGGTGTGACAGCAATGTGTGTCTGTTAGCAGTAGCATACACGCCGCCTGTGTGTGTGTGTGTCTGGGTGTGTGTGCGTTGAGCGTGGGTGTGACGCTCGAGCCATGTCGGGGGACACCAGCAGCCTGTCCACGAGGAGCATGTCTCCGATCAGCCGGTCGGATTCCTCGGATCTGTCCCCCACGGCGCATGTCACCAGGGACGGCCTCTTCCAGGTGAAGATCATCAAAGTGTGCTTCCTGAGCAACAGCTCCAACCTGGGCAAGAACTTCAAACTGGTCCGCTGCGAGGAAGGCTGGACTGTCAGGGTATATACTCTTTTCTACTCTACTGCACTGTTTGTTCTACTGTACTCTACTGTACACCACTTATCTGCTTCACTCTATACTAACCTACTGTACACTACACAACTCTCTGTCTACGTTGCTCTACTCTACTCTTCTACTTTATTGTAATCTACACTACTCTACACTTCTCTGCTATGCAATATTATACTGTACTGTTTTGTACTATGCTACACTAGTAATACACGGGGCGGCTGTGGCTCAGGGGGTAGAGCCAGAGTCTTGTCATCGGAAGGTTGCTGGTTCAATTCCCCTGGTCTGCATGTCGAAGTGTCCTTGGGTGAGATACTGAACCCCAAACTGCTCCTGATGTGCACCTTGAAAATGCAGCCAAAGCCATCAGTGAGCCTAATGTACTCTATTCTGCCATACTTTGATATAATATACGCAACTATAATAAACTACACTTTAACTCTACTCGACTGTCATCTTCTCTTTTCTCCTTTCCTTTCCCTCTTCTCACTTCTCCTCTACTATTCTCTTGTACTCTACTCCCGTAATTTGTACCAAATTAGGCAAAACCTAGAAATAATATGGTCTTTATTAGGCAGTAAACTAAGACAGTTATGCCCTAAGTAAACTAAAAAGAGGTAACAAGCTGCATTTTCTATTTTTTTATTTTTTATTTTATTGTTTATTTGATGTGGACATCACAATTACATTGGACAAACCAGATGCATTGTTTAAGTGTTTTAGCACGTGTGCTAATTCACAACACTTGTCCACAGGAGGCTTTTGAAATGGCAGAAATAAGAAAAGTAAGAAGAAAAGAAGAGGAGAAAAAAAAGAATGCAGTGTAAAATAAATTCTATCAAATTATGTATCAAAAACTAAAAATAATATTGGCTTCATTGGACTGTGGACAAACACTGTTATACTTCAAGTGGACTAATGACATGCAACAAGCTATTGCACAGTATTTCCAAGATTACCCAATTGGATATCAAGCACAATGCAATATCGGAGCCGAATGATATTGATTAGATGCTATTTTCGAAGACAGAGTTTCACTTTATTACAATTTAATGTGCTGCTCATTACAATACAGGGCTGTACTGGAGTCCTGTGGAGTCTGTAGGTAGGTTGCTAGTATAAAGAACTCATTGCAAGTTGCTGTATTCTCTGTCGTTATGACATCGCTGCAGCTTTGCTCATGCTATCCTTCATGCTATCCGGCATATTTATTATTGATGTGGATGGATTCATGCTCTAGATATTGCATCTTCATCGCGCTTGCAGCTAGAAACACGGTTGCGGAGCTGAAATGTTGAGCCTCTTGACGCGTGATAGTACCTTTATGTCCGTTTCACACAGAGATTCCACAATAAGAGAATGCCCTTATGCCACTTTAGTTTGTTCACACGTCTTTGTAATGTGCCGCAAATTAACCTTTAAGAAAGGCTGATAAGGATCTAACAAGGAAGCATGTGGCTAACAAGGAAGGATGTGACCCCAATGCAGTACCGTCTTTTTAATGAGCAACACTATGTTAAACAAAGCAGTGCAATACTGTCTTCTGAGCTCTGTGTTTTATCCGTGTATTATTAATATGGCACTACATTTGTCGAATAACAGCCTGTTTTGTCCATTAAGCCATCCTGGGTCCATGCTGGAAGCATCATGTGTGGTTTCTGGGTAAAATAGCGTCTAATTGACATATTTTGGCTCTGATATTGCATTGTACTTGACATCCAATTGGATAATCTTTGAAATACTGTGCAACAGCTTGTTATAGTCATTAGTCCACTGGAAGTATTACCATCACAACGCTTCAAGGACAATTTTGCTGTAACATCAAGACATAAATGTGAGAACAAGACACAGAACAGTAATATTAGCAATGATAAAGACTTGATCTACTCTTATCTACTCTACTATTCGCCACTCTACCACTCTACTGTTCTTCACTTTCTGTCCTCTATTGCACAAATGTATCTTACAATAATAACCCAAACCACACTGTTCTCTTTTTTGACTCTACTGCACTCCGCTTCACTGGTCTTCGCCGTTGTTATCTACTTGATCAGCGGCTCTACTATTCTGAACCGTATTTCCCTGTGCTAGTCAGGCTGGAACTGCAACTACACTCCGCTGCACTCAACTGGATATAACTTTAATACTTGAGACAATCACAATATTCCCCGTGGTCCACAGTACTCTCCTTTACTGTGTTCCCAAAGGCTGTGAGCTCCAATGTGTTTTCAATAGCAGTACATACCTTCTACTACTATACTCTGTATACACTGTATTCTGCTGTAGTTGCTTGGAAACAAGGGGTTTGAGATAAGACCTGTACAGACATTGTTGAGATGTAGTTCATAGGTAGACTTGTTTCATATTAAGTACGATCATGATCTTTCCTCATATGTTGCTGCACACTTATTCATCGAGTCAATGATTGATTCTGTCCTAGGATGTCATGAATGCGGTGCTGTCCAGCGGCTGCGTGGGCCCGGACATAAAATACAGCCCCTGCTACGGCCTCCTGCTCAAACACCTCAAGTCCTCGGAGATACACTGGCTGCACCCGGACCTGACCGTGTCCGAGCTGACCCAGCGCTATGAGCAGCAGCACCTGGAGGCCGAGTGGAGGTCAGTCGTTCAGTCTTTGTCTGCTTACGCTTGATGTGCGGCGCATGGATTTTCCATATTTGAACTGGAGAAACCCAAAATCTTCTGTGCAATGAAGATGTTGACGATTGCGCTAGAGGAAAGGGCAGGGAATCACCAAAATCATTAGGGTTCATCCACTGGGGATAATGAATTTACCCAATGAAAAGAAACCTAGCCATTAGCTTTATGCCTGATCAGGAACTTGGCCGATTTTTAACCAGCTTTCATCATTACAAATATGGTTGTATTTGCAAATGAACAATGTTAAACTTCCATCCATTTTCTCTGCGCCCCCACACGTCCCTGCTTTCGTAGAAAGGACAGTAACACTTTTGAGACGACTGAAAAAAGATGTACAGCTGCAGCAAGCGCTTCAGCTGTGACCAGCCATGCCTGGTCTAAGAATACAAAGTCAAATTAGCTTTTATTTTAGACAAAGTCAAATTAGTTTCCGATTTCTGCAGCATTTCATGTCACTGTGAAGGCGTAAGTTGTCGCAAGACAATGACCATTCTGCTAACTGTCTGTAGCCCTAAACGTTTGAGACATCTAACAGTCCATGAGCTTAAATGTCCATATCCTTGGAAACACTTTACAGTCCATTAACCACCCACAAAGTCTCTCTTTTTGCTGCTGCTGTTGTTGTTGTCGTCTCTCAGTCAATCATGTGGCTGAATCTGCCTTCAACTGTATGAGACTGTGCACCATGGCGCTTATCAATGTGCTGTTTAGCTTTACCTCGTTTCAGTTTGATAGTGTTTCTCATGGCACAAAGGGGTGCAGGACCTTTAAGTCTTGGTGCGTAAGGGAGGACGGTGCAAAAGTTCAGCAGGAGTAACTTCTCTTGCCTAAAATGCTTTCATAAACACAGATCAGCACGCCATTTAGCTGCAATTGAGAAAGATCGTGAACTGGAAGTTGCCCCCATGCATTGCGTGCACCGAGAAAAATGAGGTTTGAACCAACTCATCAAGACAGCGCTGATCAAATATGAACCCCGATCCCGTTCATTTTGTATTTCTCTCCCAAAACGTCTTCAGACATATACTTTAGTGTGCTGTTTAGATTTAGCACAATATCAACTGTTACCAGCTGACTGCTTTACTGTTTCCTGTTTCAAAATGGACTTTCAAAACCAAGCGAGCTCAACTCGCTGTATGTCACCCGTGGGTGTTTATCAGTCGGGTGTGGCACAGTGTAATGGAACTAGGTGGTAAGAGGCTAGCTAAGTAAGCTAACATCACAGCTCAGCCGAGGTTGACGCCAATGTTTACATCCCGTGCTGTCGTGTCACGAGGCGGGAACCTCTCGTCCCTGATGGTTGTTTCCTTCTGTCCAGCGACACAGTGCAGTTTGGCAGAGAGAAAACAGTTCTTAAATGAAACTGCTCACATGTTCTGGGGATTATCTTGAGCAACATGTCTCTGTAAACAGTGTTGGTGTTGATGTTGATTTTGCTCTGAGTGCCTCAAACTGAGTGCCATCTGGTTTCATTACATTCGAGAGAAGGCAGACGTATCTAAGGCCAGTATCTACAAAACTCGGCAACTCGCACACACAAAAGAATCTAGATGGAAAAGCAGCAATGGAGGCACGAGGAAACGTATCTAAATCTGATTTTGGGGTGAACTGTCCCTTTTCATTTATAGAGAATAAACAAACTGCATTACACTTGGATGGAATGAAATCAATTTGAAATGGATTTAGTCCCGTGGTTAGTGTGGAACAAGGGCAGAGCTCTCGCTGTAGAATATTAGTCAAGTTGCTTCACATCACAAGAAAAAGTCAAAAGCTAACTGTGATGTTTGTCGCAGATACGATCTGAGGATCAGATACATCCCATCAGACTTCATTGAGAAATTCAAAGACGACAGAACCACTATGCTCTATTTTTACCTGCAGGTCAGTAACACTGTATGTGTGTGTGTGTGTGGTTGTGTGTCCTTTCACTGTCTGTAAGCATTCTTGTACGATTAAGACTTTAAGAGTGAGTTTTAGATTTGGGCAATGGTTAAAGGTGAGGCTCAGTCTTTATTAATGGCTGTAGCCGAAGTAAGGTGTGTGTGCGCTCATCCACAGGTACGAAGTGATTACATGCAACAATATGCCTCAAAAGTCAGCGATGGGATGGCTCTACAGCTCGGCTGTCTGGAAATAAGGTAGTGTACAGCTGTTGTGGCTGCTCCACATCTGAGAGAAGTAAAGACTGTTGGTTTAAAAATGTAAGAACTTCATTGTGGTCTTGTATTGTGTTTGCAGGAGGTTTTACAAAGACATGAATCCAAATGGCCTGGAGAAAAAGTCCAACTTTGAGCTGTTAGAGTAAGTTATGTGTGCGTACACCCCTCACCCCGTTAAGAACAATGTTTTTTTTTCATTGACATCAGTTGTTTTGTGTGCAGGTATGCATTGGTGGTCAATATCTTTGACATTTCGCCGCAGTTCATTATCGTGAGATATCTTTGAGGCACATGCACGCACAGTGGTTAGATGGTGATCACAGTGGCATTGCGATCAGACCAACAAACAAATAGGAAGAGAGAAAACACTAGATATGGTCTGTGGTTGCTGTGAAGCACGCTAGATTTTCTGTCCCAGCGCCTCTATCATGCAGCTGATTCACATTCATGGATATCAACAGCTCCTAGTCGCTCTGGATGTGTTTTGGAAAAAAAAACATGTGTGTTTGTTTTACGATTGTGTTCTCACTTTACCCCATCAGGAAGGATGTGGGGCTGGAGCTTTTCTTCCCCAGAGAGCTGATCAACAGCATGAAGGTAGAGAGCTGAAACAACTACTATACAGTCATTCAGTGCCGTGTTGAGGTTGAATAATGCAATTGAATCATAAAAGTGTAAAATCTTCACTGATTGCTTTTTGCCTGCGTGCGATGTGTCAGCCTAAGCAGCTGCGTCGGCTGATCCAGCAGACGTTCCAGGGCTACTCCACTCTGAACCAGGATCAGTGCATCAACAGGTTCTTCACGACTCTGGCTCTATGCTACAGCTACACGCAGGAGAGCTTCGCATGCCAGCTAGTGGTGAGCTTTGTCTGCACCAGTCACAGATGTGTTACCATGCAACAGTTCAAGCTAAATATTGAGCATTTTAAGTGTTTTATTTGTGTGTGTGTGCGTTTGTATAGCATAGTTGGAATCTAACAATAGACCTGGTGATCAGCCCTGAAGGAATCAGTCAGCAAACTGAGAACTCCACGGTAAGCTCACACTCCCTTTCTCTCCGATTTTTGTTTTCTTCTTGGTGTAAATACTCATCATCTATTTATAATATTCAGAAGAATAATGCGTAGCTATGAGCACGAAAAACAGAATTTACAACACCTATTACATCATAAATGAAGGATTTACAAACATAAATACACTGTGTGCAACACTTAGAACATTGATACAAAATGTGTTTTGTATTAATGTATTACTTTTATTATGTATTATCTTTACTCAGAGAGCCTTGAAGACAGGTCAAAAGACAAAAACAGGCAATTCTAATGACATGATGGAAAAGGATCCCATCCCCTCTCCATTAATCGGAAATGTATAATTCAGCATAGACTTCCTTATTTATTAGTCATGATAAATACATAGGTAATAAACATATACATATATACATACTTACAAATATATATAATTTATAACCAAATATGTCCTGCAAAATATGATTTAATTTATCAACCATTAACTTATCTATTAATAGCTTATATATTGATTTATTTTGTCTTCTATATACATGTACTATTTCCATAGATAATTATATATGTTATAAGGATTTAAGTATGTATTCACCAGCATCCACTTACCCCTCACTGTACATATCCATATATTTATACACATATATATACATACATACCCACTTTGCTTTCTCTAAACAAAAACAATAAATACGAAATAGAATAAATAAATTAATTAATTAATTAATAAACAATGAATATACAGACATACAGAGATGTAGAGCCCAACCAATATACCAGCCAGTCAATATTAGCCACAGTTTTGTTACAGAACATAGCCAAAAAAGTTTGTTGTTTCAGTGCACTGATGTCATGATAAATGTATTGTTAAACTGCATATTCTAATTACATATCTTTGTCACAAGTGTTTGATAACCACATTTAAGAGGTCATTGCCAAAAAAGTGCTTATGGTTACATTATGTGTATATGCACCAGCCCCAAAAATCCAGCATCGGTTGGGCTCTGCAAAGATGTACATTTACAGCAAACAAAAATGTCCCGCAGTGAACCTCATCTGCAGAATCAGATTTGTCATTATGTCACATTAACCTTTTTAAAATTGTATTCCTTTATTTATATTTTACGTCTTTGTCTCTTCTGCAGTCCATCTGTCTGGCCACGTTCCCGCAGGTGCGCAGTATCTCCTGCTCTGCTGAGAGCGACGGGCGAGCTCTGCTCATTGTAAACATAGAGGGGGCCAAACAGGTAACTCCACCTTCCTAAAGGGAAATGGGAAATATGCTTTTTTTGCTTTTTTGCTAGGAGTTGGATAAGAAGATTGATAGCAGTTTCTCATGTGATAATATTCTCACTACACCCAGCAACGCAGACTGAATGTCTCGTATCTTTAACCTTCCAGCCGCTGTCGGTGAGCACCTCCTCTCTGGCGGTGGCAGAAAACATGGCCGACCTGATTGACGGCTACTGTCGGCTGGAAGGCAGCTCTGAGAGCTCGCTCATTATTCGGCCTAACAAAGGTATACCTTTGCTTATTTTCCAACCTGGGATTTACTTTTGTACTTTTTGCACACAACTGATAGGAATAATATCCAGAGTTACCAAAGTATGACCAGGACTAAATCCTTGAAATATTTAGACAAATCATGTTAAATTGACACCTAGAACTAAACCAAATGTTCGATTCTTTCAGGAAGAGACCTAAGATTGAAACTGCCTGACATCCCACAACGGTCAGTCAGATGAATCAATTTGCCATGTTGCTTAAATGTTGCTAAAGTTGTAACTTTTTCCACTGTGGTGGGGAATTGGCTGGTTTGTTAAGTTGGAATCTCATCAAAGAAATGTAAAACAAAAATGTCTCTCTGTCTTCCAGTGATGGTCCTACTGGTCGTGATAGAGGTTTGAGTAAGTGTCACGACTGATACATCAGATGTGATTTTGCCCCTGCTAGGCAATAATTTAACAGTGATTTAGGTCTTTTTCTGTTTGGTTTGTCTATACACAGAATGGTAACACATATCAAAATAACTAGTTGCTTATTAGCATGAATATTAGTAGAATATTGGCTCTTTATTAGCCATTATAAAGCAGTTAATAATGCTTTATTCTGCATGACTATGCTCTACAACTATGAGGCCACTAAGAGTTTAAATTAGGCAAATTACCACCTGATTGTTGATAGTTGGTAAGGAGGTTCTGGTACATGAATATGAGCCATACAAGTTAGTAGTTATTAACACCTCATGAATATGATCCCCATTCTAAAGTGAGCTCTTACTCATGACTCATATACTCATAGTTTGGCATTTATTAACTCACACAAGATTAGTAAATGTCAAATGCTGTTGCCTCACGGCAAGACGGTCCTGGGTTCCAGATCCAGTTGGGGCAGGACTTTTCCTTGCAGAGTTTTCATGTTCTCCACGTGCCTGCATGGTTTCTCTCGGGAAACTCCGGCTTCCTCTCACAATCCAAAGACACCCAAGTGAGGCTAAACTGCCAACTTGTCCACAAAGTACACCTTGTGGATGGAGGTTCTGCTAGTGAATCAGTTACAGTATGAGCAAGACCTCACTTTAGCATAGGTGACCATATTTTAAGTTAGAAAGACTTTACTTACAGTTATTTGGACTGTACTACTATCAATAATGCAGAAGAAGGCATTAAAGTGCTTTATGACCACCATAGAGCTAATACACTGCTAATATACATTCTTAGAAGCACGTGTGCAAAGCAAACACTTTTAATCTCGACATGTTTCCTTAACATCAGGTTCGGATATTTATGCTGAGATTCCAGAGGGCACAGCAGCTGGTGAGTAAATAGCTGACAAGCAATCACACTATTGTTCTCCTAAATCTTTACTATTCCACCGTCTTCTTCTCCTTTTCTGGTGCTACTAGTCCTACACACTTGCAGCTAGAAACATAGTTCCAATGCTTAAATGTTAAGCATGTTTAGGAATTGTGTACTTATTTTTAGGGCTGTTTTCATGAATTGTAAAATAAATGGGTTCCTATTGGAGTACAGATTCAACTTTCTATGAACCCAGTCAATTTTACAAGCTTACTGAGGTGACATACGTGCAGCTACATACTCCATTTTAGCTTTAAACTACTCCAAAAAACTTCAATTACATTACAGTATCTGCCCTGAAATAAATGTATATATTTTATGACTTTCTAAATTCAATCATTGTCCACATGGACATCAATATGTCTTGTAGTCAAATGCTGTTTTTTTTAATTAGCTTTAGCTGTAATATTTAGTATCACTCCGTCAGTGGAAGGGATCAAGTTACTGAGCAACACAGTGCTGTGGCAGGAAGCAACCAAAAACATGATGAGCATCCTTTATGGTTGTGGTAATTCACTGGTAGAGCAGGTTGACTATATAATGTTCACACGGTTTACAGCTTGAGCCCAGGCTCCTCCAGTGCAAGATCTTATCTTAGCTTTCAGTGGTCACACTTTGCACATTCTAGTGCTTGACTGGAATCCCCCAGCAAAAAAACACTGCTTTGTTAAAAAAAACTTGACAATCAGTCCAGAGATGTCAAGGTTCATGTTATTTTGACCATAAATGGGGATAACAAACAGATTCATCTTTAAACTAACAGAATCATTTCCTTCAGGTCTCTCTCTTCCTCCTTAGGAAAGAAAAGTTCTGGAATTGACATTGCAACATCCAAAAAAACTTGAGACAAAGTTCAAATATTCAAAATGAATATGAAAAATGAATAGCGATGGAAGGTCAAAACAGTCAGAACTACATGCAAAACAACCTTGGATTGAGCCAGCACCTATATGACACATTAAAGAAAAACGTAAAAAAAAATTTAAGTGGTATCAAAGATGTGGGGATAATTTTATAGAAATGCAGTTTTCCTTCTTTAAAGTAAACCTACTGATACTTCTGCAAAGCTTCTGAGCAGGTGTAATTTTAACCAAAACACTGACGATGAACTGTCCTATCTGTGTGTTTCTTAATCATTGTGTGTTTAGAGAAGCACAGAATATCCAGAGATGACATTGTTGTGGGTCGGATCCTGGGTGAAGGATTCTTCGGAGAGGTTCATAATGGAGTTTACAAAAGCCCAGTGAGTTCATCTAATGTCCAATTATCATCACACTTCACACCCGATGTCACAAAAAGTCTAAATCAATTCTGTTGGCCCAGTTAGCTGTAATGTGATGAAAACAAGTAAGTGTTGAACTGGTGCACGACCTGAGGGGTGTACTGCAAAGCAAGTTTTGTTTTCGAAAAAAGTTAACTATAACGACTTAACTTTCAGAGGAATGGTGGCCAATCACATAAGCATGACTTGCAGCATGAATGAGTGCAGTGGAATATCATGTGTCATGTGCATTCACTCAGTTTGGCATTGCTTGGTTAAGTTAAAACACATCCGTGGATGCCAATGATCACAGTAGGACCGGCATTCTTGACTGCAGATCAGAGGAAGAGTAGAACGGGTCCAGAGCGGGCCATGGTATTTAACATAGGACCCTTTTTCAAAAAAGGGTCCTATGTACAACGGACATGTTACTTTGTGCAGCATTACTGAGAGATTTCATGGCAAATAGGCCTATGTAGGCCTACGGTTTGACCTTAACCCTGGCACCCTGCTCTGATCCTAACCTATGCTCCCTGGTATGTATTGCTACAGAGGAACATAGGTGTCTTGCTGGTAAAACCGGGAGCATAGCTACCAGGCAGAACAATAGGGGTGACCCTGCTTCGGGAATCAGCAAACTTATCAGCGGGGGTTCCCAACAAGTAACACACACGGACCTGTGGAGTGACACACTCCCGCACAAGCACCTGATTTTGGTGTGAATGTACCCTTAGACTTAACATACCTCCCTTACCCACTAATCTTGCTTCGTAGCACAGCCCACTGGTGGATAGCAAAACACACACTTAAAGCCTCTCTGAGAAAGCATTGATTACACAGTCATGGTAAAAGTGATGTATGCATGTGTGTTTTCAGACGGGAGAAAGGATCTCTGTGGCCATCAAAACATGTAAGGACTGTTCAGCTGACGTAAAGGAGAAGTTCCTCAGTGAAGCCAGTGAGTACAGTACTGTAGCTGCTGCTGTGATTATTTCCTGACTGTACATCTCAGCCCATGCAGTTTGTGCATAGATTTGTGACGCAACTGCAAGGCACGACAGGTGGCCAGAACAGGAAGTGTAAAATTTGCCGTACCATTTATTGTATGGTGAATCAGTTTTGGCAGCAGAATTGTTCTCACACGAAACTATGACGCATTGTTCTTTTAATCATGGTAAGCAGAGGATGGAGAAAAGCAATTGCAAAGTACGATGTGGCGACAGGTGAGTGGAGATTTCAGGGGCCTGCATATGTCGTCAGTCAAAAGTTTGCTGTCGTTGACTTCCTTTCGCCTGGTTGTGGCTTTATGAGAAAGCTCAGACCGGAGGCTGCGGTAGCATGGGGGTGAGACGAGACAACTTATTTTTGCTCCTCTGCTGACAGAAAAAGCAGGAGGGTGTAGGATTAGACAGAGAATGAGTAATTCTTGCTAAATTTGGTAACAATAGAACACATACAGATATAGAATGCCCTTTAGCAAGTTATACAATGATATGGTCCCATTTCACTGAGGAACATATACAATCCTTAGATGTATTTGGCTAGAGTTCGTAATTATGGGGTTAGGTTATCTTGTGAAAATATGTCTTGGGAGTCCTAGCAGTACTAGCAAGCTACTGTAAAAAGTTTGCGACCATGCCTTTACCCCAGCAGAAAGACAGCTATCAGGGTATTATGTCAAAGCCTGTTTCTAAATGTAAATGTAGATGCAAACTGGTCAAATGAAAAGTGTCTCCTTGGCGCCTTAGCGGTGTGAAAGACAGAGCTGAAGTATGAGGCAGTTCCTCTGACCCATCAGAAAGCTCGTTGTATCCAATTTGTGATTTGCATTGTTTTACCTTGTGTTACCAGAGCAGCAAATTGAAAAGCTTATAGGAAAAGAAACTGCAGCGTGGTTATGAAAAGGCAAATGGGAAAGGACATTTCTCTTTTAAATGCTTTATTAAAACCCGTATTGTTAATTCAATTTGTGTAATAATTTTCTAATATATCATCCAAATCCACTACTAATTAATTCATATATTTGTAAATTATGTACTAATTGACTGTTAAATGTCTTTATAAATGTTCTTTTAATTAAATGAATATTAAGAATATTAATATTTCATTCGTAAATTCCTTTTAAAATACCTATTTCATGGCAATGGCTTTATCTATTAATACATAAAAAAATGTGTACACAAATTGTTTGTACACTTACTTGTTAGTATGCTAATTCATGTAATTAATTTATTCTAACTAATTATGTGACACTTGTGGTCTGTCATATAGACAAACACATATTAGTTGACCCATTGTGCAGTTTTTTATGATGGTCGTGAAAATGCTGCAGATGAAAATTTGAGAAACAGACCAATGAGTCTGAAGAAAAAGACTCTAGTTAATCACTTGTGCCAGATCTACCACACAACACAGTGGTTAGATTGTATTGTTTGATAGTGGGTTTCAAGCACAAATGGAAGTTTCCAGGTTATCTCACAGATAACAGTCATACCCTACACGGTAACTGCTACTTTTCTCTGGGTTGATTGACTGAGGGCCTTCGTTATATTTTATTCTCCTCTCTTCAACACACCCATGTTTGATTTCTGTCTCATTTGTCTCCTCAAGGCTAAAAATGCCACAACAAAATGTAAAGCTTAAGACACCAAACCTCATCTGTTGCAGGCTTGATGAAGAACCTGGATCATCCCCACATTGTGCGTCTAATCGGAGTCATTGAGGTGGATCCTGTCTGGATAGTCATGGAGCTCTACGAACATGGAGAGGTGTGTGTTAGACTTGTAGTCAAGACCGCCTACGCCGAGACCAAGACACTACCAAGACCAGAGAGTATCAAGACCAAGACCAAGACCAAGGCCAAGGCCAAGACAGACCAAGTCAAGACCAAGACTAGTTCAGTTCGAGACCGAGACCGAGACCAAAAAATGACTATTTTTTGCCATTTTGCATGAGTTGTAGAACCTAAGCACCATACTGGGTTCAGCTGCTTAGTATAAATATGAGATTGTATTATTTTTGAAGGGAGCGCATAATGATATGAAAAAAAAAAAAAAATTGCCCGCCTGGATATTATAGGTTACAAATCCCTTCGAGGCCGAGAAGCCAGTCCGAGACATTGCGAGACCGAGAGGCCCGAGACCGAGACCAAAGACTGTCGAGGCCGTGACAAGACCAAGACCACGGAAAAGTGGTCTCGAGTCTCGAGAACTACAAGTCTAGTGTGTGTTTTTGTGTTTGAATGTGTATATTTGAATCGCTGTCTGCTGCTCGTTATCTGGATCATGAGCTATCGTATTCATTTGAAAATGTTTTGAACTCACTTTTATTTTATGTCTTAACTTCATCTCAACAGCCACGAGTGAAAGGTTGTTTTAAAATATAGCTTTCCGAGGAAATATGAGACGATTGCAAACGCATACTATACTGCATCTTGTAAAAAGCAGATGTTTCTGCTCCCCTGACAGCTGGGGAACTATCTGGTGGAGCAGCAGTACATCTTGACCACTGCAGTGTTGATACTGTACTGTGTGCAGATCTGCAAAGCACTGGCTTACCTGGAGGGACTCAATATGGTGCACAGGTAACGCAGCCTCGTGTGTTGGTGACACTTAAAACAGGCCTTCTGCTATACAGTACAGCATTAGTGGTTTTTTGCTTTACCGCGTTTCCATTCAGAGACACAGTGTTTATTTTGGCTCGTCTCTTTACTTTCGACTCTGCATCTTACCTTTTGATTCTCATCTGGTTGCTGTTCTGCAGAGATATTGCGGTGAGAAATGTCTTGGTGGCGTCTCCGGAGTGCGTCAAGCTCGGTGACTTCGGCCTCTCTCGCTACGTTGATGAGCAAGAATATTATAAAGGTAAACACACACACACACACACACACACACACACACACAATCATGACGCACAGTGTCTGTTTAAAGTAAATTTTGGATGAAATTTACCTCAAGTAGCATTCACATGATTTCAGTTTTTGTAGAAAGTCCAGATGCATGTCCAATCTGCGTTTTTGTCTGTATCTCCTCAAATATTTGCCTTCTGTTTGCAGCCTCAGTGAGTCGGTTACCGATCAAATGGATGGCACCCGAGTCCATCAACTTCAGACGCTTCACCACCGCTAGTGACGTATGGATGTTTGGTGAGAAACTCACACATGTACATCCTAGTGTGTCTTTTCCAGTGTTTGAACATAAGTTTAATTTTATATTTTGTCTCTTACATGTATGCAAATATGACATTTTTTAACAATTAGTTGCAGTAGTTAGACTATCCATCCAACGGAAAATTATCTATACAGATGTATACTATGTAAAGGAACTTGACTGATCATTGATACTGTATATCAGGGGTCTTCAGCAAGTATTGGAAAAAATTTAATTAAATTTAAAAATAAGAAAAAAAAATTTGCAAACTTGTTTACTGTCCACAGAAGCTCAAGCCCCTTTTGTGTTAAATGTGTACATATGCCTGATAAAAGCCAATACAACTGGTCATGTGTGTGTTCAACAAGGTGTATGCGTGTGGGAGATCTTCTCCATGGCCCAGCAGCCGTTCTTCTGGTTGGAGAACGGTCAGGTGGTCAACCAGTTGGAGTCGGGAGTTCGACTCCCAAAGCCGCAGCTCTGCCCGCCCACCATCTACTCCCTGCTCACCCGCTGCTGGGCCTACGAGCCACACGGCCGCCCTGGCTTCAGCCAGCTCGTCTGCTCGCTGAGGTACGCACCGCGCACACAGGCGGTTCTTCTCCTCTGTTGCTGTTACGCTTCACTTGTGTTCTTTTTTCCTCATCTGTCTACCCGCTGTGAGGACTTGTGTGTGAGGTCACAGTTCTGAAAGTCTTGAAAGGGTTTGAGTAGTGAAACTGTTGATTCGAAAGTGAAAAACGGGATTCTAATGTTAGAAAATGAGCTGTGAAACCAAACCCGCCTGATTTGTAGTGAAAGCACACCAATCACATGTTGCTCCTGTATGACCAGTCAGCGGCCAAATACTTAAAGGGACATGAGGCAGGATCAAGAAATAAGACTCAATAGTGACAGGACGGCCGTTAGGGTAACTGCAGCCATCAGCTGGAGCGCACATGAACTCTTCTCAGCAGAGCAGCTGATGCTGTGACACTGTTATTTCTTTACTCGCTGTTAACGTGACTGTTTACCGCTAGACCTTCGCACTTGCTTCCTTGGAATGACATTGGTATCCTACAACTGCGAACTGTGCTGTGTGTAATGGATAGCCGTATCCCCTACACACATGAAGCAGCCGGGAAGCCGGCTCGCTGTGTGTAGCGACACACAAGCGGCGAGTTTGAAAGGCACAGGCGAAAGCAAAGACGCCATATTGGGGACAAAAATATCGCCTGATACGGGACTGCTGTTTGTTAGCAGCTAATGCTACTACACAGACACAAACAAACCGTTAGCATGTGGCTACAGCCAGCTGCTAACGTCACCTCCCGGATAACAGGTTGGGCTTTCGGTCCCATATATCAAGGGACATATTTCTAACTATTCGGTTTCAGACTAAAGGACGGTGGAAAATGCGCAGTCTGTAACTATTCAGTGTTACACAGCGGTGGACTAAGCTACATGTTAGCAGCTAACGCTACTTTGCACGTTAGGTCACTCCGAGTCCTCGGTGATCTCATATGATTTTCAAATCAAGCTCTAAACATGACCTGTAATGTTTTCTTACCTGGTCACTAGGAAATGAGCCATGTCAGCATCTGTTTTCAGTCCCAGTTCAAGTTGAAGCTGCCTGATTTGTGCCTTTTTCACAAATCATGCCTCATGTCCCTTTAACTAAATGTGTTTTTATTGGTCCAAGAGAAGTTTTAAGTACAAACATGAAATCAAGATATCATTGTATGAACTTGATCTGTATTAAATAAGCACTTTTAACATTCAAGAAGGTGTTCATGTAGTAGTAGCCCCTTCTCTAGCGCCCCCCGGTGGGATTTTACAGACTCCAGCAGTGTGGCTCTAAACACAGTGGTCCTCATCAGATTAAGCAGTGAGGAGTTACAGCCCGTCTAGTGCAACAGGCCGTGCCCTCAAATGTTTGAAAACCCATTACTGACAAACGGTCAGTGATATCAAATATCAAAAACTATGGGGCACGAGTTTTGTTTTAGCTTGTACAGATATGGTGTGTACCAAATTTTGGGAAGACTGGATCAGATATGTGCTAAGAGAGGGAAAACCCACATTTACCAAAAAAATCTCAAATTGCTGAACATTTTTCCAGGTCCGTGCGGGTGTGACATACATGAATTGACTCCAGAACGTAAAATGCTTAATAACTGACCACCTGGTGATGAGGACGTCCTCTGATATGCTGAGCATATTGCCATATAGTGTACAAGTATGACTTTGGTACATAAAGTTTAGGAGATACTTTGATATGAATTTATGCCACTCCCAATGACATCCATTAGAAATAACATTACAGTTAAAAATCCATATCAAAATGACTGTAGTGAAAAGAAAACTGTATGGAAGAAGAAAAAGAACTCAAAAAATTGTACTTCCTGTGAAAATACAGTTGATGTGATTTAGAAAAACACTGCTGAATATGCAGAAATGTGAAATCAATTGCCAGAAATATCATAGAACTAAAATTAGATTACACTACACTGCTGAAAGAGCGTAACATCGGTCCACCAATCAGAACTAGAGGAGCAACTTGATTGGAGGATCAGTGCGAGACTTGAAATTGCTTTGTCATTGAGATGGGAGCCGGTGCGTCACTCGGTTGGCGCTCCTGTCACTGCTGAGCCTGCCAAGACAAATGTTGGTCCAACTGCTGCCTGAGCCTCACGGCTGCAACAAGCAGTGCAAATGTTCTTCGAGCTGATGTTTAAATTGTGCAGGAGGAGTAAACACTGAGGGAATGGAAGCAAGCTGAAGAGTTCCTCTCCACTCTGTCAGCGGAGTCCTCCTCAGCTGTCATCGTTCCATCCCATACACACCAATGTAAAAATCTGAAAACGGCTTAAAGATTGTGAATTTTTGGACCCTGATTATGAGAAAAGTATGAATGACATGAAGATGTTGACTTAATATGAGAAAGTCCAAGTCATTGTGGATGTTTCAAAGTTTGAATGGAGTTTCTGTGTGAATGTTTGAAAGACTGGGATGAATTTAAAAAATGAGTGGGTGTGAAGTATTATCTAACTGACTTCTGTTATAACTAAACTTCAGCGAAAGTTGAATATTTTGAAAGGTCTTAATGGGATTTGAAAGATGAATCACACCTGAAATGTAGACAAAACATGGCACTTTTCAAAGTTTGAAAGGGGTTTCTAGCTGAAATCGTGAAGTTAAAAGTTGAAAATGGCTGAAAAAGTGTGAAAATGTGGGCTTTTTGAAGATTGCGTCATTCATTTTAAATGGGGAAATTCTCGCAGAAAGCACTGAATGCTTCTCAAGGTATGAATGATATCAATAAGTAAAGTCATAGCAATAATAATTGAGCTGAATATTTTGATGTTTGAATTATGTTTCTACGTAGAAAAAGGTGGAAGGAGTTACGCAAAAAAAAAAAAAAACATGACGGAAGATTAATAAAGAATTCCGTTTTTCATTCCATTTATTATTCTGTTTAAGTAAAACAAATAATGTCGTGTGCTTTGCACATCGGGCACACTAAATAAAGAACCAAAGAATAACTGCTGTGTCAGCGTGTCTCAGTGTAATCAGCTGGTGCTTGTGTTTGCGTGTTTGACAGCGAGATCCACAAGATGGAGTTGGAGCTGGAGACGGGTGTGAGGCAAGACAGGTCTCGACCGGTTTCATCAATGTTCAGCCCTACCCACACAGAGCCTCCACCCAAGGTACGTCACACACACACACACACACACACACACACACACACACACACAAACACAACTTGTCATTATGATTGGGACGAGCAATTGAAAAACATTTTGTGTGTTTTTATTTTAATTATGATTTTAAAATATCTCTTAACATTTCAATGTGTTCTTTATTGATTCGGTTGTGCTTTTTAATTTCTTTAGGCTTATTTGAGATATTTTATTTATTCTTTCATGTTCCAAATTGTCTTTCAAATGTTCAAATGTCTGAAAATTTAGAATGAAAAGCTCAGCACCCTTTAAAAGCATGCACTTGCCTTTTTATGCTATCATTTTAACAATAGAATAAAATGGTCAATATGATAAAAATGACATTGTTAGGAATAAAGGAACAAGGAATAAAGAGCTGATGAGCTCCAACACTAGAAGGCAGGCAGAGTTTTCACCTGACTGCCCTTTAACAGCATCTTCTCTCTCACCAGCCATCCAGAATACAAGGCAGCACCCTTCCTCGGACCATGTCCAGACAGGTGACACACTCTCTCTCTCTCTCTTACACACACACACACACACACACACACACACCACTGACAACTGCTGATCTACTCTTCAGACCACAGTGTGAAAACTGGATGGCTGAGCAACAACATGGAAATGAAATGACCGATCTTTTGTCTCGACTGTGGTGGTTTGAAAAAACGTACATAAAGGGTGTGTGTGTGTGTGTGTGTGTGTGTGTGTGTGTGTGTGTAGGGATCGGCCACAGACTGCAGGCCGTTATGGGAGCAGGAGAGAGCACAGGTGGAGGACACTTTACACCGACAAAGGAGGGAGATGCTCATGGACAAACAGTGGCTGGAGCAGGAGGAGAGACAACTGGTGAGAGACCACAAACCCATGTGCACACACACACACACACACACACACACACACACTCACGTCAGGCTCTGGTAAAAGTAAAAGTAGCACAGAAAGTAGTTTGCAGTCTCGGCAGAGTGACGAAACGATGCCAGTGATGTGTCGCAAGATAGAGGATCTTTGGCAAGCGCATGACATGTGACTACATGTGAGGAAATCTCAGAGTGTTTACAGGTTAAATCTGCCTCCAGTGGCGACAAGTGACGAGGGGACTCCACATTCATTACAGTGGTTTCCACCTCACCAGTGTGTACGTATGCACAAACACAGATCGTCGCTGAATACACTGTGGTCTGCTTCTGTCTCTGCAGGATCCTGTTGTGCGACAGGATTCACTCAAGAAGGTACATGACCTTTTTTTTTTTTTCATGACGATTGCTTTTATTTCCTCCTGTGCAAATCTCAGTGGTATATACAAAGTTACCGGATTGGTCAAGGCAGTCGAGTAGTGTTCTACTCATTTAAAATAAATTCGGCCCAAATAGCTTTTCACGCCAACGGGGGCTGTTTCACAATCAGCTGTTCGTGAACGCAGGGAGGTTACAGTGCTAATGACTTCCCCTGTGTGGGGACGCACACAAGATCACTGACAGTGAAAACCTGAAGAGTAACCAAAGCGTTGTTTGTAAGAAATGAACCTAAACCTTATTTTAGAGGCAAACTGGGCAGGATTTGTTGGTTGCCATGTATTAAAAAAAATTTTTAGAGAGAATTTTAGAGCGAAATAAAATGCTATCTATCTATCTATCTATCTATCTATCTATCTATCTATCTATCTATCTATCTATCTATCTATCTATCTATCTATCTAGCTATCTATCTATCTATCTATCTATCTATCTATCTATCTATCTATCTATCTATCTAGCTATCTAGCTAGCTAGCTAGCATTTCATATCTAGCAATTAATCATAAGCTCCACCACAGACTATCCCAGTAACGAATTGGCCACATTTTCGCACCTTGACCAGACTGGATCTAGACACGGTCCAGACACGGTCCGCCCAGTCAACCAGCTTCTGTTGAAAATCACTAGAAATCGCAAGACACTTGTTGACATTGGTTTGCTGGCAGCATTAAAGTAGTAATCAATATTTAAATCACATTGCTGAGATTTTCAGTCTACACAAAGTCGCCTGCCGGACTGAGACGCTAACTCAGTTCACTCAACTCCTCCTCACACAGTGGAGGAGAAGAATAAAAACTGGCCTCTGACCAGACTTGCAGTATAAAACTCAACCCTGTTAAAAGTAATACTTCACATCCTGTGTTCTTGTGCCTTTCTTTCTATTTTGCTTACAGCGTCCTGAAAAAAGCCCAGGAAATGGTGAGTCAAGATTGAATGGCCTTACTGTTTCCTACCTTGTGCACTCATTAGGTTTAAGCTGCAAAGGACCGTTTAATATCTGAAACTGGAGAGTTGCAGCATATGAAAAAGAACTGTCGAATACCCTGCTTAAATTGTTAATAATATAAAAATATGAATTACAGTAACAAATGTAAAATAGGTTGTATGTACAAAAGACACATTTCAACAGAAAAAAGGAATGTAAAATGTTTCTAATGAGAACAAATATGAGTTTAAAGATTACTTTTCATCATGTATTTTATAGAAACATGCAGAATACTCTATAGAATGTCATAAATACAGTATGTGTAGAAAAAACTGTGGATATGCATCTCTTTTTTTGGTCTTTGGCAGGTCCTCCAGAAAAGCCTCCAATGCCTACCACAGTCACACAGGTAAAAAAAAAACAAAAAAAAAAAAACACCCTTCTATTATAAATATGGTGGAAAATACGTCCTGACAGATTGTTACTTCCTTAAGAAAAGAACAACTGAAGCTCTAAGTAAGACTAGAAAAGTTGAAATGCTTATTGATATGTAGAGCCGTGCGCACAATTTGGCGATTATAAAGTACGTTTTGTGTCGTCGCAGCCCACAGCTGAGCTGGACCGATCAGGCGATCACGTTTACACCGGCGTCATGGCGATGGTGAAGCAGGTGGTCCAGCTGAAGAACGACGTCAACACGCTGCCCCCCTCCGAGTATCTCAACGCTGTCAAAGTAGGTTTACTGTTCTGTTCTGTTCTGTTTAAGTTCTGTTTAAAGGTCAAAATCACAATCTTTTTTACCACAGTGAACTCTGATTGACATAAAGAAATATGACTTTGAGAAAATGTAATATGTCAAATATATTACTGAACAAGAGAGGGCACTGTTGTGTCACAACAAATCCGACCAAGCTATCAGAGTTTCTCCCAGGTGGTATGGGGAGAGTGGAAACCCGAAAATAAAAGCATTTAAAGCATTGCTGTTAACAACTATAACTTCTTGTAATGCTGCTGGTTTTCCTTTCCTTTTTACTTCCCCATTCCCAACTCTCCCTCCTGCACACACACACACACACACACACACCCTCCCTGTCTCTCCCTCGTTCTCTCAGGCGACGGGTATCACTCTCCGCAGCCTGATTCAGAGCGTTGATGAGATCCTGCCCTCTCTGCACAGCTCTGTCACAACAGAGGTAGGCTCCACTTCCTCAGTCTCTGCATTAACCATTAGTCCCATTATATGATTATAGAAGGTACCTGGTGTGCTTTAAATCAGGACACGGACGGAAAAGATAAATGCTGTTAAGTTCTATCATCTGTCCTTCATATACAGTACAGCATCCCGGGACAGTTAAATTAATTTTACATGCCCAAAGAAGTGTGAGTTGTCAATGGAAACACATAAGCAGGAAATGCATGTGGCTGAACAAACATCTGTTTAAGCTATTCTGCCTGTGTCAAAACCCAATTGTTTGATGAAAATCATTTAAAAAACAAACTTTGATACATTAATGCGTTAAAATCTCTCTATATAGTGTGTATAATTTGAGAACAATAAAAAAAAAAGGAAGTAGAATATGTGTTCGGGCTGTCACGATATAAGAATTCATGAAAAACGATATTATTGGTCAATCTATAGAAAATTAGGACAACAATAATGCAATAAGTCACATTCATCGACACTAGTGAGCTGTCTTTTTTGGGTCTGGCTCTTGTCTGTCATCTCCCTGACAGTAGCCACACAATGTGGTAGTAACTGAGTCCTCTTCGTCTTCCTCTTTATTTTTCTGTTTTATGGCGACCAGCGTTAAGGTGCAGTACCACTATCTACCACCACCTATCACCAGTCCCTGGATTATTGACATTATATTATTTGATATTAATTTTTAACTTTTCTTCATTTTCAAATAACGCGCTTGTCGTTAATATCTGTATACCACAACACCCGTAAGTTGTATCATGTAATCTTCTCTCCTCCCCGTCTCAGATCGAGGGCACCAAGAAACTGCTGAACAAGGACTTAGGGGAGCTGATCAATAAGATGCGACTGGCGCAGCAAAACGCCATAACTTCGCTGAAGGAGGAGTGTCAGCGGCAGATGCTGGCGGCCGCTCACACTCTGGCACTGGACTCCAAGAACCTGCTGGACGCTGTGGACCAGGCTCGAGTCCGGGCCAACGTCGCCAAGCCCAAACCTGCCTCACAGGACGCAGAGGATTGTGGGGACTGAGAAGAGAGCTTTCTGTCGATCGAATGGACTTTGTCTTTTTTCAAGATATGTGGAAGGAGCCTTGGTTTTGACAACCGCTCTGATCCTGCAAGAATGTGCATCGCGACTGTGTTCATGCAATAGAAGTCTTGATATATGTGTGTTTTTCTCCTTAAAAATCGATGATATTAAGTTAAACAGAGAATTCCTCGACGCTGAATGAATCAAACAGCCACAATGTATAAAAGAAACAAGGTTTACAGAGTTTTTCTTTTATTATTCTTTACTCTATTTTTACTATTAAAGACAGTGACATTCTACGCTTCCTTTGTTGTTGTGTCATGAGACAACTTGTCTAAACTTGTGTTGTGCCTGGCGCTTCTGGAGTGGGTGTTTTTATTAAATAGTCGCGCAACTACTGTTGAGTTCTGTTGACTTGCGGGAGTGCAGTCGTGGGTATACGGTGTGAACTGGAGGGGGCTGAGCAGACAGCCCTGGGGTGCTCCGGTGTTGAGCACTAACGTAGAGGAGGCTTGACTGCCAATCTGTACTCTCTGGGAATGCTTGTGATTGTATTGGAAGTCCAATATCCAGCTGTCCAACAGAGGATAAAGGTAATGGGGAAAGATCAGAGCTGAGACACTGAGTGAGCTATAGATGAGAGTAGCCCATCCGGGTACTTTGCCCTTGTGTCATGACCCCTATTGGTTGAAAACAACCAACAACCAATTTATTAGCACAAAATAAGAATTCCATATGGATTTGTAGTTAGTAGGAGCACCAAATCTTATGGCCAGATGGGCAAGTAATCATGTTTTGTTGTAGTCAGTCTATGATCAGCTTCATTATATAGAAAAACATTTACCAAATGGTGGATGATGAATGTCCTTTCAGTTCAAGTCCCCATCAAAGTGGACTAACCTAACACACACACAGCTGCTTTACTGAATGTCCAGGTTTTTCTTTCCCCTCTCATCTTTTCTGCCATTAAGACTTTATTTTGCTGTGAACTAACTACATTGCTGTGGCGAAGCAGCACTGACAATGTAGTCAGTCCCAAGATACTTAAACTCCTCCACTTGGGGCAGGAGCTCTCCCCTAACCCTTCTCCTGGAGGTGGTGAACACTTAGCCCAAACACGACTGCCTGCCAGATCATTGCCCAGAATTATATCAACCCCCTCTATTGGCAACGCTGGTCTCACACCCATCGTAACCTCACGCTGCACCAATTCACAGTCCAAGTTCATCTTATGCACTGGAACAGGCACTACCCCCAAGCCCATTCCCCGCATAAGGATTTTGTCCCCAGTATCTGTCTTCTCAGAGAAAGACAAAACAGATTTCAAAACATAAGGATCAAAAGCACCTGTATCTCTCAATATTTTAACAGGCACTTGACTGTCACTACCAACCTGTGATACAAACCCATCTGAGATAAACGGCAGATAGGATTCATCAATTGCACCAATCATGCCAGATTCCCCCCACTCACGTTGCCACGCCCCCACATCCACAGGGCCTGAAACACTCGCAGCCAGGGCAGCAGGTTTTACACGCCCGCCTCCAGCATGCTGCTTTTTATCTTTTAGCATTGGGTAGTCCGACTTCCAATGGCCTGCCTCACGGCAATAGTTACACACATCCTCTCCCTTCCGAGGTGCTGCCCGGAACCAGTTACCAGAGGAAACGCCAAAACTCACAGGTGATCGACCACCCCCCTTTTGTCCAACAGGCTCCCTTCCAGGCTCACCAGGCCAGCACTTATGAACGAGCACATACTCATCAGCCAGCCCTGCCCCCTCAGCAGCAGTTGCAACCTTACGCTCATTAAGATATGTGGCAACCCGACTGGGCAGAGTGTCTTTAAATTGCTCCAGGATGACCAAAATGCACAAACCCTCAAAGTTATCAACACTTCAGGCTACACACCAACGATTGAAGTGATTAGTCAGCTCCCTTACAAACTCCATATGTGACTGACTAGCCCTCTTTTCCCATGTCCTAAAGCGCTGGCGATACGCCTCTGGGACCAACTCATAGGCCTTCAGTACAGCAGCCTTGACTGATTCATATGTGAGGTCACCGCCCAAAGACGCATACGCCTCCTGTGCTTTCCCTGTCAATACACACTGCAGCAGCAATGTTCGGTCTTTCATTGAATTTAGGCAAGAGACGCAGACTACTCACTATGTCAGGGGACTTTGATGGTGGAGATGAACCATCCTACCCTTGCCAAACCTCTCCAGACAGCTTACCCTCTCTGACTAACCCCAGCCTAGTAGCCTGCAAGTCTATCTTTGCCTGCTCTGTCTCACGCCGCAAGCGTTCAATTGCAACTTGCTTCTCAAACTCCATCCTTTGCTTTTCCATCTCGATCTTTTGCCTTTCTACCTCCCACTGCTGTCTGTCCCTCTCATGAGCTAGCTGTAACAACAGCAATTCTTTTTGCTGCTCGAAAGTTAAATTACCTGATGGAAGGCTAAAGGACTGTGCTGCCTGTGGCTCACCAGACTCTCCCTGTTTAACCACCAGCACCCCTTTACCAATCAACTGCATCTTTACCAGAGCCTTCACATTACCCTTACGTTTATCACTAAGGCCACTCAAATCAATGTCATACTTCTCAGCAACCTTCAACAGCTGGTCCTTAGTACAACTGTCCAAAAGCTCCTCACACGGCCATGACAAAGGAAGGAGATGCACACAGGATACAATCAACTAAATGTTTATTAAAGGAAAAGAAACCTAAAGGAGTAACCTAAACTAATCATGGCGTGTGTAGTCAGTGGAATCAGTGGTGTAGGTGAATGCATGAGTGGAGAAGTGTGTGTGTAATGTTGTAAAAAGGAGTACAGCAACCCAAATGCCAAACAAAAGCCAAACAAGGTTTCTCTAGGAGGAGAGTCCAACAGCTACTGAGCTCCAGGAGAGTGTTACAAGCACCCAGACTCTCACAGTCCAGGTGGTGCCACTCTTGCTGACGACCCTGCTGATGTCAGAAGAGGGAGAGAGAACAGGGAGGGTCGTCACAACATCCAAACAATCAGCAAAATTACCAGTCAATAGTGGTTGAAAATGGGACTTAGCCACTACAAGGCTGTCATACGCACATTTGATATCGACTCTGGATTCATCTTTGTTTCATTTAGGGACTTTGTTACTCTTGGGAATGACAGGATGTTGAACAGGATGCCACAGGCCCGTCAGTCGCTGATGGACAAAAGGGATAATGAGATGAACGAATGATAGACAAATTCATAGAGTATTTCTTATTACTGATGGCAGCATGAAATATTTAAAGAGTAAAGCAGAGTAAAACTATTAAGCAGGATGTTTTGGTGCTCTTACCTGCCTGAAGGTGCCCTCAGTGAGACAGATCTTGACAACAGCCCACAAGGGTACCGGAACCACAGATGATAGGGCGATGGCCCAACCCAGTTTGGAGGCCCAGTCTGGGTACACATCGCTCCCACTGGATGTTAGAGGCTGGTAGATCACAAATGAGCAGATGAAGCAAGCCTTGGAGAAAAAGCAGAGGAACAAACAGGCTGTAACACTTTGACGCCCCCCAGCTTCATGGAAGTACAACTGTCATTGTAGCTGACATTGTGTTGCTCATCAGGTGGTGTACTATCTTTTGTTGACTCAAGTTTTGCTTGTGAAACTAAGTGGGCTGACACATTTTTGGCCTCTTGTGCCAAGTCAGAAATTCCCCATGCAAGCCAAGTTATGAATATGTTCAATGTGTTGTGAAATATTTTCATAATGGTTACTGTTACTTATACACACACACGTGGATTTTAATTTCACGTGTGCCACTAAAAGGCTGAGGCCCTTTTCACACAGTGATTCCGGAATGTCACCGCAACAAAACGAAAACCGCGGCGTGGAGACAGAAGAGGTGTGATGGCACACGTCGTCTTGGTGACATCTGTGTGTGTTTCCCACCTGCGAATCTAAACGTGGGTCCATCTACTGTTAGTAATCATACGGATGCAGTTATAATTAGTTGTGTCACGGTCATGGTGACATAGAGAAGAGGGAGGGGGTCGCTAACTGCAAAACGGTCAAGCAGTTAGCTAGAATGGTGACAGCGCTTACAGCAGCTTTAAAGGTGTTATTGATACCATTCAGCCACTAAATCTGGCATTCCATCTCGCCCCTTCCATTGCATTCACATCACAACACTAACCCTACTGTTTGATCATCTGCACCCAACGCTGGCTAGCTAACGTTAGGGCAGTATAGTATGCGGGGCGCATCCCATAGAAATCAGCCATTTTGACGTTTTTTTCTTTTTCCTCCACAAACAACTGACAGATTGGCCTGGCAGAGACACTCTTCACCTTCTTATTGTTGGTAGTGGCAAAACCCCCTCCCCAGTTGTCTTAATTCAGTTCCATTTCCGCTGTGTGTGTGTGGGGGGGGTTAGGGTTAGGGTTAGGCTGCAGCAGTGTGAAACTCACCGTACAGATCAGAGGGGTGATGTAACACCAGCACAGCTTGAAAATAAGCCACGGCCTCTGTCCTGTCATGTGTTCAACCATATCACACATCCGGTCAGCCCCTGCGTGATGATTACAGTTCATTAGCAACAGTTTAAATGAGAGGACCTCTTGGTGCTGAAGCATGGTTTAGGTCAGACCCATGGGTCGGCCTGTTGTCGCTTGTTGACTCTAACGTGGTGAAGTCATGCCACGTACATAACGTAACACAGGTTGCTTGGGTAATGTCGGTACGTTTGTAACTGAAGCTTAAAAAATTGCGCAGTTATTTCAACTACAATGTTTTCCTAAACATAACCAAGTAGCTTTCTTGATCAAATCTGACCAAATAGTGACTGTACAGTCTGGTACACCTGTCACTGGTACACCGCAACTCTCATGTTGTTTGGGAATGGTGATATATGGCCTTTACAACCTTTTACATACTGAGCACACTACCTTCTGCATTGCCACTGGCCTGTAGTGCTGGACGTAAATTGTGAGGTGTAGAACAATGGAATATGAACATAACTGTGAGAATACTGTGTTGAAATCTACACCCTGGGGACTGGGGAAAGATGAGTCGATAGTATAATTATGTCTAGTAAATTACAGAATAATTGCAACATTATGTTCACAACACTTACCAAAGGCCCAGCCAACAACGACACACTCGACCAGGCACACAAATAAGATACATGCTCCATTAGCACCATAGTAGTCCAGCAGCTGGAACACGAACACTCCTCCCTGGACAACACAGAAGAAAATGCTCCTTCAGTACGAGAATATGTTGAATGTTAGCTGATGCGTTTGATTTCACAGGTTTGTGGTACCTGAGTGGTGAGCATGATCTGCATGAGGAAGCAGAAAGAGCAGAAGAAGATGAGGAAGATTTCTCTGCGCCAGGGTCTACGCATCTGTCCTGGGAACATGTCGATCACTGACGCTGTCAACGTCTCCAAACCTGCAAACTAGCACGCAAATTCAAACATGTAGTGAGGAGAGTCTGTCTGGGTCTTAATTATCACTACATGGTTACATTTAATTGCCCTTTAATTGCTTCTGGCTGAGACAATCCAGCCCCTCCTCCCTCTACCAGCAATACCTTCACTGCTGCTACTGTAAAGAAAGTGAAATCTGAACACACACTGCTCAACAAATTCTGTACAATTAGGCAGCGCTGACCAAATATCAACCAATATTTTGCATTTGTTGCCTCAGATGTTTTTGAATCATATCTTAGTGTACTGTTCATATTTTAGCTGTTAAAACAGAATGTGTATGACCAGGCAGCTGCTTCGGGTGCTTTGTAGCTGTGTTGTTCAGAGGTGGATTATTGAAAAGGCTAATGTCTGTTTAAGGCGGAGCTTTGTTTCTAATTTAATGCTGAATAGTTCAATCAGCAGAAATACATTATATGTTCTACTTTTGAAGAGCATCTTTTGAATGGGCACTGCACTAGTTCAGTTAAATACTCCACATATGGGCTTCTGTAATCTGCAGTCTTACATAGGTGTTCACTGAACTAGCAGGTCTTCATACATTAAATTAATATTGTCCAGGTCACCAACAGAAGGTCTATGATGTGTGTCTTCTTCGTCTTACCACTGTGTCAAGTCCCAACAGAAAGAGCATGATGAAGAAACATGCAGCCCACAGTTGAGGAAGGGGCATCATGGATACAGCTTGAGGAAAAGCGATGAACGCCAGCCCGGGACCTGGGGGAGCGAGGGGATATTTCAATTGTTGTCCTCGCCACTTGCCATAGATTTTGGTTTATTCTCTTGCAGACTTGTCTAGGGTCAGGCTCTAGAAGATAGATTAGGTTCTGTCAATTCTACAAAAGGAAATCCCTGTTGTTTTGTGAATTTTATTGTGAGGATGTACCCTTTGAAATATTAGACCATGCTTCCTAGTGGTTTGGATGACTTACTTCTTAACGCGTCGTCAGGAAGTGGCCCCTCCTGTAATCTCTGATGAGATTTACATCCCACAGTGCATTTCTTTAATTCATTTTTTCCCCCCATTAGTAATCGCATCTATACTGTTGTACTATTTCTATTGTGTACTTGCGTGCATTGATGGTACATGAACTTTTCCTGTTATGATATCTTTTTAAAAAAATGGTTTTCACTCAGTGATGTAGATTTGTTGGGTAGGTGTGTTTGATGGGATTTTGAGGGAAGTCTGTCTGCAGTGTGGCCTGATTGGGCCACGTGAGTCCACAACCCTACTTAAGACAGCCTCCTCCTCTGTCTTGTAAGCTAACCTGATGAAGGTCTAAGTAGCGATACACTGTTGTCATTAAACTTAATTGCAAGTGACGTTGACAGTGTGCGTTTTTCCAGATATGTCAGTGTAAGTTTGATTCTCATGTCTAACAGAGGAAGCAGCGTTGGGCTTCAAATCATACCTGAATCGACCACCATGTCGATGGGAAGTCCCTGTTCTTGGGCCATGAAGCCCAGAGAAGAGAAGACCGCGAAGCCCGCAACGAAGCTGGTGCAACTGTTGAGCACGCACAACCACAGACTGTCCCTGCACACACACACACACACACACACACACACACACACACACACACACACACACACACACAGCACTGAGCGTGGGAATGTACTGACATGCTATTTAGGAGGTGTTTTCAACCTGCAAGTTTTGCTTACATCTACATTAACATTTAGGGCATTTAGCAGACGATTTTATCCAAAGTGACTTACAATAAGAACATTTGTCTCAAGCAAAAAACCAAGACATATCATATCACCTTAACAAACTTCAAGCCCTCATCTGAGGATCGCAACTGCTATTGGGGGGGGGTCATGCTTTGTGGGGTCGAGGTGAAGTCTGAACAAATGAGTCTTGAGTCTTTTGCTGAAGATGGAGAGTGACTCCGCTGTCCTGACATTGGTCGGGAGTTTGTTCCACCAATGAGGTGCCAGAACAGAGAAGTGTTGCAACTTAGCGAGCTTTGTTTGCCATCAGTGATGGCGGTACCAGCCGGCCAGCAGATGTAGATGAGCGAAGTGCTCCTGCTGGGGCGTGTGGTCTGACCAGTGTTTGGAGGTAGACGGGTGCAGTTCCATTTACGGCCTTGAAGGCCAGCACCTTCGTCTTGAATCGGATGAGGGCTGCACCAGGAAGCCAGTGGAGGTCACGGAGGAGTGGGGTCACATGGGAGTATTTGGGTAGATTGTGAACGAGGTGCGCTGCAGCGTTCTGGATATGCTGCAAACGGTTTTGTCGCAGATGATCAGCGTTTGGACCAGGAGTTGCGTTGCGTCCTTTGTGAGGAAAGACCGGATGGTGTTGTAGAGGGCAAATCTGCAGGATGAGCAGTGATGTTGCGGGCGCAGGACCCCAACACAGGTAAAAAAAGAAAAAAAAAAAACTTTCCAACCTGATATAGCATGGCAGACCCATCACTGACACAGCATTATTAAAAAAAGGTTGGCGTTACCTTGTATTAGTGGAACTACTGATCATATAGCTCACCTGTAACAGTTGTTTTTGACTTTGTTGTAGCTGCCCAATGTGATTATGGTTCCTCCTGCAACACCATATGAGAATAATACCTGAGCACAAGCCTCCAGCCACACCTAGTTAACAAAGATGGAAAATCACAGTGTGTTACACAGGGTTTTGTTTTAGTCAGGTAAACTCTTCACACATACCCAGTAGTAACTGATCCAAGGTAGGCGTGACACTTACAGTTCATCAGAAAAAAACATGAAAAAAACCCTTCACCTTATATACCACTATCCTACTACACAAGCAATTCGTCCAAGGTATCTCACCTGAGGGTCTGCCAGACGAGAAGGATCTGGATACACGTAGTAGATGACACCCTGCAAGGCTCCTGGCAGGGTCAATCCCCTAACCAGCAGGATGGCCAGCGTCACATAGGGAAACACAGCCGTGAAATACACCACCTGAAATTGTAAGTGGTCATTTAGCATATAGCCATAGCCATATACAATCACTGCATTAGGTTCTAGAAACACTCATTCTTTTCTTCTGTTAGTGCAAGTTACTTCTTTGAGAAACATTTATGTTTGAGGAAAGTTTCAAGTCCACTGTCACACAATTTGACACCCATTAATAAGCAAATACAATGTCCAGTCCTACTACATCAAATGGAAAGTTTCAAACTGACTGCAGAATTCCTTGGTAGCTGTGTCTTTGGAATTATCAATGTGAATATTGCAATTGCCAGTGATGAAACAAACACCTGCTGAGTCAACAGAAAGCAGCTCAGTGAAGATATCAGCAATATTTGTCGATGACCTTGAAGGCATATAATTCATTGATGGCAGGAGTTTGCAATCCAACTGTTCCCTGATTTGATTAAAAAAATATTTTTGGTGGCACTGTCGACATTTCCAAATACAGACCTTACCAACACCTTACCATTTATTACACATCCTCCAAAACATAGTCATAAAAAGAATATGAGCAATATAAATGTTACAACTCCATGTTACATCGTGTAGACTGTAGAGGTGCCAGTCACCTCTACACAGCACTGCTGAGGCGCCCATGAGCAAGGTACCCCACTCCTAAATTCTATGTATCTCTGACATTGTGAATGCATATGTGTGTATTTTGGGCCCTTGAATGGGTAGTTTAAATAAAATGTGAAAACTTAATTTTCCCAAGTTAGATTTAAACTGCAGTTTAGGGTTTGGCCAGACCTTTCCTGTGGAGCGGACCCCTTTCCAGATGCAGAAGTAGCAGGCCACCCAGGTGGCCAGGAGACACAGCAGCAGCTCCCATTGTACTGTACCGACCTCCTCTATTCCCCTTGACATGGACAGCACTCCTCTCCTGTGTTGACACACCAGACAGTCAGTGATGTTACATGCACGAAGAGTTACTGGTAACACTCACTACCACTGTTGCACATCAGTCTGACTTTGGAACAATTCTCCTCAATGGACCTCATTTTTTTAGCCTCCACAAATTGATTATTATCAACAAATACAACATTATAATCAAGAATCAAGTAAGTTATTTCACATTTCTAGAGATTCATTCTTTAACTGCCTATTGAGGACTAATAATTCAAAAATGATGCTGTGGCGCCGTGCTAGTGGCAGCCGATGGTAGAAGCTCATGGTGCTTCGTTGTTTTTATTGAGTTCTTAGTTTGTTTTTCTTTATACACTATCCACACATCAAGATGGTTTTTCATCGGTTTGGATATCTCCTTGTAACCTATTCGTACTTGTCTCTCCTGATGACATGTCATCGTCATCGCGTTTACATTCCGCCATCAGGGAACGCAGAAGCAATGTGCAACGTCATCCACGCTGTGACCGCGGGACTTCAGACGAAATACCCCGAAACCTTCATCATCATCACAGGTGACTACACCCATGTCTCCCTTTCGTCCACAACAATTAATATGCTGTATGGAAATGTTAGAGATGCATACAGCTCCACTGCCCTCGCCCCCCTGGGTAGGTGAGATCACAACCTCGTCCTGCTGTCTCCATCATACAAGCCTGTGGTTTAGCAGCAACCAATGACAGTGAGGACTGACATGAATCATGTCCTCCAGTGCCCTGGAAGCCACTGACTGGGATGTCCTATACTAACCACACGATGAGGACATTGATGGTCTTACAGACTGCATCTCAGAATACATTGGGTTCTGCATGGACAACTTCATCCCCACTAAAGAGGTCAGCTGCTACCCCAACAAGAAACCCTGGTTTACCAGCGACCTAAAGGCCCTACCCCTAACCCAAGCAAATTAGTTCAACCAGTTTCAACTGGTTTGACTCCAGCAATCCCACCCGCCCCCCTGCTGCTCTTCTGAGCAACCTCTCCACGACAGTTGGAGTTGACGTCTGCAGCGCCTTCAACACCATCCAGCCCAGGCTGCTTAAGGCCAAACTGGAGAACATGCAGGTGGATTCTCCCCTCATCACATGGGTCGATGGCTATCTGACGGGCAGTCCGCAGTATGTGAGATCACAGAACAGTGTGTCTGACGGTCTGATCGGCATCATCGGCGCCCCCCCCGGAACCCGTGCTGTCTCCCTTCCTCTTCACCACCTACACTGCAGACTTTAAGTACCGCACTGAGTCATGTCTCAGGGAGTCAAACACGGACGCAGTCTACAAGAAGGCTCTGAGCCGGCTTTGGCTGAAATTTCAACCAAATTTCATATCCTGTATGCTGCTGGGTAATTATCACCTTACTCACCATGAAATTTGTAGACATGTAAAATGAGGTGATACTCCATCACTGTTTTCAACAACAATAAAAGAATGTACTTGATCCATCACTGTTGCCCGACACAATTTATCATGACTTTGACTCACTCCCAGAACTCCGAGACTGAAGACTTGTCTGATGTCCAGTTTACTGTCAGATTGCCACTGTATACTGCAGTCCTGTTTGCAGAGGTGAGCTCCACACATCTGTCTGTTGATAGGAAGGCAAATGAACACACTGATTACCAATCGTCATGTCATGTCACTGAAATGCTCATCGGAATAATAATCAGGTGGTTCTTATTTTCAGTCTCAGCGCATCATTTTTTGGTAGCTGAATTAATTTAAAAAGGAAGACGGGAAGGACTGGAAAGAACAGATGGTTACGTAAAAATATGATTTTTCCACACAAGTACCTGTAAAACAATAGGTTAGAGATTTCACATCTTAATAATGTTTTCATATAATTTTACTTACACACATAGTCTTGACTTGTGAGATATAGATTCAGGAAGAAAGCAAATATAATCTGTTCCTTTTTCTTGGTACAGCATTGTCAGTCTTGCTGGAGTAAGTGAGATGCTACTAACTGTGATAAAAGATTCATTGTGCAGGAGCGGTTATTGAACTGTCAGCTGACAATAACTGAGCTTAGAGATTTCCCTCACAGTTACAATCTGAGTTAATTATATCTATATTTGTATATTTATATAAATATTTATGCACTGCATTTTGAATGCATTGCTTTTTAGGTTTGTCATGTGTACGTATGCAGGTTTGTGTGTGTGTGTGTGTGTGTGTGTGTGTGTGTGTGTGTGTGTGCGGCCCAGACCACCTCTGAGTGCAGTCTGAGTGGTCAGATTCCAAAATGCATCCTCAGTGTGTCTTGTGTCCTGTGCTTAGAGCTGTCCACTTGATCACTCATTACAGATGGAAATACCAAGTCTGGGCCACAGTGATTTTACTGTCTCTGTGCAAAAGAGATGACGATTGAAATATTATATCTATGACAGTGATCTCAGACGGTGGGACATCACATGCATTTGTCTCTGTGTGCTTTACCTTGTGCTGCTGCAGCCTTTATTTGACAGCATTTAATTGAGACTCGTGCTGTGTTGAAAGTGATACAGTAATGTTACAGGTCCAATCTAGAGAGATTGCCATCGAGAGTTCTGAGTAAAAGTGATCAGCGTGCGTATTCAGAGGTGAGACCAACATTAATGTAAAGGGATGTCTGCTTCATACTGTTAATCCAAACAAAGCAGTGAAACCTTTCAGCAAGGTAGCTATGCCCTTTAATTTCACTAATCTGATCTCCGCTCTGATCTGATACCAACCTGTGTTCCATGGATTGCTGCAGGTGGCCCAGGGCAGAGGGTCTCTGAAACAGTAGGCGAGGTAGAGGAGCGCCCAGGCCAGAACAATGCTGTACACTCTGGCATACAGCTGGATCATTATGACAGAATAGCCGGTCCCTGGAGGGAGACAGCACACACAAAACAGCTCAGTTTAAGCTCTACTGTAATAATAGTTGTCCGAAATAGTTTCAGGTAAGTCACTTGCTTTGGCTCTGTTAAACTGTAACTTCTGTTTACCATATTTGGATAATTGTATAATTTGCAAATGTTAATAAAATTGCATTTGTTGTGTGGTTTGAGACCAGTTTGAAGACAGGGGATACAGTACAGTGGGGGAATCAAGACTGTGCTGGTTAATCTTATGTTGTTTATGTCAAGTGTGAATTAAATGTGGTCTAGGATGAGATAACAAGGTGATTAAGTTCATCTTAGTTGTTTGGTAAAAGACAAACTTATATTCAGAAGGTGTATGGTTGTATTTTTC
Organism: Lagodon rhomboides; assembly: GCA_039737535.1. NCBI lineage: Eukaryota > Metazoa > Chordata > Actinopteri > Spariformes > Sparidae > Lagodon > Lagodon rhomboides. The sequence continues at coordinate 10,265,480 of CM077807.1, forward strand.
TCTTCAGTAAGGAAGTAAGGAAGAGTATTCATAACTTTACAGTTTAATTTGTTCATTATTGATCTAACAGCTGCCATATACTATATCTCCCAGCTCAAAGTCTGAACTATTAGACCATCACCTCTTGCCGGTACAAAGTGGTATTATAAGACAGGACAGGTCGGCACTAGCTGTTTAGCATGTTAATTCACATAGACATCTGTGCGTCACAACACATAGACATCAAGGCGGTTGTCTCCACACTCAAATTCTACCCACATCTTTCAAACTGTTCCTTTTAAATGCTCAATATATTCAACATATTTAGAATACATACAGTATTTGAAATTCACAGACTCAGAGTTTGGACATTTTGTCATTAAAAGTGACTTCAGCAGAAACAATGTGATTACCCTGTGCCAGAGGGCAGAGCTTTGTCCAACAGGTGGCGGAGCCTTCCTGCGTGCACTGACCAATCACGGTCTCCATCAGGAAGAGTGGCACACCACATAGCAAGGCGAAGATACAGTAGGGCAACAGGAAGGCACCTGTACAGACAGAAATAAACAGGGCAATATGTGAAATGTCTCCTATTCATTTGATCAATTAACTATACCACTAAAGTACTGACTAAAACAAGTCCTCCATTATCACTTAATCTTGAGGCCCATGTCTTGTAGGAAATCTAGTATGAAGTTTTTTTTTTGTTTTTTTTTTGTGATGTGCTTGCGGGGGACAGGATATATCTAGCGATATTTTGTTTTTTTCTTATTGTCACAACAGCACAACAAATACACAGTATGGCTACGGTCCAGCATCGAAAGATATTTATTTCAATCTAGATTAAAAAAGAAAAAGAACGGCTTCCAGTGGGTCCCAGCCTACTGCGTCACCGCCGGCCCCCAGCCCTCGCCTTCGTCTTCCCCGCCGGCCTCCAGAGGGCTTCTGCCTTCGTTTCGCCGCTGGCCTCCTGAGGGTCACAGCCTTCGTCTTCGCCGCCGGCCTCCCGCGGGTCACAGCCTTCACTTTCGTCTTCGCCGCCGGCCTCCAGAGGGTCCCAGCCCTCGCCTTCGTCTTCGCAGCCGGCCTCCCGCGGGTCACAGCCTTCGTCTTCGCCGCCGGCCTCCCGAGGGTCACAGCCTTCGTCTTCGCAGCCGGCCTCCCGCGGGTCACAGCCTTCGTCTTCGCCGCCGGCCTCCCGCAGGTCACAGCCTTCGCCTTCGTCTTCGCAGCCGGCCTCCCGCGGGTCACAGCCTTCGTCTTCGCCGCCGGCCTCCCGAGGGTCACAGCCTTCGTCTTCGCTGGCGGCCTCCCGAGGGTCACAGCCTTCGTCTTCGCCGCCGGCCTCCCGCGGGTCACAGCCTTCGCCTTCATCGCCGGCCTCCAGAGGGTCACAGCCTTTGCCTACGCCCCCGCTGCCGGCCTCCAGAGGGTCACAGGACTCACCTTCGACTTCCCCGCCGGCATCCAGAGGGCTGCATTTGGGTCCTTCAATTTCCCTCACCCCCAACTTGTGACAATTTCAACATGTCCATCATTGGCACGTTCAGTAGCGTGTCTCCACAGCTTAGAGAATTAACTGGAAGACATCTTCCCTCGATCTGTATAAGGCCTGTCTGCTGTCTGAACATCTTGAGATTAGCTCAAAATCATGACACAGATATTAGTGTTATGGAAGTATACAAAGCAGCTGGTTGGATTTCAATTTCAAGGCTTCAATAAGTTATTTAAAGGAGCACTCTGTAGTTAATAGAGGAGAAAGATCTTCATTGGCTGATTTTTTTTTTTTTCTGCCTAAACAAGTTTAAAGATCAAACTCTCTTTGTTTTCAGGACTGAATAAAACTAAATAAACAAACTGACCTGAAAGGACACCGATATTTATACTGTTTTACTTTGTTTATGCGTAGCGGACCCTGCCACCTTTCTAGCTTCAAACAGTGCTCTGGGACCTTATTGTCCTCTGAGAACAGCTTGTCTATTTACATATTAAAAAAGTTTGTATTAACTGAGCTAACTGAGTTGAAGACCCCCGTTTTAGAGAGTGAGGGGAATTATTCTCCAAACACAGAATGACAGTGAGCTAATGAAACACTGCAGGTTAGACAGTGCTGGGATAATGTTTGTGGTCGATCACTGTAGAATGACAGTGAGCTAATGAAACACTGCAGTTTAGACAGTGCTGGGATAATGTTTGTGGTCGATCTCTCTAGAGACGTGCTCACATCTCTGACCCAACACGACCCAGGAATCAAAGTGATCACAACGCACAGGTAGCCTCTCTGGTGACTGTAGAAAAGTTTTTGGAAAGTGTCAAAATGCTCCAGCGATTTCTATTGCAACCGTCAATCAGCAGAGTGATCCCTTCAGTGTTCACTTTGCAGTTCCTTTGTCATGGTTCTGTGTTTTGTTATGTCTCTCGTTCTGATTTCCTTGCCCTCTTGTGTCTGGTCAGTGTCTCGTCTGTGTTTTTCCTTGTTTTCCTTTCCACCTTGTTGCATGTTTGTCTGCCTGTGATATTTCTCCTCTGTGCCTCCCCCTTGTTATCTCACCTGCCCTTGTCCCTCCTCTCTCTCCTAACCTGCTCCTCATCCCCTCATCAGTGTCTGCACATTTAAGCCTTTGTTCCTCTTCACTCCTCGTCAGTTTGTCTTGTTCGTTTGTGCTCTGTGTAATATTCTTGTGGAAGAGTCCTCCCGTGTCACCTCTCGTGTCTCCTGTCTCCTGTTGTGGTACGTTTTCTTGGATTTGGACTTTTGGTTTTTCATGTTTGATTTGAACTTTGCATTTTGGTTGTACTTTGCTTAGCCTTTGTTGTTACTTTGTTTGGCCCTCTGTTTTCTAGTTTTTGATTTTTTGTGTGTTTTCTCAGCTTTGTTTTAAATAAAGCTCGCTTTTCGTTCCCCCATCCTGCCTCCTGTCCTGATCTGCTCTTGGGTCCTAAATCCTAACCTGACATCCTTCAGATTTTAATTTCCTTCATTTTAATTGTCATAGTTTTGGTTAAAATGTTTTCTCTCTTTAAAATCATTGGATTTATTAATAAGTCTCTGCATCATTGAATTCCTTTACAGTTAGATGTCAGTAGAAGCCAGAGGCCCAACGTTAAACTGGTGTACTAGCCTGCAGTTCACCTCTCTGCTCTGGCTGTGTTTCACTGTTAGCTGCTTCCATGGCTGTATTGATGTGATCTTGTGCCCGACAAAAGTGGGAGTGGAATACAACTATGTATCAGGTCTATGCATTTGATAAACGCAAACAGACAACAGTGTTCTCAATGATCACCAGGCTCTCAGTCAAGGATCTCTGGACTTTAAGCAAGTGTTACGGCTGCTGCCGTAATATCATTTGCACTGCAGGTGCGTGTGTGTTTTTTGTCTTTCATGCAGAGTGAGCGCTCCTGTCCTCCTCCAAAGATGGTGTGGCTCCCGCGCCTCATTGGCTCTGCATCCCTGGCGTGACAGCGCGTGATTGGCCATTACCGAGGGCGGGGACTACAAAAGCCGGTGATGCCAGAGGACGATGTGGACTGCTATTGCTTACGCATCCACCTAGTTCGAGATTGAAAAATTATATATTGTGAAAGTTTGGTGTTGAGATTGTTAGAGTGTGTTTGTTGGCCTGCGTGCTAGAGTGTTTGTGAGTGTGCGTGTGCTCTGGGTAACCAGAGCAAGAGTGTCTGTGTTTAAGGAAGCAGTAGGGGTGAGCTGCCTTTTTCTTTAATACTGTTTTCTCCTGTTTTTGATTTAGGTTAGGGAGTTAGGATCAGCACTTGTATTTTTGTTTCTTTTCTTTTCAGTAGGGATTAGGAAGTTTCGGACCCTTGAGTTTAGATCGGTGTTTTGTTTGTTATTTTAGGCCTGGGCTCACCCTGAAGCCATGCTTCATCACTTGTATATATACCGCACCAATTCACTGTATATAATTGCACTTCTTTGTTGTAAATAAAACTGTATTTTTCTCTAGACTTACACCGTGTTTGGGTGTGTGTTTTTTATGTTAGGTTCGGCTCCCTAGACCGAGCGTAACAGCAAGATGGAAGCATGTTGAGTATTGATTAAATATTGAATTGACTTTTGAGGATAGGTGGGAATACTGTGAGAGTATTCAGTGTTTTAACTTTTACAAGACATGGCGCTGCAACCACAGCTTGGAAGTTTATGTTTTCATTGTAGGCTATAATATTGAAGGAGTGGACTGATCACCAGGCAGCAAAGCTAAAGCTTTTCTGTTTTCTATTTTTGTTAATTTCTATTCTACATTTTATATTTGCTACTTTTTTTTTTTTTATTCACATTAACATTTACTATATCTAAACTATTCTTTCCAGTATATTTTGAACATTGTTTGTCTACCTCCTTCTGTTCTGTAAAGGTTTACCCTTTCTTAAACTGACAGACAAGCAAACTGTTTAAAGGAGTGATAGTGGGACCACAGGTGTTAGATATGTCTGTGTGGCAGTGGCAAATGATGTACATTGCTCATGGGTATGGGGCGCTCCTTAGCAGGATTTTGCTGTTTGGTGCTGTTGTCCAGTAAGAATGCACGTTCACGTGTTAGGTATCTATTTGTCTGGGACAAGAAAAAGTGTTTATTGCAAGTTTCGCTCACAAGCTTTAAAATTAACCAACTGATGTTAGCTTAAACATTAAAGGGGCACTACGTAGTTTTGTTGAAGAAATTCAAACTAAGAATTGTATTATTTACAACATTCATGAGGTAATAATACATTTTTCCCCCATAAGTGAATAAACAAACTGTTCTAAGAGGAAAATAAGGTCCCAGATCACTGTTTGAAGCTAGAAAGGTGGCAGGGTCCGCCACATATAAACAAAACAGTATAAAATTTTTCCTTCAAGCTTAGTTTGTTGTTTCAGTTTATTCAGCCATAAAAACACAGTTTGATTATTTAGTTTGTTTAGGCAAAAAAAATAAATCAGACAATGAAGAGCTTTCAAATTTTTTTCCCCAAAACTACATAGTTCACCTTCAACCTAGCCAACGTTAGCCTGCAAGCCAGGCTCGTTCATTTATCGTTTTGATGCTGCAAACTGGAAACATTTTAATTATAGGAAGAGCTGGCTTCAAGCCAGGCTGAGCTGACATGGTTTGCTGGGATATTTGCCAGAAGTAACCCCACGGCATCTACAGCAGGGTGGGACGCCTTTATCTGTTTCAGATTGTTTGCAGTCTTTCCACTTGATCTGTAGCCACAGGCCGTCTCTCAGTCTCCCTGTACCAGGTTGTATTTTTGCCAACCAAAAGCCATCATGTTGTTAACACCAACTCGCTGAGTGTCACCTGGGATACTGCACCTGTCAGTCAATGACAAGGATGTACTGATTTTGACTGATAGACGCACAACTGTGGAAAAAAAATGATTAGTTGTTTGAATGTGCGACAGCCCGGCACTGACACTCTAGATCTTTGACAATAAAAACTGCTATTTTTTTAATTGACAAGATGGGATTAATTTCGGTTCTCAAGATTTCTTCTTATGACAAAATGTAATTCACAATTTTCTTTTTAGAATCTGTTCCTGAACTAACATTCAGTCACTTAAACATCAGGGATTGAGCCTCCCCCTCTTCTCATAGAACTCTCCTCACTGCTCACCTCTTTTAAGATGCTCGTTAATCGACCACTTTTTGGCTTCTTTATAGCATGGCTTACAATTTGTTCAACAGAGATGTCCATTAGATTAAATAATATTCAGTGAATTTTTATTTAGTTTTTTTCAGGTAACCAATCACAGTATTAAAAATATGTGTGAAGTATAAAGTTTCTGTCTCTTTCTTGCTCAAAGTTGCTATGAGTCGTTACCTAAATCGCTCCTAAACTAGGACTCCTTACTCTTTACTCTGAGAGTCCTGTGCTATCCTATCCAAACTAGCACATGGTTGAAAATCCTACATGACATTTAAATTTACTGCAATAAAGTACTTTAAAAACTGTTCTGCTTCTTAATATATTGTGGATGCGATGAGGAAATGGATAATGGATTACCTTTACCTGTAAAGACCTCATGAATGGTTTTCATCAGTGTACATTCATGTCAAATATTGTTCCAGCTCACCTCCTCCGTTCTTATAGCACAGGTAGGGGAACCTCCACACGTTGCCTAAGCCCACCACGTTGCCTGCTGAAGCCAGAATGTATTCCCTTTTCTTCCTCCACTGTTCCCTTTTTTCATCTTTCTTCTCCATCTCTGTGTTACGTCCTCAGTCCCTGGTCACGACTAGCAACGAAGACGTCAGTCAGCCTGGTTTTAATATAATCTGTCAGCAAGACTGACTGTTTGGCCCAAGGGCAAGTACAGCGAGTCCAGGAGGCGCTTGTTTGTGCCAGGTCTCTAGATTAACCATTTTTTTCGTGTCTTTAGAAGCAGTTTGATGCAAACATGAGCCATACCAGAACAGGGCCAACTGGACTGACTGTGAGTCAGAGACGCAAAAAACTTAACAACCCTCCATACCAGGGGTCTCAAACTCACGGGCCTCGGGCCCCTGTGCAGCATATGAATGACAAAAAAAATGTTTTTGTATCAAACAAGCGAATGTTCTGCTGGTGCATGTATGATAAAGTAATGCAAGAGAATATTGTATTGACTGTTAACATACAGCTTATAGACTAAAACGCATCATGTCTGTTTTGAAAATGATAGTTTTCTGAAGGATGCACTGTGAACTCTCAATAATTAGAAATATCACTGGCATATGGCAATGGGAAGCACGCCAAAGTTAGTTGCAAACAATGACCAGCAGGTGTCGCACTATGTGAACCTTTTCATCAATAGGTTTGTTCTCTCAACAAATAAATAGAAATATGGATACGTTTACAGCCACAACAAACACAGACAGTGGGCAGGGCCGGCCCAAGCCTTTTAGGGGCCCTGAGCAGAATTTGATTTGGGGCAATTATTGACACAAATGTCACACTATAATGTTACATTCTAAATTGTATTACAGTTTTTTTCAGTCGCTAACAAGCGTTTGTCCAACCAGTTGTCACATTTTCAAAACTCTAAACACAATTAGCACAGCATCGGTATTTTGTTGCCATACCATAAACACATTTCATGTCGTTTCCACACAATATGCAGTCAAACACATTTCCTTAACAGATAAGCTATACCTCCCAACAAAATTGTGGATTGTTTTATTATTTACGAATGTTAACACACAACATCCCACAATAGCAAAAACAATATTCCAAATCTTAGATACAGTATAAAAACCTCTGCTTCTGCAATGATATCAGATCAAAAACAATATATCTCAGCTAATAATAAACAAACAATTACAGTTTTTTTCAATTGTTTACACGCAATTTTGAAAACTGGGTTCTTTTTTTCAAAATATAATCACAATTATCCAAACACCACACTCAATTTGCACAATTCCTAAATTGTTTGCAAAATGACACACTTCAGTCAAAACATACACACTTCAGTCAAAACATATACACATATTTGTGAAAATGCTATTAGTTTTCATTTAACCAACACAGGTCCTCAATGATCAGACACTATTGTAGCCAGTTTCACACTGCTGTGATAAATACAAAACACATTTGTAAAAAAAACTCATTTTAGGAAATAGCATGCGCTAGATTTTTGGCCAGACATTGTTATGTAAGGGATAATTTAGATGTAAAAAAAAATAGTGACAAACCCACAACATTCTTCATGATTAGTTTGAGATATAGGGAGAATGTACACAAATAGGCCTACTATAAACTTACCAAGCACTGCACAACACTGATGCTGCAGACTGAATATTTCAAGTATTTCTTTCGATACTTACAGTATTTCTTACCATAATCAGTTACAGTAATCAACCAACAATGAAATCAATGAAACAAATAAAATCTGTAGACAAATAAAAATTACTGCATGAAGTACATACACTTTGACTCTGAAGAAAAACTACTGTAAAAGCAACAAGAATACCTGAGCGCTGCGTTTTAAAATTAGCACATGCGTGCTTCCACACCTGGTGGATGTGTTTATCCAGTTTGTTCATGAGTGTGGTCATTGGCAATCCGGGGCTTTGTAATGACAAGGAAGTAACCTCACAATCCTTATCTGTGTCTAAGGTGTGAAAATGTGTGTAGAGTTTTACAAATCACTGTGTGTAATGTTTTGCAAAAAGGGTGAAGCAGACATTGTGTGTAATGTTGTGCAAATCTGTGGAGATGTTTTGCTCCTTGCAGTAGAATTTTGCAAATTGTGTGGAAATTTTAATTTTAGTGTGTAAACAATTGTAAAAAACTGTAAATAATTGACACACACCTGATTTATGTTGGGTAAATTGGGCCAACCACAGCTGATTCCAGTCTGGCTTAGACTCAGTGACAGGGGTCAAAAGGAGGACTTTGAGGAGTGATGTTTTTGGAAACAGAAACAGAAAAAGACAAACACTGTAATGTCTGGACGAGGAAGAGTAAGAGCAGGCCCAAGGAGAGGGCAAGGTAGAGGTGTAGGAATGCGTGGTGGTGGCATTCCAAGGGCTGCAAGAACAGTAGTCAGTGATGAAATTCGTGCCACTATCATTGACCATGGAATCAACCACGGTCTTTCACTAAGAGAGGCTGGTGAAAGAGTGCAGCCCAATTTGAGGCGGTCAACGGTTGCCTCCGTTATACGCATCTTTCAACAAACAAACCAACAGGTAAGTATTGCATTTTACATGGGATTGTTTCTATTCTCACTTGACATGTCAGTAAGGCCATACAGTAATGCATATGTTGATTTTATTGTGCCTCTAAAGAATGCAATGTCTTCCTCCCTCTGGGGGAAGAGGAAAGCTCCTCAATAATGATCAAGAGCTTGCCATTGAACTGGTTGTTGCAAATAATGCAATAAAACTGCATGAAATTCAAACTAGAATTGTGGAGGACCATGAGATATTTGACAATATCGATAGCATCAGCCTCACAGCCATTACACAGACATTGTCCAAACAGAGTGCGGATGAAGCAGCTCTACACTGTTCCCTTTGAGAGGAACAGTGAGAGAGTCAAGGAGCTACGATGACAATATAACCAGGTATAGTACTGTATGTTCAATTCAATGTCCAGTTCTATAAGCTTTGCACTTTGCAAGTAGGTAACTTACACAGGAATAGGTTACAGTACAGTATGGTATACAGTAATGAGATTTACATAAACTTTGTTTCAGAGAGTTATGGAATTGGAGGCCAACCAGGCCCCTCATGAATTCATAAACATAGATAAGGCAGGATTCAATCTGGCCAAAAGGCGTTCACTGTAAGCAATACTGTCAAACTTTTTCTGTTCTATCATATTGTAAACTTCTACTGTACCTCCTGTAGTAAACAGTAAAGGAAAAAAAAACTGATTTGCTTTTTTTTGGAATGCTTTTGAATGTGAACATTACATGTGGACATACAGTTCCCAACCAATAAATTTAGTGCAAAAACGGTGGATTGCATGTTTTGCATGCAAATACCTGTAAAACTGACACATAAAAGTCTATGCAGTTTTTGTAATGTCAACAATAGCCAGTATTTTGTAACCTGGTGTACTCTGATTGACTGCATATACCTTGTGAAGTGAAAACAAGTGTAATTCTTTGACAGAATAATTTCATTTTGAGTCAGATTTCCAGTGTTTTGGTAAAGTTAGTGTGTGCAGAGAAAGACGTGTTCTATTTTGAAATGAAGAGTTAGTATATATTTAACAAAATGTGTTTTTGAGAAGAAAATTATCCATTTGGCCATTTGTGTTTTGTAGGTGTGAGTCCGTGTTAAGAGTTTAGAAAAAGTATCTGAAGTATGGGTAAGTGCTTGTTAGCGATTGAAAAAACTGTAATACAGTGACGGATTATGAACTACTGTCCCCCTGGGCACATAAGAACCCCCCTACACCTTATTTGTACGAAAGTGGGTGAAAATGGGGGAAGGGGGGTTTAGGGGTCCTCCACCAGAAAATCATGAATTTGGTAGATGAGATATCCTGTATTCTGGTGCATTTTTGGGATGGCCAACTGGAGAAGGGCAATAATACCTAAATAGTTCAGATTCATAGCATTTTGCTTTTTGACTTATTGTGGTAGTGACTTGACGCAATGACTTGGGCTTCAGGGCCCCTTGACCTCTTGGGCCCTGTAGGGCCGGTTTTGACAGCAGGCATCCTATGGAGGAACTGTTGAGCAGTCAAACTTTCCTTGACATCTCATCCTGATACTATCAGTTAGCATCAGGCTCCCACTGGACTGTAGCCCCCACAGCTGTGATCACATGGACCCACTTGATAACAGGCAAAACACACTCACTCTAATTCTGCAGACTGGCTAGAGATTCATCCTACCAGATACGGCCGAGTAAAAAGAACCTCCTAGTTTTCAGCTCTACTAAAGCAGACTGACTATAAATGTACCAAATTTAGCACAATTATGCCTGTAGCTGCTATCCATCATGTGATTCATCATGCTGCCTGTTGTGATTTTGAAATTCAGAGGCAATAATATCTAGGTATGTGTATTAAATAAAATTGATTTGAGTCTCTGTATGGTTGCCTGTGTTAACATATATTTAAATAGACAATTGACACAAATATTCAAACAGTCGTTTTTTATTCATTGAAAAGAGAACAACAATAGAACACTGACTTACACGGGCTCAAGTTGTACCTGACCAAACATTAACGAAAAAAAACAAATTAGGACAGAACATGTCCAGGTGCATCATGTTCAGGCACTTGCATTCATGCATGTCTTCTGACAATGTCTAAAAGCTCCTTAATCCCTTAATTGAAAATGAGCTGGTTCATTATTAACAGCGATGTCAAAGAGCTCAGAAACATCTGAATAGTGCCGTGGAAACTCTTGTTCAGCCGCTGCTGGGTGCTGCACTGTGGAAAATGGGTTTCTGCCAAAAACTGAAAAAATAGAACACTGACTTACATGGGCTCGAATGGCGCCTGACCAAACATTAACATAAAAAACAGTTCATGAACATGTTCATGGACCTTCAGGTGCGAAGAGGCATCACTGAGCTCTACGTCAACACAATGAACACACAAAACTGAACATCTCTGAGCTCTTTATGGAAGGGACCTTAAAAAAGCCAGTGCTGTAGACAGTCCAGCCACCTCTGTGTAGACTGGCCGATCGTGTCTGCACTTGAGGCACCTGGAGGATGTGTTCCTCCACTCCTACATACATAGCTGACATCCCATTAGGCTCCGGCAGCAGGAGGAAAACATGGACTGAGTCATTGCATCTTTAAAAAATAAATTATAGTCAGTCTGCTTGAGTAGAGCTGAAAACTAGGAAGTTCTTTTTACTCGACCATATCTGGTAGGATGAACCTGAGTGTATGCATCTGTGCCCAGGGGGGCAGTAGTTCATAATCCATCTCTGTATTAAAACAATTTATAATGTAACATTATAGTGTGACATTTGTGTCAATAATTGTCAAGCACGGTGGTGGAAGGGGGGCCCCAAATCAAATTCTGCTCAGGGCCCCTAAAAGGCTTGGGTCAGCCCTGCCCACCGTTTGTTGTGGCTGTAAACATATCCATATTTCTATTTATTTGTTGAGAGAACAAACCTATTGATGAAAACATTCACATAATAATAATAATAATAATAATAATAATAATAATAAATTTTATTTGATGGCGCCTTTCTCAAACCCAAGGTCACCTTACAAAGCAAAACAAAACAAATATGAAATACAATAACACATAATATAAATACATACAAGAAAATACAGTGTGACTAAAAAATAGATAAAAACGGTAGGGGGAACAGAGTGTTTATATGGAGTAGGCTAACTTAAAAAGGTGTGTTTTGAGGTGGGATTTGAAGGTGTCGATGGAGTCCAGAGTGCGTATGTGTAGTGGGAGTGAGTTCCAGAGTCTAGGTGCAGAACAGCTAAAAGCCCGAGCGCCAAGCGAGATCAGTGAGAAGGAGGGGGTAGAAAGCAGGGCGGCAGATGAGGAACGGAGTGAACGGGGTGGGATGTAAGGGTGAAGCATGTTAGAGAGATATGGGGGTGCCTGATTATGGAGAGCTTTGAATGTTAGTAAAAGTAGTTTGTAGTGAATACGATGGTGGACAGGGAGCCAGTGGAGTTGCATGAGGACAGGTGTAATATGATCCGAGGACTTGGTACGGGTGATTATTCTGGCGGCAGTGTTCTGGATGGTTTGTAGACGGTGGATGAGTTTCTGAGGTAGACCAGTGAGGAGGGAGTTGCAATAGTCCAGGCGGGAGGTGACCAAGGCGTTTATGAGGATTTCGGTGGAATGCTGGGTGAGGGAGGGGCGGAGTCTGGAGATATTGCGGAGGTGGAAAAAGGCTGTACGGGAGATGTTATTGATGTGGGATGTGAATGAGAGAGTACTGTCCAAAGTAACACCGAGACTCTTAACTGTGTTTGAGATGGGGACCAGACAGCCGTCGATGAGGATACTGAGGGGGTGGGATTTGGAGAGCGATGATTTGGATCCGATGAGGAGAATTTCACTTTTATTGCCGTTGAGTTTTAGCTTGTTGTTTGACAGCCAGTTGGTAATGGTTTGCAGACAGTTGATAAGGGCAGTAGGTGGTGATGTGGTGTCCGGTTTGGTGGTGATGTAGATTTGGGTGTCGTCAGCGTAACAGTGGAAGTGAATACCAAAGTGACGGAAGATATTGCCGAGAGGGAGGATGTAGATGATGAAGAGTAGGGGACCGAGGACAGAACCTTGTGGAACGCCGTGAAGGAGCGGTGAGGGTGATGATCTGGTATGTTGTCCTTGGATAAACAGTGAACGGTCAGACAGGTAAGAATGGAACCATTGAAGGGGAATGCCAGAGACCCCAGTGCCGGCCAAACGATCTAAAAGGATGCTATGAGATATTGTGTCGAAGGCGGCACTGAGGTCTAGGAGTATGAGAATGGTGAGTAGGCCAGAATCTGCTGCTAAAAGAAGGTCATTTGTAATCTGGATGAGAGCTGTTTCTGTGCTGTGGTAGGGACGGAAACCAGACTGGAAAGGCTCGAAGAGGTTATTGTTTGATAGATGGTCTTGAAGTTGGCAGGCTACTGTACGTTCAATCAGTTTTGAGATGAATGGAAGATTAGAAATAGGGCGATAGTTATTGAGTTCATTAGGGTCAGAGGCCAGGTTTCTTTAATATGGGTGTGACTGAGGCAGTTTTGAGTACGGAGGGAACAATACCATTTGACAGGGAGGAGTGCACAATTTGCGTGATTAGTGAAGAGAGCGTGGGGAGACAGGCTTTGACCAATGTGGTGGGAAGCGGATCAAGTATAGAAGTGGTAGACCTGGCAGACATGATCAGTTGGGATATCTGTTGATTTGAGGGAAGATGGAAAGCAGACAGGGTACTGGTGGGCTGGACAGTAGCACTGAGCCAAGGAGTGTTCGACTGAGAAGGCATAGTGCGACACCTGCTGGTCATTTCTTGCAACTACCTTTGGCGTGCTTCCCATTGCCATAAGCCATATGCCAGTGATATTTCTAATTACTGAGAGCAGACATCACTGTTCACAGTGCATCCTTCAGAAAACTACCATTTTCAAAACAGACATGGTGCGTTTTAGTCTACAAGCTGCACATTAACAGTCAATACAATATGCTGTTGCTTTATTTTATTTTATTTATTTAGACTATCTTTTTCTCTTGCATTACTTTATCATCCATGCACCGGCAGAACATTTCAAAAAGGAGTGAAAGGTCGCTCATTTGATATGAAAAACATTTTTATTGTCATTCATATGCTGCACCGCTCGGTAAGAGCATAATGAAGCTATAACGAAGCGAAAGGCCGTCATAGCCGCCAATAAGTATGGCCTGTGATCATAACGTAGTCTTGTCTCGCCAGAGCATTTGAAATAGTGTCCGGACAAACGGAACGGATTCCCAACTTCACTGTGCTGCAGGGTGCGATTTGTGAAAAAACCAGAGGGGGGGGATAATTTTGAGAAACATTTTATTCAAAAAAAATTACCACACAACAGTGTGAAAACATGAAAACTGTTGATTCTTGAGTAGATAAACCTTACACTTAGGCTACATAACTTAGGCAGTAGGCCTATTTTGAACATGAACTTAACCACTGCATTTGCAGAAATATTTTCTCAAAATATTGTTTTTTAAATTTGCCAAATAAAAATAAAATTTTAATTCTTTCCCCATATCAGTTCAACAGAAAACATGAAATACCACAATGTGCTGTCAAGATGTTTTTTTTTTTTTTAAATGGTTAATAGGGCAGACTATAGGTCAAGACTATGAAAACAGTCTGTTCCGATGACGCACTTCAGCCTTTTTTTTCTGCTTTCCGGTTGGCAGATCTCTGACTCGCTCCCGGTAGATCAAAATCACAGCACAATCAAAATGAACACAGACCCCTTGTATTTTGGTTTTTAATAATTACGATGTAATGGTGAAAATACTTTGGGTGGGGGGGATCAATTTTGTCCCCACCAAGGATAAAAATAATTCAGCAGAGGGTAGGACCATCCCCACCATCCCCACTGGCAAATCGCACCCTGCTATGCTGCATCTGTGCTCTGCCAACATCATGAAGGTTGGTCACAAGCAACAGTGCTGCTGGAAAGTCTCCTTTTACACATGCTTTTCAAGTCAGATGTTACCAAGCAGAGATTGACATCCTTTCAGAAGATGCAGTTGTCATAAAAAAACCATTACCTCTGACCTGGGGCCTCATGTACAAAGACTTGCGTGGATTTCCTACTGAAACTTGCCGTACGCCAAAACCCAGAAACTGTCGTACGCACAAATAAATTCAGATGTATCAAAGTGTCCGTACGCATGGATCCAAGCACGTTTCTTTTGTACATCCCAATCAACGTGGAATTGAGCGCACACGCAGAGGAGGCAAACGCCTCCCTGTCCACGCCCCCATTTAAATATGCAAATCAATTTAAATAGGCCCTGGACCTGAGATTCACCTCTTTATCCGATCGGATAAAAGAAGCAAACATGAACAGAGGTAAGAAAAGAAATTTCACAGAGTCCGAGTTGGAGATTCTGGTTAATGAAGTGGAGACGCGGAGAGAGATTCTCTTTGGTACCCTGTCAGCAGGGATCAATATGAAGAGAAAAAGAAGCGAGTGGGAGCGTGTGTGTGAGGCTGTAAATGCCGTGGGGTTCCGAGCAGCTCACACACACAGAGGTGAAGAAGAAGTGGTCGGATCTGAAGGTGGAGGTGAAGCGGAGGGTGTCTGCCCACCGCCGAAGCGTGACCGCAACAGGTGGGGGGACAGGAGTGGAGGAACTCTCCCCCTTTGACAAGCGTGTGGCCTCTCTAGTGGGTGACACAGCTCTCACAGCTGGTGGGAGCCCATGAAGGTGACACAGATCATCCCCAAGGTAAATATGCTGAACTCATAAATAATTATACTGGTCATACAATTAGCTGCTCACAATACACATAGCTCGTGCGTAAAGATGCCAGGACATTAAACACTTTGACACATGTTTAATTACTTCTTTCTTTTTTATTTCTCAATAGACGATAAGAGAGGAGAGGACTCCTCCACCGGCCGCGGCGTCTCCACGCCAGCTGCTGACGTCCGCCCGACTGGCCATGTCTTCGACCGAGCGGTCCTGGAATCACAGGGCGAAACAGTGAGAGCCA
Source organism: Lagodon rhomboides (assembly GCA_039737535.1). Classification (NCBI taxonomy): domain Eukaryota; kingdom Metazoa; phylum Chordata; class Actinopteri; order Spariformes; family Sparidae; genus Lagodon; species Lagodon rhomboides. The sequence goes on from CM077807.1 coordinate 10,281,101, forward strand.
TCGGTGGCGTCAATGAACGTCTGGATCGACTAATTGATGTCCTCAGTGATATGAGCAAATCATTGAATGCACTTGTGAACAAGTAAATTCTTAATTCTTAAATTCTTAAAACACAAACACACTGATGAGGGGATGAGGAACAGGTGAGGAGAGAGAGAGGGGGGAAGAGGACAGGTGAGGTAACGAGGGGAAGGCACAGAGGAGAAAGCATGGAGGAAACAATACTGACAGACAGAGGGAGACAAACATGCGAGGAGGAATGGGAAAAGACAGAGGGAGGAACATAGGAGACACTGAAAAGAGACAAGAATCAAGACATAAGACAAAACAAGACAACTTGAATCCTGAATCATGACATAACAGTTCTTTCCCTCTTTGTTCTGTCACAGTACATTAATGCAGAAATCAGCACAGTGTTTAATTGAGAAGTGTAGAGGTCAGTGTTCAGTCACTAATATTTATGGCTGATCTGTTCCAGCCCATCATATGTATTAGCAGTGATAAGGTGAATACAGACATTGGTTATTCACTGGTGGTACCAAATGTCACAAAAAAAATATTGTGTATTAACATTAACCTTATTCAGGGAATACTATAAGAGGGACACGCCAGGGCAAAACAGACTGGGTGGATGTTAGGTAGAAAGGGGGTGTTATGTGCCACCCGGTGGAGGCTGACATGACTGTGAACGATGGTTTCACGCCCGGTGTCTGGCAATGGACAGAGGTGCGTCTCAGTTTATCAGGGGTGAGGGACGTTGAAGGTGGACCCAAATGCAGACTCAGGGAGGCAGGACAGGAAAGACAAGAGTGAGCTTGATTTAACCAGAAAGCCAAAATCTACAAAAAAACAGGGGCATGAATGACAAATGTGTCCAAGGGCTAAAAAACAAAGTAGCAAATAAAACATCTAAACAAAAAGCAGAGATCAAATCAAAAATGCAAAATAAGAAAATCCAAAAACACAGGAGACACTGGCGGAATACAAGGAACTGTAGGGACAACAAACTGGCGAGGAGTGCATGGAGAACAAAGGCTTAAATACACAGAACACACTGACGAGGGGACGAGGAGCAGGTGAGGAGAGAGAGGAGGGAGGAGGGCAGGTGAGATAACGAGGGGGAGGCACGGAGGAGAAAGAACACCGGGAGACAGAAGGAGACAAACATGCAGGAAACAGAGGGAAGAGCACAGGACACGCTGACAGGACACAAGAGGGCATGGAAAGCCATGCCCAGTCAGATTGTGTTGCCTTTTTTATTTCTCTTTCCCTGCTTTGGGACCACAGTGACAATTATAACGGCATTTTGTGTTACCTTTTTAAGTTTTAAGAATCTGATACTGCCATTGCCTATTATTTTAAGCACAACAAAGAAATAGATACAATATCTATATATCTAAAGGACAATTTAACACATATTGCCTCATGTGTGAAGCCATATTTACCTGTGCATCTGTATCTTGTTGATCCTGAGCCACTTTTATTATCTTCACTTTTTTGGCATGTAGGTTCCTGGGGTTTGGTAGTTTTTCTGGTGGACTGAAGTACTTGGACTTGGACTGACCAGTAGAGCTGTCCCGTTTTGTTCCACTGTCCTTCATGGTCATCATCTGGCCTGCAAGAACTTGTAAAGTTTTTATCCAGAATCTGCATTGGCAGATTATGTTGCCCAATGGTGCTCTACGTATCTTCCTCGCATTGAGGCAAACATTTTTGATATGAACCCTGCAGGTCTCGGGTACTTTTTCTTAAACAGGACGGAGTGTTTGACCAAACTAAACCAGAGCTTAACATGGCAGTTGGTATCCCTGTTTTTTTCTCTTCCATCTGTTTTGAAGGTTGTGCAGTTTCCATGCCATGACAGATCCCCAAGCAACAAACCACTCCACAATGGGAAGATCCCCATATAATTTTTTTTAACAGCACATTGATGACACCAGGACAGAGGTAATGGTCTTTTTATGACAACTGCATCTTCTGAAAGGATGTCAATCTCTGCTTGGTGTAAACTGAGTCATAAAGTATAAATCCCAATATGACAATAGATCCACTTTCCTTAACAAGAGAGATCAGGAAACCCTTTACAGACTGCCAGAAATTCATTCATGATATTCAAATTGCTATACTTTGATGTAGCTTGACAAAAAATAGGCTAACATTTCAAAGCTTCTGGGGCTCAACAAAGTCCATTTACAACAGTAGGCCTACCTGCATGAAGCACCTCTTCTATCTTCATGCCAGATGAGCCTCAACCACTTTAAACAATCATGGTAGTTGTCTTTTGTGGTTTTTGCTAAAGCAAGTGTAATTGAGGACCACTGCTCAGGAGTAGCATTTACCTCATTAAATCCATTAAAAATGAAGGACCTGACAACAGAATCCCTGCCTCCAGCCTTTTGCCAGAGGTCGGTGGATTTTTTTTCTCTGGCCTTTTTTGAAGCGCCCCATTTTCAGCAAGTCTTCTTCTCTGCCTCCCTCTTCCAAGTTCTATGTGATTGTCCTTCAAATTCATGTGCATTATCGCCACCTACTGGTGATCAGCATTTCAGCGACCCTAAATCATTGAACAGTTTTGCCTCACATTGTTGAAATCTAGCTTTATTTGTTTTTTCTTCATAATTCTCCTCAGCACTCATATTGTGCTTCCTCCAACAATGATCAAACAATATGTATGAAAAGAAAATCACAAAATAGTGTAGAAGTTGACATTGCTGCTTGAAGACATGTTAACCTCTTGAGCATTTTTTTTTACCATTATTTTCTTTATAATATATTTTTTTATGAAAACAGAATCTGTTTCAGAAGTCACTGGGCCACATGACATGGAAACTATTGACATAAAAATCACAATTTCTGCATATTAATATTCATATAAAATAGAGGAAGCACTAAAATTCAATAAAAAGAAGTGTGTCTTATCTGACCCACTTAGGAACATGATGCTGGTTTGGAGTCACTCGGCCACATGACATGGAAAATATTGAAAAAAACTGCAATTAGTTTGTATTCATATATTTATGTTAAGTAATTTAATGACGGTCCCTAATTCAGTTTCCAGCAATTCAGCACGAGGCTCTGGGAGGGGAGCTAACCGTCCTCCTGCTGCTCACACTGGGCGAACCTCGGTAAAGTCGTGGCTGGGACCCAAGTGAATATCCGTCGAATATCCAACTTAAAACTAACTTTGTCTCAGGCCTTCGGGGGCTTGGTTGATTTGTTTGTTCCTGCTTCTTAGTTTACTTCTTAGATTAGTCTTATGTACCTTGATTAAAGAGCAGTTTTAGGCACAGCGTTCCCGGAGCTACTCGCACCTCGAAGCGTTTCATCCCGCACATGCGCCTTTTTCCCCTCTCGAGTTCCTGACTGCATCAAACATCATGACAGTTTCTTTTCAGGTTCTTACACACACACACTCTCTCTGCTATTTGAATTGTTCACATTCAGCTGATGCTCAGGACAGTTTAGACCGATTTGCTGTGACAGTAACAACAGCAGAACTAAAAGTTAAAGCTGGTGTTATTCCAGGTTTTTCTTCTTATTGTCGACAAACCTCACGAAAAGGTCAAAACCTGAATGCTTTTTAAGTCCCCTGGTCCATGGCTCTCAGGCCTAAGGCCACTGGTTCTGTCTTGAGATGTAAGCCTTTAAGAAAAACTCAAAAATACATGTTGTTTAGGGTCTGTTGTTCCCTAAGACAGGTTGTTGCTATAGTTACTATAACATGAAGACATTTGTTCCAATTTGCCTTGGCTCATATCCAACAGAATAGTGGTTACATACATTATGACAGTTGTTAATCCCTCTCAGGGCGGTCGCCCTTTGGTGTGTTACTCACTAGTAACTGTCATCCTCTCTACTGTTAACACCTAAGGCAAGGGAATTGGCCCTTATATGACTTCCTGGTCTGTTCTAACCCTGACAACTCCCCACACCTGAGGTGACGGGGATCTCCCCTCCTCTCACATCCGGATGAATTCTCTGAATCTTAAAGGGATAGTTCGGCTTATTTGAAGTGGGGTCATTAAAAGTACATATCTATAGTCGGTCTGTTCCCTGCCATAGTTTCCGATCAGCGCAGCCTCAGTTTGGAGAAGCAGAGAGCTGCTCCAGCCTGGACGCTCAGCTTTGTACTGCAGTGAATGGAGACCAGATGAAAAGCTAATTTTAACCACGTACAACAAGGCCCACCTAAAACAATCTATATCAGTTCAAGTGTACGTTGTATAGAGAAAATTCACACCACTTTACATTTAGACCGCCCGTTCTTTTGGCACTACATTTTCTAAACCGTAGAACCAAGGCTATTATGTTTACTCATGTTTTATGCCTTCTAACTTATTGTTGTTTTTATATGTAATTTTGCACCTATGTGAGCTTATATTATGATGTCTCATTTATTTTGCCTGTACAGCACTTTGGTCAACTTTGGTTGTTTTAAAGCGCTTAACAAATAAAGTTGGATTGGATTGGATTGGAACCTCCGTATCCCTACGCATTAGCGCAACTGGGCCTCGCACTGTATTTCGCTGCTCGCGGATCACCTGTTTTGGGTCTCTGTATCCCTACGCTAATGCGTAGATAGATATGTACTCAGATATAGATATGTACTTTATATGACCTCACTTAAAAAAAACCGAACTATCCCTTTAAACTCTTTAATTCCCACAAATTAGACTAACTAGAGATGAAAGTCATAAGTATAGGTTAAAGTCATAATTATCACGTCGAAATTCATAAATTATGTCTTTAACTGGGTCTTTATGCTGCTAAATATTTATCAATAACAATATTTTCTAATTCCTTTTTAATGCTGCTTCTTTTACTCTGCCTGACCTCAGTATTTATGAAAGCATGGCAACATGCAGAGAAATATTCCACCTTAAAAGATGCCAGTAGCCTTTCTGAATTAATCGTTAATTGTTAAAACAAAAGTAACCATGCGCGTGCATGCCAGCGCACATCGCATGAGCGCGTGTGCACGTACGCCCACATGAGCGCGTCTTGAGTGCGCTCCAGCACTTAAACGAATAGCACCACACCCCTGGTGATGTACTTGTGCGATTGCTCTCCTCTCTCTCTTTCTGCCTTTCTGGTGCGATTTCCTCTGTTCCCACCGATATCAGAACCAAACCTCCGTCCTTGACGCACACTCGCACCTAACAATGACTCTTTTTCATGTTGTGTGTCCTACAGTAAGTTCACAGCCGCAATCATGTTTTTTTGTCCTTGAGGCTCTGCTGTCTGTCGAGTCCAGATGTCCTTTGTTATCATACTTTGAATGACATCATTTTTTTATCTAATCATGTCTACGTTCCTAAGTGGAGAGGTGCATTCAGTGGGAGAGACGGGGGGAGGTGGGGGTACGGCAGCCACAGCAGCAATAACGTCTATACTAATTGAGATATTACTAAAAAGAACACTAAGTATAATAATAATCATAATAATAATAATGATAATGATAATAATAATGATAGTGAAAGTCAAGCAGGACCGCAGCAGCAGGGCCAACCACCATCCATGGGAACCTGCAAGATAAGACAGCGCAGAGACTCTGGGGAAGAAGTCAAGTCAGAAACATTTAGAAACATTAGAGTGAGGTGATAGGTTACTATGAGGTCTTAAAGGGATAGTCCGGTGTAAGTTTAATCCATGGTCTAACACACCTTGACACCGAGTAAGACTCCCCCTCAAGAGGTCAAGTTAGCTGACCGCTAGCTTAGCTAGTTTTAGCAACCTCAGAAAAGACCGCACGATAACAATACACTGCAGCTTATGTCTCCAACTAGAAACCACCATCAAAAAGCCACAAATAATGCTCAGAACAGCACCAAACTTCAGCAACAGTACATGTACAGTCCCAGCACACAGTACGAAGCATCAAACATCTGCTAGCTTTGCCGGATTTGTATTAAAAACACAGCACAGCTCACCCTCTCCTCCAGCAGCCTGCCTGTGTGGGGAAGCCCTGACGAGTCGATTACCGAGTTCAGTAGATTTCCGCAGCTCAAGGATGAAAATGTATGATTATTAGTCCATTACTTCCGTTATTTTCCCTGTCAGCTCTCGATAATAAGAACTGAGCATTCCATGGAGTAATAATCAGTCATTTTCATCTATATCTGCAGTCTAGAGTCTTCCGGTGTCCCCTCTTTGAAGGGTTATGGCAAACACAGATACAGATTACTGTCACCTTGTGGTATGAACAGTTATTTCCTCTCACACAGGCGCAGAAGGTACGCAGTAGTTTGCAGCAGGCTGTAGTTTTTTTTGTGGTGTGTTCAAGTGCAGCTTTTTGAGACACAGGTGACGCAACAGTCAGGGGCACTTCAGTGTTCGAGCATCAAAATAAAAGCACAAATATTTCAGAAATGTCTTTTATTTTCAAATATTGTATGATAATAATACAAAACTATTAAATTAACAGCGAGTGCAAATGGTTTTTTTTTGCTCTCATTCTTAAATAACTACTAGAATGAACTAACTGACTGTTTCGAGACAGACCGAGGTTGTTAAACGAGCTTTTCTTTTCGGGACACAGAATATCAGCAACTTGCAGCACGCAGTCCTTCAGAAACTGCCCCCCGGTGAATGGCTTTCCCGCCTTATTGGCGATTAATCCACTGACCACGTACGTCACTTGCTTCGACTGCAGCATCCACCTCCTCACCAGCTTCGTGGAGAAGCAGTCCTCTCTTTGAAGCTGCTCGGCTCGCTTTTTCCTGTCGTCTCCCCTGCCGTTGTCACAATGCTCTCCGTGTTTGCTCGCGTAATGTCGCTTGAGGTTATATTGCTTCAGAGCGGCAAGTTTCTCTTTACACATAAGACAGACCGTGTTTCCACTGAACTGAACCATCGGCTTCTTCTTCTACGGCCTAACTTTTCTTCTTCTTCTGCGCTGCTCTTTCATGTTGTCCGCGCTTCATTGAATGAATTGTTTTTATAATTTAAATTGCACGTGAAATTATTGTCTTAATTGTGGAAAACAAATAATTAAAAATAAACTTGAAGGGCCAAGTTGCATTTTATTTTTTATTTTTCTTTTATTTCTTCTTTTCTATTATATCAAGTCACGGGCCGGACGTGGGGGGGGGGAGTTTGACACATAGACATAATATACGTAGGCTATATTATGTCTATGGTTTGAGACCCCTGGTATGGAGGGTTGTTAAGTTTTTTGCGTCTCTGACTCACAGTCAGTCCATTTGGCCCTGTTTTAGTATGGCTCATGTTTGTTTCAAACTGCTGCTGAAGACACGATAAAATGGTTAATCTAGAGACCTGATACAAACAAGCGCCTCCTGGATTCGCTGTACTTGCCCTTGGGCCAAACAGTCAGTCTTGCTGACAGATTAGCACAAAACCAGGCTGACTGGGGTGTTCGTTGCTAGTCGTGATCAGGGACTGAGGACGTAAGCACAGAGATGGAGAAGAAAGATGAAAAAAGGGAACGGTGGAGGAAGAAAAGGGAATACATTCTGGCTTCAGCAGGCAACGTGGTGGGCATAGGCAACGTGTGGAGGTTCCCCTACCTGTGCTATAAGAACGGAGGAGGTGAGCTGGAACAATATTTGGCATGATTGTACCACTGATGAAAATCCTTCATGAGGTCTTTACAGGTAAAAGTAATCCATCATCCATTTCTTCATCGCATCCACAATATATTAAGGAGCAGAACAGTTTTTAAAGTACTTTTATTGCAGTAAATCTAAATGTCATGTAGGATTTTCAACCATGTGCTAGTTTGGATAGGGTAGCACAGGACTCTCAGAGTAAAGAGTAAGGAGTCCTAGTTTAGGAACGATTGACTCATAGCAACTTTGAGCAAGAAAGAGACAGAAACTTTTGTTTCAGTAAGGAGGCGTGTTTGACCCTGTTGCCAGGTGTGACACATGAATCAAAATACTGTGACTGGTTAATTGAAAAAAATCAATAAAAATGCACTGAATATTATTTAATCTAATGGACAATCTCTGTTGAACCAATTGTCTACGTTCCTAAGTGGAGAGGTGCATTCAGTGGGAGAGACGGGGGGAGGTGGGGTTACGGCAGCCACAGCAGCAATAACGTCTATACTAATTGAGATATTACTAAAAAGAACACTAAGTATAATAATAATCATAATAATAATAATGATAATGATAATAATAATGATAGTGAAAGTCAAGCAGGACCGCAGCAGCAGGGCCAACCACCATCCATGGGAACCTGCAAGATAAGACAGCGCAGAGACTCTGGGGAAGAAGTCAAGTCAGAAACATTTAGAAACATTAGAGTGAGGTGATAGGTTACTATGAGGTCTTAAAGGGATAGTCCGGTGTAAATTTAATCCATGGTCTAACACACCTTGACACCGAGTAAGACTCCCCCTCAAGAGGTCAAGTTTGCTGACCGCTAGCTTAGCTAGTTTTAGCAACCTCAGAAAAGACCGCACGATAACAATACACTGCAGCTTATGTCTCCAACTAGAAACCGCCATCAAAAAGCCACAAATAATGCTCAGAACAGCACCAAACTTCAGCAACAGTACATGTACAGTCCCAGCACACAGTACGAAGCATCAAACATCTGCTAGCTTTGCCGGATTTGTATTAAAAACACAGCACAACTCACCCTCTCCTCCAGCAGCCTGCCTGTGTGGGGAAGCCCTGACGAGTCGATTACCGAGTGCAGTAGATTTCCGCAGCTCAAGGATGAAAATGTATGATTATTAGTCCATTACTTCCGTTATTTTCCCTGTCAGCTCTCGATAATAAGAACTGAGCATTCCATGGAGTAATAATCAGTCATTTTCATCTATATCTGCAGTCTAGAGTCTTCCGGTGTCCCCTCTTTGAAGGGTTATGGTAAACACAGATACAGATTACTGTCACCTTGTGGTATGAACAGTTATTTCCTCTCACACAGGCGCAGAAGGTACGCAGTAGTTTGCAGCAGGCTGTAGTTTTTTTTGCGGTGTGTTCAAGTGCAGCTTTTTGAGACACAGGTGACGCAACAGTCAGGGGCACTTCAGTGTTCGAGCATCAAAATAAAAGCACAAATATTTCAGAAATGTCTTTTATTTTCAAATATTGTATGATAATAGTACAAAACTATTAAATTAACAGCGAGTGCAAATGTTTTTTTTTTGCTCTCATTCTTAAATAACTACTAGAGTGAACTAACTGACTGTTTCGAGACAGGCCGAGGTTGTTAAACGAGCTTTTCTTTTCGGGACACAGAATATCAGCAACTTGCAGCATGCAGTCCTTCAGAAACTGCCCCCTCGGTGAATGGCTTTCCCGCCTTATTGGCGATTAATCCACTGACCACGTACGTCACTTGCTTCAGCTGCAGCATCCGCCTCCTTACCAGATTTGTGGAGAAGCAGTCCTCTCTTTGAAGCTGCTCGGCTCGCTTTTTCCTGTCGTCTCCCCTGCCGTTGTCACGATGCTCTCCGTGTTTGCTCGCGTAATGTCGCTTGAGGTTATATTGCTTCAGAGCGGCAAGTTTCTCTTTACACATAAGACAGACCGTGTTTCCACTGAACTGAACCATCGGCTTCTTCTTCTACGGCCTAACTTTTCTTCTTCTTCTGTGCTGCTCTTTCATGTTGTCAGCGCTTCAATGAATGAATTGTTTTTATAATTTAAATTGCACGTGAAATTATTGTCTTAATTGTGGAAAACAAATAATTAAAAATAAACTTGAAGGGCCAAGTTGCATTTTATTTTTTATTTTTCTTTTATTTCTTCTTCTTTTCTATTATATCAAGTCGCGGGCCGGACGTGGGGGGGGGGGGAGTTTGACACATAGACATAATATACATAGGCTATATTATGTCTATGGTTTGAGACCCCTGGTATGGAGGGTTGTTAAGTTTTTTGCGTCTCTGACTCACAGTCAGTCCAGTTGGCCCTGTTTTAGTATGGCTCATGTTTGTTTCAAACTGCTGCTGAAGACACGATAAAATGGTTAATCTAGAGACCTGACACAAACAAGCGCCTCCTGGACTCGCTGCACTTGCCCTTGGGCCAAACAGTCAGTCTTGCTGACAGATTAGCACAAAACCAGGCTGACTGGGGTGTTCGTTGCTAGTCGTGATCAGGGACTGAGGACGAAGCACAGAGATGGAGAAGAAAGATGAAAAAAGGGAACGGTGGAGGAAGAAAAGGGAATACATTCTGGCTTCAGCAGGCAACGTGGTGGGCATAGGCAACGTGTGGAGGTTCCCCTACCTGTGCTATAAGAACGGAGGAGGTGAGCTGGAACAATATTTGACATGATTGTACCACTGATGAAAATCCTTCATGAGGTCTTTACAGGTAAAGGTAATCCATTATCCATTTCCTCATCGCATCCACAATATATTAAGAAGCAGAACAGTTTTTAAAATACTTTTATTGCAGTAAATTTAAATGTCATGTAGGATTTTCAACCATGTGCTAGTTTGGATAGGATAGCACAGGACTCTCAGAGTAAAGAGTAAGGAGTCCTAGTTTAGGAACGATTGACTCATAGCAACTTTGAGCAAGAAAGAGACAGAAACTTTTGTTTCAGTGAGGAGGCGTGTTTGACCCTGTTGCCAGGTGTGACACATGAATCAAAATACTGTGACTGGTTAATTGAAAAAAATCAATAAAAATGCACTGAATATTATTTAATCTAATGGACAATCGCTGTTGAACCAATTGTCTACGTTCCTAAGTGGAGAGGTGCATTCAGTGGGAGAGACGGGGGGAGGTGGGGGTACGGCAGCCACAGCAGCAATAACGTCTATACTAATTGAGATATTACTAAAAAGAATACTAAGTATAATAATAATCATAATAATAATAATGATAATGATAATAATAATGATAGTGAAAGTCAAGCAGGACCGCAGCAGCAGGGCCAACCACCATCCATGGGAACCTGCAAGATAAGACAGCGCAGAGACTCTGGGGAAGAAGTCAAGTCAGAAACATTTAGAAACATTAGAGTGAGGTGATAGGTTACTATGAGGTCTTAAAGGGATAGTCCGGTGTAAATTTAATCCATGGTCTAACACACCTTGACACCGAGTAAGACTCCCCCTCAAGAGGTCAAGTTTGCTGACCGCTAGCTTAGCTAGTTTTAGCAACCTCAGAAAAGACCGCACGATAACAATACACTGCTGCTTATGCCTCCAACTAGAAACCGCCATCAAAAAGCCACAATTAATGCTCAGAACAGCACCAAACTTCAGCAACAGTACATGTACAGTCCCAGCACACAGTACGAAGCATCAAACATCTGCTAGCTTTGCCGGATTTGTATTGAAAACACAGCACAACTCACCCTCTCCTCCAGCAGCCTGCCTGTGTGGGGAAGCCCTGACGAGTCGATTACCGAGTGCAGTAGATTTCCGCAGCGCAAGGATGAAAATGTATGATTATTAGTCCATTAATTCCGTTATTTTCCCTGTCAGCTCTCGATAATAAGAACTGAGCATTCCATGGAGTGATAATCAGTCATTTTCATCTATATCTGCAGTCTAGAGTCTTCCGGTGTCCCCTCTTTGAAGGGTTATGGCAAACACAGATACAGATTACTGTCACCTTGTGGTGTGAACAGTTATTTCCTCTCACACAGGCGCAGAAGGTACGCAGTAGTTTGCAGCAGGCTGTAGTTTTTTTTGTGGTGTGTTCAAGTGCAGCTTTTTGAGACACAGGTGACGCAACAGTCAGGGGCACTTCAGTGTTCGAGCATCAAAATAAAAGCACAAATATTTCAGAAATGTCTTTTATTTTCAAATATTGTATGATAATAGTACAAAACTATTAAATTAACAGCGAGTGCAAATGTTTTTTTTTTGCTCTCATTCTTAAATAACTACTAGAGTGAACTAACTGACTGTTTCGAGACAGGCCGAGGTTGTTAAACGAGCTTTTCTTTTCGGGACACAGAATATCAGCAACTTGCAGCATGCAGTCCTTCAGAAACTGCCCCCTCGGTGAATGGCTTTCCCGCCTTATTGGCGATTAATCCACTGACCACGTACGTCACTTGCTTCAGCTGCAGCATCCGCCTCCTTACCAGATTTGTGGAGAAGCAGTCCTCTCTTTGAAGCTGCTCGGCTCGCTTTTTCCTGTCGTCTCCCCTGCCGTTGTCACGATGCTCTCCGTGTTTGCTCGCGTAATGTCGCTTGAGGTTATATTGCTTCAGAGCGGCAAGTTTCTCTTTACACATAAGACAGACCGTGTTTCCACTGAACTGAACCATCGGCTTCTTCTTCTACGGCCTAACTTTTCTTCTTCTTCTGTGCTGCTCTTTCATGTTGTCAGCGTTTCATTGAATGAATTGTTTTTATAATTTAAATTGCACGTGAAATTATTGTCTTAATTGTGGAAAACAAATAATTAAAAATAAACTTGAAGGGCCAAGTTGCATTTTATTTTTTATTTTTCTTTTATTTCTTCTTTTCTATTATATCAAGTCGCGGGCCGGACGTGGGGGGGGGGGAGTTTGACACATAGACATAATATACGTAGGCTAATATTATGTCTATGGTTTGAGACCCCTGGTATGGAGGGTTGTTAAGTTTTTTGCGTCTCTGACTCACAGTCAGTCCAGTTGGCCCTGTTCTAGTATGGCTCATGTTTGTTTCAAACTGCTGCTGAAGACACGATAAAATGGTTAATCTAGAGACCTGATACAAACAAGCGCCTCCTGGACTCGCTGCACTTGCCCTTGGGCCAAACAGTCAGTCTTGCTGACAGATTAGCACAAAACCAGGCTGACTGGGGTGTTCATTGCTAGTCGTGATCAGGGACTGAAGACGAAGCACAGAGATGGAGAAGAAAGATGAAAAAAGGGAACGGTGGAGGAAGAAAAGGGAATACATTCTGGCTTCAGCAGGCAACGTGGTGGGCATAGGCAACGTGTGGAGGTTCCCCTACCTGTGCTATAAGAACGGAGGAGGTGAGCTGGAACAATATTTGGCATGATTGTACCACTGATGAAAATCCTTCATGAGGTCTTTACAGGTAAAGGTAATCCATCATCCATTTCTTCATCGCATCCACAATATATTAAGAAGCAGAACAGTTTTTAAAGTACTTTTATTGCAGTAAATTTAAATGTCATGTAGGATTTTCAACCATGTGCTAGTTTGGATAGGATAGCACAGGACTCTCAGAGTAAAGAGTAAGGAGTCCTAGTTTAGGAACAATTTAGGTAACGACTCAACTTTGAGCAAGAAAGAGACAGAAGTTTTTGTTTCAGTGAGGAGGCGTGTTTGACCCTGTTGCCAGGTGTGACACATGAATTAAAATGCTGTGACTGGTTAATTGAAAAAAAAAAATCAATAAAAATGCACTGAATATTATTTAATCTAATGGACAATCTCTGTTGAACCAATTGTAAGCCATGCTATAAAGAAGCCAAAAAATGCTTGAAAACACAGGCTTATTTAGAAGAGGTGACCAGTGAGGAGAGTTCTATGAGAAGAGGGGGAGGCTCAATCCCTGTTGTTTAAGTGACTGAATGTTAGTTCAGGAACAGATTCTAAAAAGAAAATTGTGACCTTTTGTCATGACTAAGAAGAGATCTTGAGAACCAAGATTAATCCCATCTTGTCAATTGAAAAAATAGCATTTTTTATTATCAGAGATCTAGAGTGTCAGTGCTGGGCTGTCGCACATTCAAACAGCTAATCTTTTTTTTCCCACAGTTGTGCGTCTAGTCTGTCAGTCAAAATCAGTACATCAGTACATGTGTTAACAACATGATGGCTTTTGGTTGGCAAAAAATACAACCCATTAAAGGGAGACTGAGAGACGGCCTGTGGCTGCAGATTAAGTGGAAAGACTGCAAACAATCTGAAACAGATAAAGGCGTCCCACCCTGCTGTAGATGCCGTGGGGTTACTTCTGGCAAATATCCCAGCAAACCATGTCAGCTCAGCCTGGCTTGAAGCCAGCTCTAGCACGCAGTCCTTCAGAAACTGCCCCTCGGTGAATGGCTTTTCCGCCTTGGCGATCAATTCACTGACCACGTACGTCACTTGCTTCGACTGCAGCATCCGCGTCCTTACCAGCTTCGTGGAGAAGTTCTTGCTGGGATACGCAGTAGTCGAGTTGAGGGGGGATGGCATCCCCCCTGAAATAAAAACGATCAAAATCATCCCCCCTGTAAAACTGCCCTTCACATAGAGGAAGGAGGATCAAGAAGAGAAGGAGCAGGTTTGATGGTTTAGACCAGGGATTATGTTAACCGGGAATTCCCAGTAATTGACTGTTTTTTCTACACAATGACTGGAAATCTGAAGGCTGTCAGTCACCTTTTAATGTAATTAAGTAATTTTTAATGTAGAAACTGATAACAACATTTTTTATGACTGTCAAAATGACCAATTACAAAAAAGTCTAGTGCAACCTCTAGTTTAGACACTTGTCTTTTTCAATCCATATGCAGGCCTACAGTATATAGTAGGGTTGGTGAAAAAAATCGATTATTGATTAATCGCGATTATAATATTGACGATTATGAGTCGATTATTAAATTTCCAAAAATCGATTTTTTTTTTATTTATTTAATTTATTTATTTATTTTTTTAATTATAATACAAACCGGAGTCCTCCTCTTACTGGCTGTCATACCCGATTTAACCCAGAGGTGCAAGGTATAACACAGCTGTCCTGTGACCACAGAAAGTTCCAAAGCATCTGCATCTTTGTTATATGGAGAATAACATAAATAAATAGAATTTGGACATTTATTCACAAGTGTGGACATTTTTGTAACAGTGAAAGACTACATTTAAAACAAAGTAAAAAATAATAATTTGGATATTACAGTTACACTATACAATATTGAAGGTGCTGTGAGGTGTTACTCAAAAGAGAAGTAAAATAATTCAGCAGCTGACTGATGTTAAATGGAATATCAATAATCGTTAATAATCGAATCGAGACTTCAATAATCGGAATCGAATCGAATCGAATCGAATCGGGAAATTGGGCTGATTAACCACCCCTAGTATTTAGCTCATTATGTCAGTGCAAATTAATCTATGCTTGATTTTGTTGTTTTTGTAGTGGAAAGACAGAGAGAGGAGGTAGCAGCAGGGCAAGACAGTGCACAAGAAATGAGCGTCTCAGAATCTGACAGCCCATGTGAGAAGGGAAAGAGCAGTGACGACCAGGAAGCAGCAGAGAGATGGAGAGCAGGAGGACCAAGAGGAGGAGAAGGATTTCAATCTTGATGATGGCAGACAAATTCAAAGAGGGATGAGGGAATACATCGACTTGGTCAAGTCAAACCACCAGCACCAAAATAGCTGAAACCCCTCCTTCAAGCAGTGAACACGCTGGTCATCTCCACAGCTGAGTGTGAACCTGGGTTTAGTCAGATGAACATTGTAAGCACAACTCGAAGCACCCTAGAGGTAAAAAGCACGTCAGCCTTGCTTTTTATCATGTGTGTTGGCCCTAGACTTGTAGTTCTCGAGACCGGTCTCGGTCTCAAGACCGGTCCACTTTTCCGTGGTCTTGGTCTTGTCACGGCCTCGACAGTCTTTGGTCTTGGTCTTGGTCTTGATACTCTCTGGTCTTGGTAGTGTCTTGGTCTCGGTTTAGGCGGTCTTGACTACAAGTCTACTCAAGACATAAATGCATTCATGATGTAGTATGCCTTTTGTTCTACAGTTTGAATGTATATGTTTATGTATCTGTTCTTTGTGATGTCTGTGTTATATTGTTCTTGTCCCACTGAACTACAGCTACAACTACAACTTGATAAAGTGTGTTATAATTGAGATGCCATTGCACACATCAAGGTGACCAGTTCTTCCTCTTGTTAATGTACAATTTGAAGTACAATTTTGTACTATTTGTACTATAAACTATTTGTATTTTGCATTTAATTTAATGCATTTTTTGGTGCACCTGCGTGCGGGTTCTACAACTCATGCAAAATGGCAAAAAAATAGTCTTTTTTTGGTCTCGGTATCGGTCTCGGTCTCGAGCTGAACAAGTCTTGGTCTTGACTTGGTCTGTCTTGGCCTTGGTCTTGGTCTTGGTCTTGATACTCTCTGGTCTTGGTAGTGTCTTGGTCTCGGTTTAGGTGGTCTTGACTACAAGTCTAGTTGGCCCTCCACTCAAAATGTTCAAACCAGATGTCTATGTCAAGTTTTGGCTTCAAAGTCATTGCTTAGCTAACAATCAGAAAGCAAGAACCCGAAAAATCGTCGACACAAAACATGATTACGATAGTCTTTGGAAACTGTTATGAGACACTGAGAAACTAAAAACAGAGGAAAAGTGTTGTAAAATGTTGAAGTTGTAAATTCTGTTGTAAAATACTGAGATAATTAAGAAGTCTTATTTTCAGTGTTTTCTTTTGATAACGAATTTACATGAATTACACCCCACCCCGCCGCCTTTTTTTTAAGGTGAAAAAAATTGACCATCCCCCCTGAATTTTTCTTACAACTCGACTACTGTGGATACCGGTCCTCTTTGAAGCTGCTCGGCTCGCTTTTTCCTGTCGTCTCCCCTGCCGTTGTCACGATGCTCTCCGTGTTTGCTCCCGTAATGTCGCTTGAGGTTATATTCCTTCAGAGCGGCGAGTTTCTCTTTACACATAAGACAGACCGTGTTTCCACTGAACTGAACCAGCGGAAGTGGCCCGAGGCCTGGGAGTTTGAGACATAGACATAATATACGTATATTATGCCTATGGTTTGAGACCCCTGGTATGGAGGGTTGTTAAGTTTTTTGCGTCTCTGACTCACAGTCAGTCCAGTTGGCCCTGTTTTAGTATGGCTCATGTTTGTTTCAAACTGCTGCTGAAGACACGATAAACTGGTTAATCTAGAGACCTGGCACAAACCAGCGTCTCCTGGACTCGCTGTACTTGCCCTTGGGTTAGTCTTGTTGTCAGATTGGCATAAAACCAGGCTGACTGGGGTGTTCGTTGCTAGTCGTGATCAGGGACTGAGGACGAAGCACAGAGATGGAGAGGAAAGATGTAAAAAGGGAACGGTGGAGGAAGAAAAGGGAATACATTCTGGCTTCAGCAGGCAACGTGGTGGGCGTAGGCAACGCGTGGAGGTTCCCCTACCTGTGTTATCAGTACGGAGGAGGTGAGCTGGAACAATATTTGACATGATTGTACCACTGATGAAAATCCTTCATGAGGTCTTTACAGGTAAAGGTTATCCATCATCCATTTCTTCATCGCTTCCACAATATATTAAGAAGCAGAACAGTTTTTAAAATACTTTTATTGCAGTAAATTTAAATGTCATGTAGGATTTTCAACCATGTGCTAGTTTGGATAGGATAGCACAGGACTCTCAGAGTAAAGAGTAAGGAGTCCTAGTTTAGGAATGACCTACGTTTGGTCATGACTAAGAAGAGATCCTGAGAACCAAAATGAATCCCATCTTGTCACTTGTTTGGCAGTATCTCTGACTTAAACCCAGTGATGATAACGTTAGTGAGAGAAAAGGCGTCGTTGGATCACTGAGAAGTTGGAGGTGTGAATCATGTTGCTTGTAGCTCTTCATCAAACAGTTCCTTCTAGGTCAATATTCCCACAGGGTAAATACATCAGGAAACTCCTAACTGGCCCTCCGGGGCCCAGCGGTTTGAGAAACCTGCTGTTAAAAGTCCTCCTCCCTTCTCCTAACAGATTCACCCAGCAGCTCTCTTAAGGGCAAAGATGCTTTGTGAATAACTTTACTGATCTAGTCTCAATTTTATCGAAAATTTCTTTGAAAACTTCATAATAGCATGAATTTTCTTTGGAAGCTTTATGAATACGATCCCCGCACTTCTCAGAACGCACTGACACTTTCTATTAACCTGTTTCACATTTATCTACATTTATATTTCGAGAGATTAAGATTCATTTCTCAACTCCAACTCTGTCATTCTCATTTCTCAAATTGCTGGTCAGATGATTAAACAGTGGGATTGGGAAGAAGGAGTCTGGCTCTGCTTGCCAATGTCTGTGTTTTATATGTCTGCAGGCTACAACTGAAGCCTGAGAACATGTGACGTGCCTTCAGGGAACATAGTGAAGCAGGTTTTCAGCCATCCTGTTGTAGTTTCATTTGTCCACTGAAACATCTCAACATTTTCTTTCAGCACTCATGCTCCCCTCAGGATGAAATCTTTTGATTACCATTGATTTAATTGGTTCAATACTTCGGTCTGAATACCTTCAAAATTAATGAAATTCAACTTTATATGCAATTTGTGTTAATTAGCAAATGTCAGCATGCAAACATGCTCATCCTATATGGTGATCAATAGATTTATCCAACTTTTTATTGTGAACTTTTGATTTCAAAATTCTTGCACACCAGAAGTTCTGACTGATTGTGGATTTGAATTATTACATGATTAAAGCTGGGCTTGGTAATTCTGTTCAGAAGCATTTTTTTTTTACACTATTTTAAATGCTCAATATATAAATAAATAATACATAAATGCTTTGGAGAGCGGCCTGAGTGTAGGGGGCGGAGTTTACTGGCTGGATACAGCTTTAAATTGATGAATGTATTTTTTGTTTCTTTTTAATCTAGATTGAAATTAATATCTTTCGATGCTGGACCATAGCTTACTGTGTACTGTGTAAGCCTTGCTGTGAACATCAATAAAAATGCACTGAATATTATTAAATCTAATGGACAATCTCTGTTGAACCAATTGTAAGCCATGCTATAAAGAAGCCAAAAAATGCTTGAAAACACAGGCTTATTTAGAAGAGGTGACTAGTGAGGAGAGTTCTGTGAGAAGAGGGGGAGGCTCAATCCCTGTTGTTTAAGTGACTGAATGTTAGTTCAGGAACAGATTCTAAAAAAAAAAGAAAAATGACTAAGAAGAGATCCTAAGAACCAAAATTAATCCCATCTTTCAATTAAAAAAATTGTAGTTTTTATTATCAAAGATCTAGAGTGTCAGTGCTGGGCTGTTGCACATTCAAACAGCTAATCATTTTTTCCCACAGTTGTGCATCTAGTCTATCAGTAAAAATCAGTACATCAGTTCATGTGTTAACAACATGATGGCTTTTGGTTGGTAAAAAAATACAACCCAATAAAGGGAGACTGAGAGACGGCCTGTGGCTACAGATTAAGTGGAAAGACTGCAAACAATCTGAAACAGATAAAGGCGTCCCACCCTGCTGTAGATGCCGTGGGGTTACTTCTGGCAAATATCCCAGCAAACCATGTCAGCTCAGCCTGGCTTGAAGCCAGCTCTTCTTGTAATTAAAACATTTCCAGTTTGCAGCATCAAAATGATGAATGAACGAGCCTGGCCTGCAGGCTAACGTTGGCTAGGTTGAAGGTGAACTATGTAGTTTTGGGGGAAGAAATTTAAAAGCTCTTCATTTCCTGATTTTTTGTTTCTGCCTAAACAAACAAAATAATCAAACTCTGTGTTTTTATGTCTGAATAAAGTGAATAACCAAACTGAGCTTAAAGGACAACCCCTTTAATACTGTTTTGTTTTGTTTATATGTGGCGGACCCTGCCACCTTGCTAGCTTCAAACAGTGTTCTGGGACCTTATTTTCCTCTCAGAACAGCTTGTTTATTCACTTACGGGGAAAATCATTTATTATTACCTCATGCGTGTTGTAAATATTAAAATTCTTAGTTTGAATTTCTTCAACAAAACTACGTAGTGCCCCTTTAATGTTTAAGCATCAGTTGGTTAATTTTAAAGCTTGTGAGTGAAACTTGCAGGGCTTTGCAATTAACACTTTTTCTTGTCCCAGACAAATAAATACCTAACACGTGAACGTGCATTCTTACTGGACAACAGCACCAAACAGCGAAATCCTGCTAAGGAGCGCCCCATACCCATGAGCAATGTACATCATTTGCCACTGCCACACAGACATATCTAACACCTGTGGTCCCACTATCACTCCTTTAAACAGTTTGCTTGTCTGTCAGTTTAAGAAAGGGTAAACCTTTACAGAACAGAAGGAGGTAGACAAACAATGTTCAACGTATACTGGATAGAATAGTTTAGATGTAGACGTAGTAAATGTTAATGTGAATTTAAAAAAAATGTAGCAAATATAAAATGTAAAATTAGAATAACAAAAAGATATCACACGGAGCTTTGGCCCTGCTGCCTGGTGATCAGTCCACTCCTTCAATATTATAACCTACAATGGAAACATAAACTTCCAAACTGTGGTTGCAGCTCCATGTCTTATAAAAGTTAAAACACTGAATACTCTCACCGTATTCCCAACTATCCTCAATAATCAATTCAATAAATTCAATATTTAATCGATACTCAACATGCTTCCATCTTGCGTAAAGTCCAGAGATCCTTGACTGAGAGCCTGGTGATCATTGAGAACACTGTTCATTCACTCACTGTCATTCTACAGAGATGGACCACAAACATTATCCCAGCACTGTCTAAACTGTAGTGTTTCATTAACTCACTGTCATTCTACGGGGATCGACCACAAACATTATCCCAGCACTGTCTAAATTGCAGTGTTTCATTAGCTCACTGTCATTCTGTGTTTGGAGAATAATTCCCCTCACCCTTTAAAACGGGGGTCTTCAACTCAGTCAGCTTGGGGCCACTGCTGGTGTTATCATCTTATAGGAGGGCCATCTCAAGGCTCGAGTACTACAAGAAAGTGCAACATTTCTAAGTGTAGTTTTTATTTACATTATTAACATAATAATACAAAAATTCAAACAGCAGTTTGAATACAATTCTATATGATTTCATTTTTCAAAAGTTAGCGCAACTCTTAACCCTGACTCTTAAAGGGGCACTTTGTAGTTCTGGAGAAGAAATTCTCTTAGAGTTCATATTTACGATGCTAATGAGGTAATAATACAAACTTTTTCAATATGTAAATAGACAAGCTGTTCTCAGAGGACAATAAGGTCCTGGAACACTGTTTGAAGCTAGAAAGGTGGCAGGGTCCGCCACGTATAAACAAAGTAAAACAGTATAAATATCGGTGTCCTTTAAGGTCAGTTTGTTTATTCAGTCCTGAAAACAAAGAGAGTTTGATCTTTAAACTTGTTTAGGCAGAAAAAAAAATCAGCCAATGAAGATCTTTCTCGTCTCATTAACGTTTCTTCACCAAAACTACAGAGCGCTCCTTTAAATAACTTATTGAAGCCTTGCACTGAACTTACACTAATTACAATAATTCAAAAATACATTTTGAATTATTTCTTGCCGGACGTCTGACAGCACTTCTGCTCATATTTTCTCCATATTTAAGATAAAATGCAAACTGAAGTAAACATGTGTATGCACCTTAGTTTTTACAGTGCAAATCTTTTTTCCTAAAGAATAATGGTCAGGCTTACCCCAATACATCCCTCGCCTGCCATCATTTTACCTAAAAATCTATAGTCCAACAGTGGACACCGTGATTGAAACTGGAGGCGTCTACTCCTTGCAGCAGCTGCAGAGTCCCAGCACAGAGTAACTGGGGTCACATTTCTCTTTTAACATGGAGAGAGGTGGACTGCTGACTGACAAGACCATGGCGGAAGATTTGTTACCAAAGGGAAAAGCAAAAGCACCTGTTTGGCCCACGGCCCGGGAGTTTGAGACCCCTGGTATGGAGGGTTGTGAGGTTAATTGCGTCTCTGACTGATAGTCAATCCAGTTGGCCCTGTTCTAGAATGGCTCATGTTTGTTTCAAACTGCTACTAAAGACACGATAAAATGATTAATCCAGAGACCTGATACAAACAAGCGCCTCCTGGACTCGCTGCACTTGCCCTTTGGCCGAACAGTTAGTCTTGCTGACAGATTAGCTTAAAACCAGGCTGACTGGGGTGTTCGTTGCTAGTCGTGATCAGGGACTGAGGACGAAGCACAGAGATGGAGAAGAAAGATGTAAAAAGGGAACGGTGGAGGAAGAAAAGGGAATACGTTCTGGCTTCAGCAGGCAACGTGGTGGGCATAGGCAACGTGTGGAGGTTCCCCTACCTGTGCTATAAGAACGGAGGAGGTGAGCTGGAACAATATTTGACATGATTGTACCACTGATGAAAACCATTCATGAGGTCTTTACAGGTAAAGGTAATCCATCATCCATTTCTTCATCGCATCCACAATATATTAAGAAGCAGAACAGTTTTTAAAATACTTTTATTGCAGTAAATTTAAATGTCATGTAGGATTTTCAACCATGTGCTAGTTTGGATAGGATAGCACAGGACTCTCAGAGTAAAGAGTAAGGAGTCCTAGTTTAGGAATGACCTACGTTTGGTCATGACTAAGAAGAGATCCTGAGAACCAAAATGAATCCCATCTTGTCACTTGTTTGGCAGTATCTCTGACTTAAACCCAGTGATGATAACGTTAGTGAGGGAAAAGGAGTCGTTGGATCACTGAGAAGTTGGAGGTGTGAATCATGTTGCTTGCAGCTCTTCATCAAACAGTTCCTTCTAGGTCAATATTCCCACAGGGTAAATACATCATGAAACTCCTCCCTGGCCCTCCGGGGCCCAGCGGTTTGAGAAACCTGCTGTTAAAAGTCCTCCTCCCTTCTCCTAACAGATTCACCCAGCAGCTCTCTTAAGGGCAAAGATGCTTTGTGAATAACTTTACTGATCTAGTCTTAATTTTATTGAAAATTTCTTTGAAAACTTCATAATAGCATGAATTTTCTTTGGAAGCTTTATGAATACGACCCCCGCACTTCTCAGAACGCACTGACACTTTCTATTAACCTGTTTCACATTTATCTACATTTATATTTCGAGAAATTAAGATTAATTTCTCAACTCCAACTCTGTCATTCTCATTTCTCAAATTGCTGGTCAGATGATTAAACAGTGGGATTGGGAAGAAGGAGTCTGGCTCTGCTTGCCACTGTCTGTGTTTTACATGTCTGCAGGCTACAACTGAAGCCTGAGAACATGTGACGTGCCTTCAGGGAACATAGTGAAGCAGGTTTTCAGCCATCCTGTTGTAGTTTCATTTGTCCACTGAAACATCTCAACATTTTCTTTCAGCACTCATGCTCCCCTCAGGATGAAATCTTTTGATTACCATTGATTTAACTGGTTCAACACTTCGGTCTGAATACCTTCAAAATTAATGAAATTCAACTTTATATGCAATTTGTGTTAATTAGCAAATGTCAGCATGCAAACATGCTCATCCTATATGGTGATCAATAGATTTATCCAACTTTTTATTGTGAACTTTTGATTTCAAAATTCTTGCACACCAGAAGTTCTGACTGATTGTGGATTTGAATTATTACATGATTAAAGCTGGGCTTGGTAATTCTGTTCAGAAGCATTTTTTTTTTTTACACTATTTGAAATGCTCAATATATAAATAAATAATAAACAATACATAAATGCTTTGGAGAGCAGCCTGAGTGCAGGGGGCGGAGTTTACTGGCTGGATACAACTTTAAATTGATGAATGTATTTTTTGTTTCTTTTTTTTTATCTAGATTGAAATTAATATCTTTCGGTGCTGGACCATAGCCTTACTGTGTATTTGTTGTGCTGTTGTGACAATAAGAAAAAAACTAAATATCACTAGATATATCCTGTCCCCCGCAAGCACATCACAAAAAATAAAATAAAAAACAAGATTAAGTGATAATGGAGGACTTGTTTTAGTCAGTACTTTAGTGGTATAGTTAATTGATCAAATGAATAGGAGATGTTTCACATATTGCCCTGTTTATTTCTGTCTGTGCAGGTGCCTTCCTGTTGCCCTACTGTATCTTCGCCTTGCTATGTGGCGTGCCAATCTTCCTGATGGAGACCGTGATTGGTCAGTGCACGCAGGAAGGCTCCGCCACCTGTTGGGCAAAGCTCTGCCCTCTGGCACAGGGTAATCACATTGTTTCTGCTAATGTCACTTTTAATGACAAAATGTCCAAACTCTGAGTCTGTGAATTTCAAATACTGTATGTATTCTAAATATGTTGAATATATTGAGCATTTAAAAGGAACAGTTTGAAAGATGTAGCTAGAATTTGAGTGTGGAGACAACCGCCTTGATAATAATAATAATACATTTTATTTAGAAAGCGCCTTTCATGCCACTCAAGGGCACTTTACAGAGACCATCAGTTAAAATCATCAGTAAACAACATCAAAATACAAGAAACATACAATAAACATCAGTAAAAATGAATAAATAAAAAGAGCAAATGAATAAAACTGTGCAGAATGAGGGGAATGTTAGGGGTGATGGAGTGGGTAAGCAATTTTAAACAGGTGGGTTTTGAGTTTTGTTTTGAAAAGAGGGAGAGAGTCAGTATTATAGATATCAGATGGTAAAGAGTTCCAGAGTCGGGGAGCAGAGTAACGGAGTCAGTTGTTATTTCGTAGTTGGAAGTAGGCAGATCGAGTGGTGTTATTGATGTGAGATTGGAACGATAGAGCGCTGTCAAGGATGACACCCAGACTCTTAACCTGAGGGGAGGGGGAAACTGAGGAGCTGTCGATGAGAAGGGGGAAACTGTCAGTTTTGGATAGTGTAGATTTGGTGCCAATTAGAAGGATTTCTGTTTTTTCACTTTTTATTTTCAAGAAGTTGGAAGTGAACCAGGATTTGATTTCGGATAAGCAGGCGATGAGGGAAGAGGGTGGGAGTGTGGAGTTTGGTTTACTGGAAAGGTAGAGCTGGGTGTCATCTGCGTAGCAGTGGTAATGAATGTTGAATTTACGGAAGATGGTGCCAAGGGGGAGGAGATAAGTGATGAAGAGAAGGGGCCCCAGGACAGAGCC
This sequence comes from Lagodon rhomboides, assembly GCA_039737535.1. Taxonomy (NCBI): domain Eukaryota; kingdom Metazoa; phylum Chordata; class Actinopteri; order Spariformes; family Sparidae; genus Lagodon; species Lagodon rhomboides. The sequence continues at coordinate 10,305,818 of CM077807.1, forward strand.
CTGGGGTACACCTATGGTGACTGGGGAGAGGTCAGACTCGAAGGATTTGAGCTGGATGAACTGAGTGCGGCCTGAGAGATAGGAGTGGAACCAGTGAAGGGGGGTGTGGGTGATGCAGATGGAGGAGAGTCTATAGGAGGATGGGGTGGGAGATGGTGTCAAAGGCTGCACTAAGGTCAAGGAGGATGAGGATAGAAAGTGAACCGGAATCAGCTGCATTAAGAAGATCGTTGGTGATTTTTATGAGTGCAGTTTCGGTGCTGTGGCGGGGGCGGAAACCATATTGGAATATATATATATATATATATATATATATATATATATATATATATATATATATATATATATATATATATATATATATATATATATATATATATATATGGCAGCTGTAAGAGTAATAATGAACAAAATAAACTGTAAAGTTATGAAATACTAATTTTCCTTACTGAAGAGAAAAACACAACCATACACCTTCTGAATATAAGGTTGGTAAAGGACAAACAACTAAGATGAACTTTTTATTCACACTTGACATTTAAACAACATAAGACTCACCAGCACAGTCTTGATTTCCCCTCTGTACCGTATCCCCTGTCTTCAAATTGGATGCCGTCAGTCTTGGCGGCTGTGTTTAGTACCAGTTTGGTCTCCAGCAGTTGTCAGTCAGTGTCTTCTCAAATTCCTGACATGATTTACAAATGACACTTTTAAACTGAAGACATTGCGTCATCTAAAAGAGACCAGAACTGATTAACTTTCTGTGCGTTAAGGTAAGCAAGATAAAACTATCATTGTTCTTACCTGAACAGAACTAAAGAAAGGTAATATGATGCATTTTCTTTCTGATTATTAAGGACCATGTAAACGCAGCTACTGTTGACATTCGAATTTAAGTTCACAAGCTGTTGATGACAGATATAAGAGAAGGTAGGGGTGAAAAAACATTGTCATGTGCTGTCAAAGTGTGTTAAAGACAGTGTAGCAATTTGAATTAAATCACAATACAGTTCCATGTGATCCACCCTATAAAGAACACAGACTATCACAGGTCTAGGCTCAGATGTGTGAGCAGGCGGAGTCATGTATGTACCCATGTTAGTGCAAAGCCTGCACCTGAGCTCAAATCTCTTCAGTGTTTGGCATGAGTTGAGACAGTTCAGGCTTTTCTCAACAGCATTTAGTCTTCAGTGCTGGAAGAGCAGAGAAACCAGCCTTGCAGGTTGTGGCAAAGGCCGTCAAAAACCTTCAAGGCCAGGACAGGGTGTGCTGGCTATGACTTCGCATCAGTCCAAAAATCTTTGGCTTTCAACTGCAGTGCCGATCTGGAGTGGCGCAAGTAGGGCACTGACATCAAGTATATTCACATTTAGGGCATTTAGCAGACGCTTTTGTCCAAAGCAACTTACAGAAATGCACACATACTGATGGCGGTGGCTGCCACGCAAGGTGCCGACCAGCACATCAGGAGCAGTTTGGGGTTCAGTATCTTGCCCAAGGGCACTTTGACTTGCAGACCAGGGCAATCTAACTAGCGACCTTCTGATAACAAGACGCTGGCTCTACCCCTGAGCCACAGCCGCCCCCTATGCACCGACATCGGAATAACAATGATTATCTTATCTGTGAACACAACGTCGACTTTCACTTTTTGTGAACTGTATCTTCCAGGTCTACTTAACCACACAACAAATGCAATTACATTAACATTTATGCAATTATCCAAATATGTTAAACACAAGTTACAGTTTAACACAGCCAAAGCAAGTGATTTACCTGAAACTATTTTGGATAACTATTAGTACAGTAGAGCTTAAACTGAGCTGTTTTGTGTGTTGTCTCCCTCCAGGGACCGGCTATTCTATCATAATGATCCAGCTGTATTCCAGACTGTACAGCATTGTTCTGGCCTGGGCGCTCCTCTACCTCATCTACTGTTTCAGAGACCCTCTGCCCTGGGCCACCTGCAGCAATCCATGGAACACAGGTTGGTCTGACCACTAAACTAGTTACTACAATATCCCCAGTCTCCCATAACATATTTGATGATGACGAGTTCCCATCTATCTCAATAGGGTTTATGTGCGTGGCTGTGTTCTGTGTGGGAAAACCATATTTTTATGTAACCATCTGTTCTTTCCCGTCCTTTTTGTCTTCCTTTTTAAATGAATTCAGCTACCAAAAATTGATGCACTGAGACTGAATATAACAACCACCTGATTATCATTTCAGTGACATGAAGGTTGGTAACGAGTGTGTTCATTTGCCTTCCTATCAACAGACAGATGTGTGGAGCTCACCTCTGCAAACAGGACTGCAGTATACAGTGGCAATCTGACAGTGAACAGGACATCAGACAAGTCTTCAGTCTCGGAGTTCTGGGAGTGAGTCAGAGTCATAATAAATTATGTCGGGCAACAGTAATGGATCAAGTACATTATTTGCTTTTATTTTTGATGAATAGAGTGATGGAGTATCACCTCATTTTACACGTCTACAAATTTCATGGTTAGTAGGTGATAATTAGCCAGCAGCATACAGGATATGAAATTTGTCTGAAATTACCCCCAAATTACCACAACAATTACCTCAAAATGCATTGAACATTACCCTAATATCATTTAGCAATAATATGATGCTATTTTCCAACAAGCAGTTCATGAATCACTTGGAATTCTTTAACACATTTCCAGGAAACCTCGGCTTAACTTCTGCTGATCCTGCCATTTTTAGTTTCAGCTACTCTCTGTCTGAATTCCCCTCAGCAGGTGACTAAATAAAGAGAGTTGATGACACTTCATTTTTTTTCATCTAGTTTCTGACTAGTGTTGAGAATTCCATCCTTTTTGAAGGAGCCTTTGAGAATAAGGTGCAGTTTTATTAACATTAATATACATTATTTACTGCTGAAGCTGCTCTTTAGTTTGTCAAGGTTATTGTGGAGGGGATGAGAGATTTTGTCCATTATTGCCAGCAGTTTTGAATCCTGTCCTCCACCTCCTCCAGGGTGACAAGCTTAGAGCCAACAACAGACCTTGCCTTTTTGATGAATTTGTTCAGTCTGTTGGTGTCCTTTGTTCGGATGCCCGCACCCCAGGACACTACAGTGAAGAAGATGGTGCTGGCAACAACAGACTGAAAGAACATCTGGAGCATCCGGTTGCAGACATTTAAGGACCTGATCCCCCTCAGGAAGTAAAGCTGGCTCAGACCCTTCTTGTAGACTGCATCCGTGTTTGACACCCTGAGACATGACTCAGTGCGGTACTTAAAGTCTGCAGTGTATGTGGTGAAGAGGAAGGGACACAGCACAGGTTCCTGGTGGGCGCCAATGATGCCGATCAGACCATCAGACACACCGTTCTGTGATCTCACATACTGTGGACTGCCCGTCAGATAGCCATCGACCCATGTGATGAGGGGAGAATCCACCTGCATGTTCTCCAGTTTGGCCTTAAGCAGCCTGGGCTGGATGGTGTTGAAGGCGCTGGAGAAGTCAACTCCAACTGTCGTGGAGAGGTTGCTCAGAGGAGCAGCAGGGGGGGGCGGGTGGGGGAGCTGGAGTCAAACCACTTGAAACTGGTTGAACTTGTTTGCTTGGGTTAGGGGTAGGACCTTTAGGTCTCTGGCAACCCAGGGTTTCTTGTTGGGGTAGCAGCTGACCTCTTTAGTGGGGATGAAGTTGTCCATGCAGAACCCATTGTATTCTGAGATGCAGTTTGTAAGGCCATCAATGTCCTCATTGTGTGGTTGGTACAGGACATCCCAGTCAGTGGCTTCCAGGGCACTGGAGGCCATGATTCATGGCAGTCCTCGCTGTCACTGGTGTAGTGTGGATGTAAGAGAGACGTGGTTGAAGTCACCTGTGATGGTGAAGAAGGTTCCAGGGTATTTCGTCTGAAGTCCCGCGGTCACAGCGTGGATGACGTCACACGCCGCTTCTGTGTTCCCAGAATGGCGGAATCTAAACAGTGATGGCGATGACACGTCATCAGAAGAGACAAGTACGAAAAAGTTACAAGGAGATATCCAAACTGATGAAAAACCATCTTGATGTGTGGATAGGGTATCAAGAAAAACAAACTAAAAACTCAATAAAAGTATGAAGCAACAAGAGGTTCTACGATCGGCTGCCACTAGCACGGCGCCACAGCATCATCTCGGAATTATTAGTCTTCAATAGGCAATTAAAGAATGAACCTCAAGACATGTGAAATAACTCACTTGATTCTTGGTTATGAAGTTGTATTTGTTGATAATTATCAATTTGTGGAGGCTAAAAAAATGACATTGAGGAGAACTGTTCCAAAGTCGGACTGATGTGCAACAGTGGTAGTGAGTGTTACCAGTAACTCTTCGTGCATGTAACATCACTGACTGTCTCGTGTGTCAACACAGGAGAAGAGTGCTGTCCATGTCGAGGGGAATAGAGGAGGTCGGTACAGTACAATGGGAGCTGCTGCTGTGTCTCCTGGCCACCTGGGTGGTCTGCTACTTCTGCATCTGGAAAGGGGTCCGCTCCACAGGAAAGGTCTGGCCAAACCCTAAACTGTAGTTTAAATCTAACTTGAGAAAAATAAGTTTTTAGATTTTATTTTAACTACCCATTCATGGGCCCAAAATACACACATATGCATTCACAATGTCAGAGATACACAGCTGCCACATAGAATTTAGGAGTGTGGTACCTTGCTCATGGGCACCTCAGCAGTGCTGTGTAGAGGTGACTGGCACCTCTGCAGTCGTAACATGGAGTTGTAACATGTATATTGCTCATTTTCTGTGGCGGATGTGTAATAAATGGTAAGGTGTTGACCTACCTAGCAAACTCTTCCTGACATCTTTAAAATCCAGATCACAAGGATGGGAATAATACATTATAGCTGCAACAATATATCAATGAATCAATTAGGTGTTTTCTATTCAACACATTTTATTAATTGATTCAAAGTCAAAATTCTGTGATTCTATCGTCAACCTCAGTCCCACTTTATTTAATGTGTACATCATTCAAAGAGTCTCTGTACACTCACAAGTCAGTAAAAACAGCAAAATACATTAAATACAAATATTGCTGATATCTTCACTGAGCTGCTTTCTGTTGACTCAGCAGGTGTTTTTTTTTTTATCACTGGTAATTGCAACATTCACATTGATAATTCCAAAGACACAGCTACCAAGGAATTCTGCAGTCAGTTTGAAACTTTCCATTTGTTGCAGTAGGACTGGACATTGTATTTGCTTATTAATGGGTGTCAAATTGTGTGACAGTGGACTTGAAACTTTCCTCAAGCATAAATGTTTCTCAAAGAAGTAACTTGCATTAACGAAAATAATTAGTGTTTCTACAACCTAATGCAGTGATTGTATATGGCTATGGCTATATGCTAAATGACCACTTACATTTCAGGTGGTGTATTTCACGGCTGTGTTTCCCTATGTGACGCTGGCCATCCTGCTGGTTAGGGGATTGACCCTGCCAGGAGCCTTGCAGGGTGTCATCTACTACGTGTATCCAGATCCTTCTCGTCTGGCAGACCCTCAGGTGAGATACCTTGGATGAATTGTTTGTGAAGTGGGATAGTAGTATTTAAGGTGAAGGGGTTTTTTAATTTAGTGTCACGCCTACCTTGGGTCAGTAACTACTGGGTATGTGTGAAGAATTTACCTGACTACCTGACGCACTGTGATTTTCTATCTTTGTTAACTAGGTGTGGCTGGAGGCTTGTGCTCAGGTATTATTCTCATATGGTGTTGCATCAGGAACCTTAATCACATTGGGCAGCTACAACAAAGTCAAAAACAACTGTTTCAGGTGAGCCATGTGATAAGTAGTTCCACTAATACGAGGTAACACCAACTTTTTTTAAAATAATGCTGTGTCAGTGATGGGTCTGCCATACTATATCAGGTTGGAAGGTCTTTTCACCTGTGTTGGGGATTTGCAGATTTGCCCTCTACAGCATCCACAGGATCTGGTCTTTCCTCACAAAAGACGCGATGCAACTCCTGGGCCAAGCGCTGGTCATCTCCCGTCTGGACTACTGCAACTCCCTTTAGTTGGACTCCCAGCTTCCGTGACTAAACTGTTGCAGCGTATCCAGAACGCTGCAGCGCGCCTTGTTTACAATCTACCCAAATTCTCCCATGTGACCCTCCTCCTCCATGACTTCCACTGGCTTCCTGTTGTGGCCCACATCCGATTCAAGGCGATGGTACTGGCCTTCAAGGCCGTCAATGGAACTGCACCCGTCTACCTCCAAAACCTGGTCAGACCACAAGCCCCAGCGAGAGCACTTCGCTCTACTACATCAGGTGGCCGGCTGGTACCGCCATCGCTGAGAGCAAACAAAGCCCGCTCAGCGAAGTCGCGACTCTTCTCTGTTCTGGCACCTCAGTGGTGGAACGAACTCCCCACCAATGTCAGGACAGCGGAGTCACTCTCCATCTGCCACAAAAGACTCATTTGTTCAGACTTCACCTCGACCCTGCATAGCATGACCCCCCCCCCCAAAAAAAAAAAATGTAAATAGCATGTCAGCACATTCTCCCACTCAGTGCTGTGTGTGTGTGTGTGTGTGTGTGTGTGTGTGTACAGGGACAGTCTGTGGTTGTGTGTGCTCAACAGTTGCACCAGCTTCGTCGCGGGCTTCGCGGTCTTCTCATCTCTGGGCTTCATGGCCCAAGAACAGGGACTTCCCATCGACATGGTGGTCGATTCAGGTATGATTTGAAGCCCAACGCTACTTCCTCTGTTAGACACGAGAATCAAACTTACACTGACATGTCTGGAAAAAGACTCACGCACACCGTCCATGTCGCTTGCAATTAAGTTGACAACAACGTATTGCTACTTAGACCTTCATCAGGTTAGCTTACAAGACAGAGGGGGAGGCTGTCTTAAGTAGGGTTGTGGACTTGCTTGGCCCAGTCAGGCCACACCGCAGCCAGACGCCCCTCAAAATCCCATCAAACACACCTGGATCAACAAATCTACATCACAACAGTGGAGGACAACAGTTGAAATGTCCCCTCACTCCCCCAGGTCCTGGGCTGGCGTTCATCGCTTTTCCTCAAGCTGTAGCCATGATGCCCCTTCCTCAGCTGTGGGCTGCCTGTTTCTTCATCATGCTCTTTCTGTTGGGACTTGACACAGTGGTAAGATAGAAGAACACACACACCATAGACCTTCTGTTGGTGACCTGATTAAATGATATTCATTTAATGTATGAAGACCTGCTAGTTCAGTGAACACCTATGTAAGACTGCAGATTACAGAAGCCCATATGTGGAGTATTTAACTGAACTAGTGCAGTGCCCATTCAAAAGATGCTCTTCAAAAGTAGAACATATAATGTATTTATTTATTTAGAATTTGTTTTGTCTCCTTGTGCGCGCTAGTTTGCAGGTTTGGAGACGTTGACGGCGTCAGTGATCGACATGTTCCCAGGACAGATGCGTAGACCCTGGCGCAGAGAAATCTTCCTCATCTTCTTCTGCTCTTTCTGCTTCCTCATGCAGATCATTCTCACCACTCAGGTACCACAAACCCGTGAAACCAAATGCATCAGCTAACATTCAGCATATTCTCGTACTGAAGGAGCATTTTCTTCTGTGTTGTCCAGGGAGGAGTGTTCGTGTTCCAGCTGCTGGACCACTATGGTGCTAATGGAGCATGTATCTTATTTGTGTGCCTGGTCGAGTGTGTCGTTGTTGGCTGGGCCTTTGGTAAGTGTTGTGAACATAATGTTGCAATTATTCTGTAATTTACTAGACATAATTGTACTATCCACTCATCTTTCCCCAGTCCCCAGGGAGTAGATTTCAACGCAGTATCCTCACTAGGGTTGGGTATTGCCAATGACCTCACGATACGATACGCATCACGACACTTGAGTCACGATACGATATGATATTGCGATATCCAAATGTTGCGATATATTGCGATATTCTACATAGTTCACTGAAAAATGTAAAAGGCATTATGCATCTTAAAATCCGAGTTGTATGTACGTCAGATGATAGCGATAATTCATGGGACAAACAGTCAAAACAATGTAATTCAAATTATCGATGCCATTTCATTGTAACTACAAGTGCAAGTTACAACATATTTGCATTAACAACACACTGTCTGAAACACATTGAAAAGTGCAGTGTGCATTATTCTTAGTCTCCCTGAGCACAATTATGACACAAAGTGCAGTGAGGGTCAGTGTCCACATACTGAAACTGAATTGAAACCTCAGTGGATCATGTTTCTTCTGAGCTTAGAGTAAATACTCAAAATGAAATGCAATGTCTCACACACACTGAAATTGAAAATGCAGAGCTAAGAGCTGTTTTTACTGCCTCCTTCACCTTGTCATACATTTTTGGCACAGCAACGTTAGCCGTGTACTTACGTTGCGGCATCACATAGCGCGGCTCCAAAGTATGAATCATCCACCGAAAGCCGACGTTTTCCACAACGTTGTGTGGGCGCAAATCTTTACAAAGAAAACGCACCATCGCCTCTGTGATCCTCCGGGCTCGAGCTGAAGTAGATGGGAGGACTTTTGCGATGTCTTGTGTAATTTGCTTCGGATCGGAAGGTTTCGGTGGCTCCGGCTGAGCTAATATGTCGGGGTGGTGTCGTGCTAAATGAGTTCGCAAGTTTGTTGTGTTACCCGAATATCTAATGGGAGCGACACAGAGTTTGCAAAACGCGTACTCTTTGTCCAGCTCATTGTGTGTTTCTCCTTTCCTTTGGAATCCAAATTATCTCCAAACATCTGCCTTAAAGTGCGAGGTCGTCTCTAGTTTAACGTTACTAGCCATGCTTGTTTGGTTTTTTTCCGGCTCCACTTCCTCACTACAACGGCCGGGGGAAAAAACAGAAGAAGAAGTGAGGTAGCGGTACAGCGACACCTAGCGGAGCGGAGGTGCGGAAGTCGTACTGGATTTGTTAACCTGTCTGAAACATGATTTATTATTTGAACAAAAAAATCGATATTCAAATTTTGAATATCGATATTGAATCGGAAGACAAAGTATCGCGATATATTGCCATATCGATATTTTTGCCCACCCCTAATCCTCACAGTTACGTTCATATTTGATTGTTGTACACCTCACAATTTACGTCCAGCATTACAGGCCAGTGGCAATGCAGAAGGCAGTGTGCCCGTTATGTAAAAGATCATCCTCATACCAAAACAGCTGAATAAGTTGATTGCCAGTGACTCCTAAACGACATATATCACCATTCCCAAACAACATGAGAGTTGCGGTGTACCAGCGACAGGTGTACCCGACCTGTACAGTCAGGTCAGATTTGATCAAGAAAGCTACTTGGTTATGTTCAGGAAAACATTGTAGTTAAAATAACTACGCGACTTTTGAAGCCTCAGTTACAAACGTACCGACATTACCCAAGCAACCTGTGTTACGTTATGTACGTGGCGTAACTTCACCACGTTAGAGTCAACAAGCGACAACCGGCCGACCCATGGGTCTGACCTAAACCATGCTTCAGCACCAAGAGGTCCGCTCATTTAAATTGTTGCTAACGAACTGTAATCATCACGCAGGGGCTGACCGGATGTATGATATGGTTGAACACATGACAGGACAGAGGCCGTGGCTTATTTTCAAGCTGTGCTGGCGTTACATCACCCCTCTGATCTGTACGGTGAGTTTCACACTGCTGCAGCCTAACCCTAACCCTAACCCCCCACACACACACACACAGCAGAAATGGAACTGAATTGAGACAACTGGGGAGGGAGTTTTGAATTTTTTTAATTAGCTGTGTTACCATGAACGTGACACAACTGATTATAACTGCATCCGTATGATTACTAACAGTCGACGGACACACGTTTAGATTCGCAGGTGGGAAACACACACAGATGTCACCAAGACGACGTGTGCCATCACGCCTCTTCTGTCTCCACGCTGCGGTTTTCGATTTGTTGCGGTGACAATCCGGAATCACTGTGTGAAAAGGGCCTCAGCTTTTTAGTGGCACACGTGAAATTCAAATCCACGTGTGTGTATAAGTAACAGTAACCATTATGAAAATATTTCACAACACATTGAATACACTCATAACTTGGCTTGCATGGAGAATTTCTGACTTGACACAAGAGGCCAAAAATGTTCCAGCTCACTTAGTTTCACAAGCAAAACTTGAGTCAACAAAAGATAGTACACCACCTGATGAGCAACACAATGTCAGCTACAATGACATGTACTGCTTCTTCTTCAAGGCTTGCTTCATCTGCTCATTTGTGAACTACGAGCCTCTAACATCCGGTGGGAGTGATGCATACCCAGACTGGGTCTCCAAACTGGGTTGGGCCATCGCCCTATCATCTGTGGTTCCGGTGCCCTTGTGGGCTGTTGTCAAGATCTGTCTCACTGAGGGCACCCTCAGGCAGGTAAGAGCACCAAAACTTCCTGCTTAATGTTTTTACTCTGCTTTACTTTTTAAATATTTCATATTGCCACCAGTAATAAGAAACACTGTATTATCATTCGTCCATCTCATTATCCTTCTGTCCATCAGCGACTGACGGGCCTGTGGCATCCTGTTCAACAACCTGTCATTCCCAAGAGTAACAAAGAACAGTCCCCTAATGAAACAGAGATGAATCTGGAGTCGATATCAAATGTGCGTATGACAGCCTAAAGAAGAAGAGCATGTTACTGATGGCACACTGTGGAGCTCTTTGTCATGTTTCCATTCAGTGTTGTGTAAAACCCTGAGGATTAGCAGACATGTGCATTTCCTTCCTCCTGCTGCCGCCATCTTACATCGGGATCTTGGGCTCTTCAAACAGTAGAACGTACCAGACTGTTGTGCTGCTTTTGGAGGTTCCAATGAAGGGAATGTCAGAACTAAGCAACAGTAATCCTCAAATTTAACAATTATTTTAAGTCAAGTTTTAAATTCATTATAAGTTACCATCTTGATACTAAATTAAGCTACTTGTTGGTTAGGTAAAGAAAAAAAATAATTTTATGAAATATTTTTTAAATTATATATATATATATATATTTATATGTATATATATACATATATAAGATCTACTTAAGATGTTACTTTGTAACTCTGTACAACACAGCTGATACACTGTATATATTCTTGGTACATAATGTGTGCCTTATAATGTAAATGAGCATTTATTTCCAAACTAATGTCCAAAGTTATAAACCAAAATGACATCGAGGGAAGCCATATTGAGTGTACTTACAAACTAATCACACAGGGACCATCTCAAATATTCAATCATAGAAATGTTACTGTCACTGTTTACATATCAATGTTTCTTTTGAATGGAGTGCATCCTGTTCTCCCGCCCGACGCATCAAATACATATATATTGCAGTTGTGGTCAAAATACACTGACGCTTGTAAAGAACATGTACAGCCCTTCAGTTCCAATGGTTTCTACAACTCTCATTTTTCTGCGATGGAGCGAGTGGAACATCCTCGCCACACACGCTGTTTTGTCACAAAAACATTCTTGACGTTTGGTACTGAACCATGACCCCAAAACTGAGATACATTCTGAATGGTGATTTCTGTGTATTAACCAATACCACCAATCAGCTCAGCACAAAGACTGCCAACGGGGATACAGCTCTTTCCAACACTTGTGTTTTTTGTTCAGAATAAAAACTCATTTTGTATACTTTATTTTGTCTTTGTGTTTTTTGTGTGTGCGCATTTTATGGAAGCTTGTATGAAGTATGTATGTTTTTTTGTATGAAAGTAATTTTTTTTTTCCTTTCTTAAAAATGACAAAGGTCTCAACTTCTAATATCCAGTGGTGCAGTCAATGTGGGAAAAAAAATCCCAGGAACATGTCCCTTTTCTTTATCCCAGAAAAAAAAATCTGAATAAAAAATTACTTGTGGGTTGAAGAAGAAGACGTTTTTCCACCTGTTGCCATGGTGGATCATCTGCGTTCCACTGATGAGGGCTTTTTATATCCGCATGCACGAGCTTCACTCAGGGTAACCTTGACTCAGAGTTGGTTGAGCTAATTGTTAACACCTGTTCTGAAACCGAAAAAGGTTTTGACTCAGAGTTTGTTAAACTTGCTTCCTGAAACAGGCCCCAGGTCATCACAGGAGTTGTCATAGGTATGGACAGAGCACATAATGCTGCCCTGAAGTCATGTTAAAAGTATTCTTGTTTCACTCTGACAGCCAAAGCAAGACTTAAAACTGAAATTACAAATAATATGAAAAAAACAGTTGATATCAATCTGTCATTGATGTCAATATTATAGATTCACTGCTGTTTGCCACAAAGAAACACTGCAACTGTCCCCACGTTTTAGGTCTTTTTTTTTATTTGCATAAATATTTCTTATCCAGACCATTTCTGTTGGGAAAAGAAGCAAGATTTAATGAAAGTGCCTTATATCCAAAGGCTGGCAGTGCGTCTAAAAGTTTCCAGAGGCGGCGAGTCGTGTAGGACGCCCCTGAACAAATATTTTTTCAACTTTTTAAAACTGAGATGAGAAAGATCTTCATTGGCTGATTGAAAAAAATAAATAAATAAATTTGCCTACACAAACTAAATGAACAAACTCTCTGTTTTCATGGCTGAATAAACTGAATAAACAAACTGACCTTAAAGGACAACACAATTTCATATTGTTTTACTTGTTTATGCGTGGCGGACCCCACCACCTTTCTAGCTTCAAACAGTGTTCTGGGACCTTATTGTCTTCTGAGAACAGCTTGTTTATTCACATATTATTACCTCATCAATATTGTAAATATTAAAATATAAATGTTTTCTTCTTTCTTTTTTTCTTTCAAAACTACATAGTGCCCTTTTAAGTAAAAATATGACATTGGAAGCAGCTGGTTGCATTGATGTTAGCCCTCTCAACTACCTGTGCTTATTATATTAGTTAATTGTTCATTGGGTTAGGTATCCATTGATGGTGTAGAGTGAGGATGGAGGCAGAGAGGATGGAGGCAGGTGGAATCCAAAAGGTGTACACTTGATCACATCCAATGTTGTGTCCCATTTTTGTAGACTTGCCTTTATGTGACGTGGTCCTTTTATGTTCATTTTTCCTCCAACCGTCTTTGAGTTCTGTTCTACTTATTTTATTTAATCCATTTCTTTTATTTCGCCTACTTTATTAATTTGTGTCATTACCTCTGTTATTTCAACTATTTCATGCAATTTATTTTATCGTCCTTTGTAATTTTGTATTGTATTCTTGCTTTGTTCTGTCAAAGCACTTTGTGAACCATGTTTTTAAAAGTAGTGTACAAATAAAGTTATTATTATTATTATTGTTATTATTATTATTAGCCTATTATTATTATTATTATTATTATTATTATTATTATTATTATTATTATTATGAACATTTTATTTTTTTGTAAGTTTTAAATGATATCTTTTTATTGACTCTGCCCCTCTAATGTACTGATTATGATGTTATTGATCAGAACAAATGTTGTGTTACTTCCTGTGATCCTGTGTTTGCAATGGCAGATGATGCCGTGCTGCAGCCATGGTCAGAGGTGATGCTGTGACGCCCTCCAGTGGCCCTTCCTCCTTCCTCCCTTCCTCCCTCCTCCCCTCCTCCCCTCCTCTCCCCTCCCGTCTCCCCCCCGCACCGCCCCGCGCCGCTCTGCCGTTGTTTTGCAGCAGCAGCGGAAGTGTCGCTGGTGCTTCCGGACACATGGTGCAGGGTGGGCGTGTCCAGGACGCTGATGTAAACACAAAATACGCCTCATCCCCCGTCGGATAAGTCACAGCGAAGCGAATTGGCGAGATTAACCCGAATAACGGCCGCTGGTCGGGGAAAGCGCTCCGTGTCCGTCGTGTGTAATATGCGCTAAGGGCGCGGACGGGCGACGCCATGGACTTCTACATCAACCTGAAGGTGAATTTCAGGGGAAATTCCAAAAATTTCCTCCTGTCGGGATCCGAGACCAAGAGCTGGGAGTCGATGGAGGCCATGGTAAGAATGACCGGGGCCCGTTCTCCGGCGGCGGCGGCGGCGGCGGCGGTCGCAGCTGACGGTCCGCCTCGCCGCCGCTTCCGTCCCGCTCCGCACACCTGCACTGTGCGGGATCGGTGACATTGGTGTGCCGTTGTGTAACCCCTTTGAGACGAGTAGCCTCCCTCCTCCACCTATGCTATCGCTGAAATGCTAACTGACAGCCTCTGTAGCTTCCATCAGCATCACGCAGCTCGCGTCCCGAGACATTCCAGCTGTGAGGATGGGACAGACTGACAGCAGCAAGGGTGTCATACAGAGGACAGGACAGGACAGGACAGGGAGGGTGTACTGCAGTCCTTATTATTATAGTGGTTTGTCGTCATGGAAACACTATTTACCAGCCACAATCACACATACACCATTTAAATTGATCTCCTCTGGTCTGTTGGCTGGAATTATATAGCTCAGTGGTGTCTTCATCCTAAGTAATTGTATTATATGGCACCAAACCAAGTCCAGCACTCAGAGACTGACTTAGGGAAGAATACTGAAGCAGGGACAGGGTTTATGTCTTTAACATAAATGGATCACTGGTTGTTAGTGCACAGTTAGTTAATGACTGTTGATGTCACGGAACGACAGCGAGATCCAACTACATGAGTTTTAACTGCAGGAAAGACTGCAGCCTCATTCTGCATGATGGTGTTTTTAGGCACAGGGCTGCAAATGAGATCGTTTCCAGTATCAATGAATCCATCAGTTATAGTCACGATTATTCGATTCATTGTTTGGGGTATTCATTCATTCATTCATTCATTGTCAACCGCTTATCCGGAGTCGGGTCGCGGGCCGTAGCCGCTTTATCCCTTTTTCAAGGGGTCGCGGGGGTTACTGGAGCCAATCCCAGCTGGGCGGGGAACACCCTGGACAAGTCGCCAGCTCATCGCAGGGTGACGATGCCAACTGCACATCAGGAACCCGAAACCGAAACCCAAAGACTCTTCATTCACTGTCATAAATGACGAAGAAGAGCAGCAAATCCTTAAGAATCTGACACTATAAAATGGCATTTTTGCTTGAAAAAACGCCTGAAACGATGAATTGATTATCAAAATAGTTGGCAAGGAGGTCCACCTGTCTGTAGCTTGCATACCTGCGTACACACATGTATTACCATTGCGTAGTGTGAGCCACAGGGCTTGGCGTCGTACAGCTTTCTCTGAGAAACCCAGGTCATTAAACAACACCTAAAGGAGTATTTCAGCACTGGAAGTGTGGCCCTTGCATCAATCCTTTGCAGTAGAAAGACACAAATATTTTTTTGAAACCGTTGCTACATGACCAGAGAAAACAGAGAAAGGCTGTGGTATTGTGGTATAAAACCTGCAACAACCAGAACGCACCACTCTGCAGCGGACCAAAGAACACTCCCACTAGGGATGAACGATGTGTATTAGCCCGATATTGGGAAATGTATTTTATCCAACAGTATCAGTGAAGTTATAGCCGATAAAAGGAGTTGATAATATGAAAATTGCTTAAATACAAAGAAGAAGAAGAACGAACGCAACATGTAGTTTTCACCCTGATGACATCCAGGGAACAAGTCTACCAGTTTAACACAGCAAATCTTATTGGAGTCATCAGTCTTTGCTCACAGCACCTGAACCTTTCTTACCTTCGGGTGTGGATAAACCAGTGTCTTTCAACCTTTTTTGAGCCACGGCACATTTTTCACATTGAAAATATCCCGCGGCACACCGCTAACTAAAAATGTCACATGCTATCACATAGATATGTTGTGGAAAATAGGAGCAATGTGGAAATAGCTCCGTTTGCCAGAATGGGGAACTCCTTGGCTGTAGTCAACCAAAAACTGTCCAAAGGTAGATCAGCAAAGCTTAGCTCTAAACCACGGTCTTGTCTCAGTTCAGTTAGTTCCTCCTGCTCCTGCAAAGTCAGTCCTTTCCAAAAACTGCTGCTGAGCTTTACGGGTTCCTAACCCAGTCAAGGCATTCAGTGAAGGTTGAGGGGAAATAAAACGAAAATTTCCCCAAGAGTTTTCAAATGTTTACCTGATATCTCACCCAGTGCAGCAGTGAGCAGTTTCTGAGTTAAGGGGAAGATGTCAAGGTCCATTCCAACAGAGGGTGTATCCATACCTCTCCGCAACAATGCAATTATCCTCCTGGCTTGTAAAAGTCCAAAGTCGATAAGCAGCGACTGTTGATGAGTCACAACAAAGTCTTCAGGGTATATTCCCAGTATAGAGTTTGGCTCACAAAGGAACTTCCCTTCCAACTGTGAGGCTGATGGATCCTATCTCACTCTTCCAGAATTGTTGTATCTCTGTACACTCCCATGAACAATGAATTTATGTACCTTTTTCCTTTCTGCACTTCACACAAACATCAGGTACATTAGGAAATATGTGGTTTAACCTACTAGGTGTGAGAAAGGTACGCATCAACCATTTATATTGTAATAACTTACATTTTGTGTTGTCCCACTGGGTCTGAGCCTTAAAACAAGCCATTTTCCAATCAGCTTCCTGAATGTGCCAATGACTGACTTTTATGTCAATTTTCCATGATTCCAGATTTTTGGCAGATGATTCCTTTGAATATGTTAACATTAATTCCTAAAACAATGGAAATTGTATTCTCCCGTCCATATGGGACAGGGTTAATTCCTCGATCTTAGACAGCGGAGGTACAGATAACGATTGTTTATGGATTGATAAGACGGAATGTTTCAGCTGTAAGTATTTAAATGTCGTCTTGGAATACCATATCTCTCACACAGCTGATTATATGACATCAAATTGTCTTCTGCATATAAGTCTGAAACGTTCTCAACACCTTTGTTAAACCACATCTTAAATCCACCACCTGCTCTCCCCGGTACAAAACAATTATTACCCCATAAAGGGGGAATGGGATAATGCTGGTGTGTCTCCAACATGTTGGTGTGCAGAGTACCAAACTGAGATGGTGTTTCGAAGAAAAGGATTCTTAGTCTGTTTAACTATTTTTTTGACACTTGTTGAGTAGGGATGTCCCGATCAGGTTTTTTTTTGCCTCGATCCGAGTCATTTAATAATTAGTATCTGCGGATACCGAGTCCCGATCCGATACTTAGCCCTAACTTATATTTTCCTGAGATAATACAGCTGAAATTAATTAAGAAAAAAATTACCTGCATCCAAGCTGTTCCTTAAAGTGATATTCCGGTGTAAGTTTAATCCATGGTCTAACACACCTTGACACAGAGTAAGACTCCCCCTCGAGAGGTCAAGTTAGCTGACCGCTAGCTTAGCTAGTTTTAGCAACCTCAGAAAAGACTGCACGAAAACAATACACTGCAGCTTATGTCTCCAACTAGAAACCGCCATCAAACGCCACAATTAATGGTGAGAACAGCACCAAACTTCAGCAACAGTACATGTACAGTCCCAGCACACAGTACGAAGCATCAAACATCTGCTAGCTTTGCTGGATTTGTATTAAAAACACAGCACAACTCACCCTCTCCTCCAGCAGCCTGCCTGTGTGGGGAAGCCCTGACGAGTCGATTACCGAGTGCAGTAGATTTCCGCAGCTCGAGGATGAAAATGTATGATTTTATCCACAGGTATGCCAGAGTAACATTACGCATGCGTCTCTGCGTTACATCGGGCCTGGGTCCACGTTCAAAATTGCCGATCCCGATCAGTGAAACAGTGCCGATATCTCCCCCGACATCCCTATTGTTGAGTATAAATAAAGCTTGAGAATAAGCCCTGATGTTGATGTTTGCTCTATAGTCACCCAAGCTGGAAGGGGAGCCATTGAAAAATAATACATTGCTGACCTTAGCTGGGTGGCCCAGTAATACAATTTTAAACTGGGGAGCTGAAGCCCTCCTCTTTCTTCTGGTAAATACAGTAGCCTAAGCTGTCGTCTGGCTTTTTTTATATTCCAGATAAATTTGTTCAACAAATCATTAACGCTTTGAAAAAAGGTGTCAGGGAAGCGGAAGTGACTGGAAAAGATACAAAACTCCCTGAGTGGAGTCGGGGTTAGTAGAGAGATCTTTTGTGGGCACCAAAGTGCAATTCATATCACGACCGATAATGTACAAACCTTGCAGGGTAGACAGAGTGAGGAAGAGATTCTGAAAAAAATTTGGATTGTCATCATTTGGACCATAGATGCAAACCAGATCCAGTTTATGCGTGGATATGTTACCCTGAACGATGATATATCTTACTGTATGGAGCACACAAAACCTGACCTGGCCATCTTTTTTTGTAATCTATCAATT
The DNA here is from genome assembly GCA_039737535.1 of Lagodon rhomboides. NCBI lineage: Eukaryota > Metazoa > Chordata > Actinopteri > Spariformes > Sparidae > Lagodon > Lagodon rhomboides. The sequence goes on from CM077807.1 coordinate 10,324,093, forward strand.
TCTGTTGGAAGTGTGTCTCCTGCAAGAAAACTATTTGGGACGGATCCAAAAACTTTTTCTCACGTTCTTTAACATTGTTAGATAGGGGCATCTTTCAACATTTCCATTCATTTCTCAGGGAAGTGCCTTATTCCCTTGATGAAAAAATCTGGTGAATTTAGGTGGCTGGGATCTATGAGTGACTACAATTTGATGCTGATCCTAGATCTGCTGAGTTTGAATGGTGGTTAAGAAGTTATGGGTGGTTTAAGATTTAGAGTGATACAAGGCTATCGAGTCTAATATTGGGTTGACTTGATTGAACGAAAGGAGACTGTTGGGACTTGGAGGAGCTATTCCCTCTACTGAGTGCCATTTTCAAGACTATTTTCAATCTTATTTTGTGTTCTTTCATCGTCCTCCCTTTGGTTGTGTGTTATATCCCCATATCAGATGGTAGACATGTTTGTTGTAGTCATACTTGTTGGTGTCACCTCCTGAGCAAAGGTCAAATGTTTTTCCCAGAACTTGTCCACGAAGCGGGCAGAGAGCCATGTCATTTGTTAATATCCTGCGTTGAAATGGGGCTAATAGTGTACCAAAGACCTAAAATAAACCTGGAGCCACTGATAACTGTGAGGGCAAAAGACCAGAAGACCTGCTTTTACAATCCTTGGCATTGTAAATGGCCAGTGCCAAGAAAAAAGGTGAATTAGGATCTCCGAGCCTTCCACCTTTGGATTTATGGTCTTGGTTGCAGCAGCCTGGGCGAGTTTATTTGTCTGAGTGCTGCTGAGTCACAGATGCCAGACTTCACATTGAGTTGTTGTTCTACCAATGAGAGAGATGCGAGCGGGCTTGGTGTACAGGTGTAGCGGTATCGTTTTTTTCACCCGACACATGTTGCTCAATAACACACCCAACACCTCCCAGTTCATCGTCGCAGCGCAATGAAGACAAACAGAGGGTCACAGAGGGAAGAATGTCACCTGTGGCAACTATCACTGAATCCCCCCTCAAACACACACACACACACACACACACACACACACACACACACACACACACCTGTCTCAGTCAATGAGAGCATCCCAATCGAAATGACTGTAAAGTCTGACATTGTATGTCTTAACTCCAAATAGGACAGCTGACCTGCCATCCCCTGTCCTCATCAGATCTGTATGTCTGTGTGTTTGCTGTACAGGTGAAGCGATCATTTGGCCTCTGCAGTCTACAGCTGACATATTTCGACGAGGAGAACGAGGAGGTAAGACTAATTTCCTTTTTCTTTTTCTTCTTTTTTTTTTTATATTTGACGCTTCTATTGAGGTTTTTTTTTCAATGAAGCTTTGAATGTCTGCTGTTAACGTTTACGATGACATCACCCCAAAAACAAACTCTTGAACTAAATTCACAATTTGAATAAAGCGATTCATCATCAAGAATCTTAAAACGCTTCTGAACTGTCGATTTGTTCGATGCTTTGATGGAGCCCCGAGCAAATGCAGATCTAATGACCTAAGTAATTTGCAACTGTTAGAGCTGAAATAGATTTTTTGGTGTTGTGGTTATACAGTTTAAGTAAGGGATAGTGCCTAGTGAGAAATTACTTCCTGATTGTGGACACCTCATAAGATTTTATCACTTTTATACCATCGTCACCTGTCAAAGAAAAATCAAACTTTTGATTTTATGCATTTTGTGATCAAAATCTTAAGTTTTCACAAGCCACAGCTGTTTCCCTGGCAACACCTGTGGTGTTCAGAGGATGATGCATTGAATGACTACCCTTGGTGGACTTCAATTACTTGTTGTACTTGGGTGGAAGGTGGCAGCCTGTTTGATGAATGAAATGATCAAACATATCAGTGTGGCTAAAATTAAGTTGGTTAGAGAATCCTAATCCAGTTACTTCTGATGCAGTTGCCCAGCCCTACTTTACTTTCCTGTCATTTTAAAGGGGTACCCTATGATCTATTATGGACTTCCTTAAAGTTGGTTGACTTGCATGACATTGATGAAAATAAGAATTGGTGCAACTCAGAGGCATCTTTCTGTAAAGCTGTTCAATTCCCACTTGTTCCGAGCTCTACACCCCTCAGCTATCTGTCTGCTGAATATTATGTAGCCTACACAACCAGGAGGTGTCATGATAGCTAAATATGAATAAACATAAAAACATCTTCCCTTTTCTTCCTCCAGGTGTCCATTAACAGCCAAGGTAAGTAACCATAAACAATCGTAAGACATGGTATGTTGAACAAAACCAGAACATTCTATAAGATTCAGAGTGAGCTGTATGTTAATGTTAGGTTGATAATTAATGTCCCTGCTTTTATTCCAGGGGAGTATGAGGAGGCATTGAAGGTAAGCTGATTCGATGTTAAGTTACTATTCACTTTTCCTGTACTGTATACACTAATGGGGAACAAAGAAGGACATTTAAACCAATTTTGAGACTTAATCATATGTAAGACCCACATTTTTTGAAGCTGTAAAATAATTAATTCATTCAATTTCTGGTTAGAATCAGTGTAGAAGCAGCCATGTTTGAGTTGTGCTGACACAAACTTGATGGGACCCGACAAAATATGGGCTGCCAGGTCGCGTTCAGGAGCGCAACTACCGATCATTTTCAACGGCGATGAATCTGTTGGTTGTGGAAGCAGCACGAACCGGACAAATTTTAAGAGGCTGGCTTTGTAACGTTTCTGTATGAATTCATCACAAGTAAAGAAGCCGTCAGCAGAGTGGCTATTAATTGGACGGATGTTTGCCTCTTTTTCATCTCTACTAGTTAACGTAAGCAAGCCATAGAATAATTCACTGCGTCCATCAAAGCTACCAGCAGCTGTCAGGTACTTTTAAGGTGGACTGTTTTCTTGTATGTTACTTCATCCATGAGCTGATCCTGATTAATCCCAATCCTGATTCAGAAGAGGACCATTCACACAAATCATTTCTGTTGTTATGAGAAGAAAAACAGTTTGGTTGAGGTGTTGGCAGCAGGTGAGACCAACCGCTTTACTTGTTTTCCCAGAGTGCAGCGAGGCAGGGGAACAGACTGCACATGAACGTGTACGAGACTCGGGGACAGCCCGCGAGGGTCTCCACCACCAAGGCCAGCGGAACAGAACCCAAGAGGGGCTTCAGACCCCCGCAGCACTGCCCGGCTTTGGCCCAGGTGGTCAGCCGCAAAGTCCAGGCGGCGGTGCCGGAACAGGGCATGGTGAGACCACAGCACACTGCAGTTCATGTTCTGAATAACAAATTGTGCATTTAAAGTCCAAATTTAGTAAGATTAAGGCATAATGATTCATTGGAGGACATTGGGATTGGTGAATGCAACAGGAACTGTTAAGTCACATGTGCGTACCACTGAAGAACAGATCTGCTCGTACCACAAGGCTCAAGGCTCTGGAGTCTTTGACATCACTTTAGTTTATTTTATTCATATTTATCTTAAAACAAGAGTCAGTAACGTAGATACCATCAAAATGTTCATGTCTGGGCACATTGCAGTGTCCTAATATTCATGCTTATGTTGTTTTAAAAATGTGATCATTCTAGGTTTTGCCCTGTATTAATTAGAAGTAAAATGTCTGAGTGTTTCCACTCAGCCTGAATACCTATTGATTGGTATTTTATGGCTCATCTCAGTTCGGTCTTTCAGCTTGAAGGTATTGATTTGCGCAGGTTGTGTCTAGAAAAGCAGAACGGACCGGAGCAAGTCATACTGACGTCCGAAAACAGCTTGTTTAAAATGTTTCATTCAGCCATTTTTTAACCAGGTTAGTCCCATTGAGATCCTGGATCTCTTCTACAAGGGAGACCTGGTCAGGAATGGCAGCAACGCGGAGTTACAACAGCAAAAATCACACTCAGATAATCAGATAAAACATTTGTACATGAGTATATGTCAGTATGGATTGGCAAATGATCACATTCTGTTTTATTTATGTTTCACACATGAAATATAGACAGGGGTTAAATGGAAATGCAGAAATAACAAACTATTTCTGTGTTGGTTTTATGTGTAAAGGCAAATAACACATCCTAGGTTATGCATGCAAAAATATTACGCCAAAATCAATAAATAGAGATGTCTGCCTTCTCTTGAATCGAAAGGAAATAGATAAAACTCTGCTCGTAGCTCTCAGAGCACCAAAACGATACATAAAAAAGCGATTTCTGTTGCAAGTGTGTCTCCTGCAAGAAAACTATTTGGGACGGATCCAAAAACTTTTTCTCACGTTCTTTTCAGAAGTCATGGCCAGGTTACTCAAGATGATCCTTACAGAAAGAAACCTGCATCGACTCATGGACCAGAGGCTTTCGCTCGTGACAGTGGGGAATATGAACATTAATGTCACTCTCCTTGGCTGAGCTGTCACATTAGCTAGCCTAGTTAGCTTAGCTAGCTAGCCTCTCGTCCATGATCAGATGCAGCGGTAACGTGGAGGAAGTAGTTCCTACATAAACCGCTCTACAACAAGGTCTTTTGATTGCCTCGAGTAACCAGGTCAGTTGTTCAAATATATTAATTTGGTGTTTTGAGCATGTAGTGCCGTTATACTAGAGGGAAGGCAGACATCTCAACAACTCACATCAAGACAGTCTAGATGGATAAATAGCACTACAGGTTAGAGGCAGAATATTGATTTTTGATTTTGGGGTGAGCTGTCCCTTTAAATCCTACGAATGTGCATTTTGAAATAAATTGACAAAATGAAGAATTAGATAAAAAAAATACGATTTTCTCTCTCTCTGTTGAACAGGTGATCTTGAAAGAAGCGAAGGGGGCCAAAGAAGAAGACAAGACTCCTCCAGCCTGGTTCACCTCTTACATGGAGAAGGTAGGAGCAACCTGACGGAGGTGACGAGTGATGTGTAAGCACCTAACAGATGTGACAGAAGCACTAAAACACTTTATCAAATTCTTCCTCCCCCTCTCTCTCTCCCCCTTTTCATCCTCCCAGTTTAAGGACCAGGTGGTCCGCGAGGCGGTGGAGAAGATCTGCCGGGAGTTCTCCGGACAGTGCTGCATCCACAAGCCTCTGGGAGGAGCGGGAGGAGCAGCGGCAGGCGGAGGAGGAGGTAGAGGGGAGGCGGCGGCGGGAGGAGCGGAGGTCCCGCAGGTCCCTGAGGTCGCGTCCTCCGCCCTGCCCGGAGCTCCGTCCTCCTCCACCCCTCCCTGCTCCTCCTGCAGGGGGCAGACCACCGGAGGAGGTTACCAGTGCAGGTATGTGTTACCTGCCGCTGACGGCTGATTGGAAGTCTTCTATAACACGAATACTGTTTCCACTGATGATGGTCTTTGAGATCTACTTAACCGTTCTGTTTGGACTGCTATTAATCTACCCTCAGTCGTTAACTTTCCATCCATATATAACTCATATTTTAACCCAATTTCCAGATAAATGCAAAATAATCTGAAGTGATGTCACTCAGGTGACGTCACCGTTAATTCACTCAGTCTGTGTCTATTACATTCTGTCAGATTTTGTTTTGATCCATTCACCAGCTACGAAAAAAACTTTAATTAGGTTTTTTAGCTTTTCCCGCTCAGGTTTTTTAAGCAGAAATTAAAAAACGCACAAAAAGGACAAGCAGATGGAAAGGCAAAAATTAAAACATTTCCCGCGCAAATGTTTTACGTTGAAAGTCTCACGGCGGCTCAAGGGCCATGATTCTTCAGATCGCTGGTGGGCTTTTAATGTGAAACATCTGCAGGAAGTGACAGAAGCTTAACATTGATGTGTTAGCTACCAAAACTACAAAAGAAACTTTGGACAATAAGAAACATATTAGGCGTAATAAGACATAATTCATAATTATTGATCATTTATTTTTATTAACAAATGTTTAGAGACCTATATAGTGGGGTATTTAAATAAAAAAAGATGTATTTATGACTTTTGAACTTTTGAAGTGTTTGCATTAAACTCAACTGAGTGGCATTTGTTTCCACTGGCATGTGAGTTTTTGTAATATTTTTTCATATCATATGTGCGTTGTCATTTTGATCATATTTTTACAAAGTACTTTGCCAGACTAGATTAGTCCCTCAGGTAGCTTTGTTGGCCCTCAACTTCTTCCAGTGTGATTTAATCAGCAGTTTGCATGCTTTCAAAGTAGCTTCCTCAACACTACTACAGACAAATATTCAACATTTTATCACATTATAAAGTATATTTTTCAAGTCCAACATGAGCAACATAAACATTCATTTGTAGTCATGTATGTGTCGACCTGATGAATGAAAGTCCCATCTTCACTATCCTTTTGGCTCTAGTTTGGCCTCGACCAATTCCTTACCAAACTAGAATAGCACTCAATAGAGCACATACCTCCGCCAAACAGGCCCCTTTGCATTTCTGACCATTTCCAGAGGTCATACTTGAACGAACCTCTCCAATCCATATCTCAAATTTGGTCTATAGACAAGACCTTAATGATGACAAATTCTTAAAAGCTTGGGTTTTTGGTGAATGGCATAGTGGTGGATTCCTGGATCCGCCCCTTGCTAAATTTGTACCAAGAGTTAATGGGGACTCTTTTGGGCTGAGACCCATCCTCCATCCGAGTTTCATAGAAACTCATAGTTTTAGTGTAATCCTGCTGACAAACAAACCAGCAAAGGGGGCCCATCTACAGGTTTGGTTTTGACATTTTGATTCAGCATTCTGCAGATAGTCATATTTCTAGTATCACTTATCATTTATAGTATAATCAGTGTTATAATTGTGCAGCATTTTGCATGATGTCATTGTTTCCAGTATTCTGTGTCTTGCTATCATTTCCTGCTGTGAAGGTGTAGTCAGAGACAAAGTTGGACCTGAAAGGCGTGTCGAGAAACTGAAATCTACCATTTGAGAGAATGAAAAGAGAGAGCAGAGAGGGTGACGAGGCTGAAAGAACAGAGCTGACACGGCACAGAAGTGTTTCTTTTCCTTGATATCGGAAACTTAACAACGAGAGTCAGTTTCTATTTCCCCGGACATCATGACTCGACGCTGTGCTTTCGCTTTCCATGTGTCTCGGCCTCATAGAAACGTGTTACTGCACAGCAACGAAAAGTCCCCCGGCTCTGTCACTGGACAGTGTTGTAGACTCTGAAGGGTTTTAACTATCTGCTAGCTGGAATGACCCTTTCTCTCCTCTCTCTATCTCTCTCCCGTTCACGTTTCGCCGTTCTGTCTCTCCACCCTCTCTCGATCCTTCTTCTCCCGTCCCCCTCTCTCCCCGTCTCTGCTCAGTGTGTGCACCTCCTGCACTCTGTGTGAGCCCTGCAGCTTCTCCCATGATCCCAGCCACAACCTGGTGAGAGCCAGGACCCCCCTGTCCATCCCGGAGCACGGGTCACCTGCCCCGGACCACAGCAGGTAGGACAGAAGTACTTCATGACTTTATCCATTTCATGTTCATTTTGTACAATATTATGTTTATATACGAGTGAGTCTATTCTATTTCTTTCCTTTTTATTGTTTATTTTTTACTATTATTATTGTTTTTTGTAATATTACTGTCCTTTGGCTGCTGTGGCAAAGAAATGTCCCCGTTTGCGGGACAATAAAGGAATTCTGATTCTGATCCTGATTAATGTGAAATAGTTTCTACATATGAAGCCATTGTACTATAAAATTTGACATTAGCGTGAACAGCTTGCTTTGTCAACAAACCTTGAATTATTAAAAGTGTTTTGACATGACATAGACAAGACTGTGGAGGACTGAACCAACCAAATGAATAAATGGCTCAATGAAGAAATTAATATCCCGTTAAATGCGCTAAAATAATACAACAGATAAATGTAGATATTAATTAATTTTAAAAAATGTGACATAAATTGATGTTTCTGCGTCCATTTGCCTACGTATTTTTATTTTCCTTTGTGTTAATTCAGCTATTCATTTTCTTTAGTATTTAATTCAATGCATTATTTATTGACTCATTTTTAAATGTATTTATTTTATTTATGTTGTATGTCACCCCTGTTTATTTCTACAGTTATTTATTTCTGTATTTTCTTTTTACTTCAGTTGAGGTAATCCAAAGTTGGATAAATACAGATGCAAATTAAATAAATAAATATCAAATAATGAATGACTACATTTATTTTAGATATTACATTTGGTGCATTTATTTAATTTTTTTTATTTATTGAACCATTTATTTATTTACTTATTTCTGATTTGGCCCATTTCAGTTCAGTTTTATCATATTCAGCTAGACCTTATTTGAACACATGAGCAGTATGACTTACAGCCTGGGGTTGATAGTTGCGTACGCTAAAAATCAACTGAATGGTTACATTTCAAATTGTTGTGGAGGAATTATTCAGATCGTTTACTTAAGTAGCAATACTGTAATTTAAAAAGAATTAGATGTAGAATTATTATCTTCCTGCCTGCTGCTGAGATGCTGCATGACGTTATATTCTATTCACTATTTTTTTTGTGTGGCGCCTCCCTTCCAGGTTCTACAGGCGAGGCGACCGCAGCTTCCGGAAGGCGGAGAAGCAGCGGCTGAAAGCGGAGAAGCGTCTCCTGAAGGCGGAGGTCAAAGAAATCCGGAAGCAGCTGAGGATGGAGAGGCGGGGCATACAGTGGAGCTCCTCCCACAGAGACGGAAGCTCCTCCCCTGTCCTCCTGCAGCCCCGAGCCACACAGCACAACAGCCCCGAGTAAGTTACTGGAAAAATGAAAAAAGGTCGTAGTCCACAAAGTAGATAAAGAGAACCCAGTTAAACAAATGAGACACAAATGTTATACTATACGAACAAAGGAGGTTTCTGAGGACCTCAGAAAAAGAGTTGTTGATGCTCGTCAGAGCCGGAAAAGGTTACGAAACCATCTCTAAAGAGTTTGGACTCCACCAATCCACAGTCAGACAGATTGTGTACAAATGGAGAAGGTTCGAGACCATCGTTACCCTCCCCAGGAGTGGTCGACCAACAAAGATCACTCCAAGAGCGAGACCTATAATCGTCGGCGAGGTCGCAAAGGACCCCAGGGTAACTTCTAAGCAACTAAAGGTCTCTCTCACATCGGCTAATATTAATGTTTATGAGTCCAACGTCAGGAGAACACTGAACAACAGTGGTGTGTACGGCGGGGTTGCAAGGAGAAAGCCTTATCCCATCTGTGAGACATGGTGGTGGTGGTATCATGGTTTGATTCTGATCATTGATGGAACAATGAATTCTAAATTATACCAGCAAATTCTAATAAAAACGTTTTTGAAAGAATAAGAATTTCACATTTTTTTCTATTCCTTGCCCAGGCGTCCAAAGCGCCCCTGTCCCCTGGTCGTTCCAGCCATGACGGCTGCATTTCTGGACGAGAATCTCCCCGACGGAACCCGACTACGTCCCGGGACCAAGTTCATTAAATACTGGAAGATGAGAAACACTGGAACAATAAGCTGGAGCGCTGACACTAAGGTAAAAGACTGTTGCCCAGTCTACTCCTTTGAGTGTTTGTGCCAGATGGATTGTGAGATATCTTGTGCCAATTAGATTTTTAAACCTTTTGTCCGCTGGCACAAGTTTCGTGAACTCGGGACTTTCGCCTAACCCGACTCTCGCCAGATGCATTTCGTTCCACCTAGCTCCACTCACATACATCTGGGATCGCTCCCGTTGGGAGGGATTTCGGCACCAGATTTTATGGTGGAGCCAATCAGGACCGCCGGGCGGGAGTTTCATAGATGTGACGTAGCAGAGAAGCGGCTGTTTTGATTCAGACAACAATGGCGGCTCGCATCGAGGAAGCAAGCGTCAACATTGATGCTATTTCATCCGTGTTGTCCAACCTACCCAATATTTGTTCGTTAAAAGAACATCAGAGAACGGCTCTGAAGGCTTTTGTTGGTGGAAACGATGTTTTTGCCCTTCTCCCGACCGGATTTGGCAAGAGCTTGATCTACCAAATGGCTCCGACAGACAAGTGGTTTATCCAATCATATGCAAGGATTTTTGATAAGGCCCAGCCTTCTGAAACACATCTCCAATGGAGCGATCCCAGATGGATGAGTGGAGCTAGGCGGAACGAAATTCATCTGGCGAGAGTCAGGTTAAGGGTCTTAGGCATCACCACACACTTCTAGTGAGTCAAAAGTGATGTATGAGTGGGATTAGTTTTGTATGAGTTTATACATTATTATTAGTATTATTTTTTGAATAAATTCTTTCTTATTCTGCCTTTTAAATAAACTACCGCTGTTAAATGTGCGTCTTATTTTGTCTTGCCTGCTCAGCTGAAGTTCATGTGGGGAAACCTGGCGGTGGGATCTGGGGACCGTTGGAGAGAGGTGTCCGTCCCCTTCCTCCAGCCCGGACAGGTGAGACGGCAACATTCAGGAAGTTTTCATTTTCACTTGTCTTTACTGTTTTCATTTTACGTTCACTAAGTCTGGGTTCGGTTGAGGGAAAGTTCTGATCGCTTCTTCTTTCTGTTTGTACCAGGTGGGCATCGTGAGCGTAGCACTGTGTGCTCCCACTGTGGAGGGCTCCTACACCTCCCACTGGCGCCTGGCCCACACCGGAGAGCAGTTTGGACCCAGAGTCTGGTGCAGCATCGTGGTCGATCCTCTGGCCCCGGCGCCTATGATGGCTGACGGGATACTAGTGTCGCCCTGCGTCACACCGCAGGTACAGTGAATGGGTGGACGTATAGACAGGAAAGTTAAATTGATTAATTGACGGGTGGATGTCCACGGTTTCTAACTGGATTAACTCTGTCTGCAGGGTAAGAACCCAGTGGCAAAGGATGGAAAAGCCTGTGCACCTTCTAGGGAGCAACCATTGATGTCAGTGGACCAAGAAGAGTACTACATCCCCTCTGTAGACCTGCTCACTGCACAGGTAACCATCTGCAGCCATTACACTGCTGTACACTCTGCACTGAGGCTGCAACAAAGGTTTATTTCTAGGGATGCACCAATGCACCAGTGTGATTCCTAAACTGATATTGGCCTGTACCGATCTGATACCTGGGCTCTTTTAGCCAAAAACCGAGGTTCCGTCAAGCACTGCTCTGACAGGCCATGTAGCAATCGCAACCAGGCTACTGTCCTAGCAAGATCAACATCGATAGCATCAACGTTAGCATGGAGCGGCAGCATTAATATAAGCAGAGATAGTGCTAGCTGTCACTCAAGATAAGATGTGATGTTCCTTTATTGATCCCCCTTTGGAGAAATTGGCAGGTAACACAGCAGCACAGAGGGAAATAAGTAGCAGCACAAGAGTAAGTCTCAAATAATAGAGACAATAATAAAGAGATATTGGAAAGAATAAAATAACAATTTGAAATAAATATATAATAAAAACTATTATTAGAAGTATGTCTCAGAATTATTAGTATTAGAATAAAGATAAACATATATACAGTAACTGTCCTCCTTAGAGGGATATTCCGGTGTAAGTTTAATCCATGGTCTAACACACCTTGACACTGAGACTCCCCTCGAGAGGTCAAGTTTGCTGACCGCTAGCTTAGCTAGTTTTAGCAACCTCAGAAAAGACCGCACGATAACAATACACTGCCGCCTATGCCTCCAACTAGAAACCGCCATCAAAAAGCCACAATTAATGGTGAGAACAGCACCAAACTTCAGCAACAGTACATGTACAGTCCCAGCACACAGTACGAAGCATCAAACATCTGCTAGCTTAGCCTGATTTGTATTGAAAACACAGCACAACTCACCCTCTCCTCCAGCAGCCAGCCTGTGTGGGGAAGCCCTGACGAGTCGATTACCGAGTAATGTGTGATTATTACTCCATTACTTCCGTTATTTTCCCTGTCAGCTCTTGATATAAGAACTGAGCATTCCATGGAGTAATAATCAGACATTTTCATCCTTGAGCTGCGGAAATCTACTGCACTCGGTAATCGACTCGTCAGGGCTTCCCCACACAGGCAGGCTGCTGGAGGAGAGGGTGAGTTGTGCTGTGTTTTTAATAGAAATCCGTCAAAGCTAGCAGATGTTTGATGCTTCGTACTGTGTGCTGGGACTGTACATGTACTGTTGCTGAAGTTTGGTGCTGTTCTCACCATTAATTGTGGCTTTTTGATGCCGGTTTCTAGTTGGAGACATAAGCTGCACTGTATTGTTTTCGTGCGGTCTTTTCTGAGGTTGCTAAAACTAGCTAAGCTAGCGGTCAGCTAACTTGACCTCTCGAGGGGGAGTCTTACTCGGTGTCAAGGTGTGTTAGACCATGGATTAAACTTACACCGGAATATCCCTTTAAATGTATTGACTTTGAGCACAGAATTGTTAAAAAATATTCTCATCAAACTCGTCAGGAAAATATCAAAATACACTGTAGGGGTGGTTTAATGAGTTCTCTGCTGTTGCTGTTCTCTCAGGATCTCCTGTCCTTCGAGCTGTTGGACATCAACATCGTCCAAGAGTTGGAGAGCGTCCCTAACAACACCCCTGCTGGTAAGGACACTTCTACCAGTTATTGCCGGTCTGTTCAGGAACAATTTATACTGATACTGCTGCTTTGCCTCAGCCGTGTTAGTATGATAAAATGCAATAAACTGTTCCACAGAACAGTATATATGGTAGGTTTCTTTTTGTAGCGGCTGGTCGACAGACTTGAGTTCAGTAGTCGTCCTCTCTCCCTCCAGACATGACTCCCTGCATGTCCCCTCTGCCTCAAGACGGCCACCTACAGGAAAAGGGCAGTCCTTCTCTGGGCCTCATCCAGGAAGAGACTGAAGTCATTAATAGCATCATGGGTAATGGAGTTTCCTATTCATAGCCGAGTAAACCTAATAATTTGAGGCTCTTGATGGGGTTTTGTTGATCGGTCGGTAAAAGAAAGGGACGCTGCATTCGTCAAAGCGTGCAGTGTCCTAGTGGTCGGCAGTGGTTCTACAAAGAAAGTGATGAATGTAGTTTTATGCGAGTTAAATGAGCACACACTTCCTGTTCAGTGTGGTCTGTAGTCTTCGTAGCGTAACGCTTGTCTCCCTGGTCGTCAGATGTCCCTCACGGGGCGGGGTCGGGAGCAGAAGGAGGAGGCGTCCCCGCTCAGGAGGAAGGGGAGGACGACATCAGCGGGACTCAGTTCGTCTGCGAGACCGTGATTCGCTCGATGACCCTGGAGGAAGCCCCTGACCACGCCCCTCTGAGATGCTCCCGCTCTGGGACGGGTAAAGGTCAGTTCACGTGGCCAGTCGGTTGGTTTTTACGTTGTCTTCACATTTAATTCCAGTCATTAACTTCTGAGGTTTTGATTCATAAGAGTAATACGGTACAGCCTCTGACGGTGGACTTCCTGTTCTCTCCCAGTGGTGCGTCCGGCTGCTCAGGGCGGCTCCTCCTCTTCCTGCGCGAAGAGTAAATCGGTGAAATCGGAGGAGAGCCCGGACGGCAGCCCCGGCGGCTCTCAGAATGCTCTGAAACCGCCGGCCACGCTGAAAGCTTCCCTCCCTTCCCCGCTGAAAGCGTCCCTGCCCGCTCCCCTGATCGTGGCCCCGACCCTCGGAGCCCCCAGCTCGGCGCCGACTCCGCTCCACGCTCCAGGTGACAGAGTGGTCGAGCGTTTGGTTAAACAAGTGCATTAGTTTGAATAAAGCTTGCTGCAGAGATGTGGGCCTGAGGCAGAATTTAAGGTGCACTATAAAGTTTTTTGTGGAAGACGTTTTTAAGAAAGGGTTGTTCATTGGCTGATTTTTTTTCTGCCTAAACAAACTAAATAATCAAACTCTTTTTTGTCTTCATGGCTGAATAAACAAACTGACGTTAAAGGACAACACAATATATACTGTTTTAATTTGTTTATATATGGCGGACTCTGCCACCTTTTATAGCTTCAAACAGTGTTCTGGCACCTTATTCTCCTTGTTTATTCACTTATGAGTTTGTATTATTACCTCATTAATGTTGTAAATATAAAAATTCCGAGTTTGAATTTCGTCTCCAAACTATATAGTGCCCCTTTACCCTGCTCGACCTGACAAAAACCCAAGTATTCTAGATTTAAAGTTACTGTTTGTCTTTGTGGTTCATAAATTGTTCATATTTTAAGTTGATCAACAGTTCTGAATCATTACTTTCATTATTAAGAGCAAGTGGTTTGTAAATAATAAGGTGTGCTACAGCTATTATTCTATTTAGTCAGTGACCATTGTTTATTCAGCATCTCTAAACTGTAGGGTGTCTTCCCTCTCAGCAAACATCTCGAGCACACTTTAAGCTCACTTTTGTTGCAGATGTAAAGCTAAAGCAACCAGGAGCCTCATTTATAAAATGTTCTAAGGTGTGAACTTAAATATGTGAAATTTTAAGATCATTTTCATGATTTATAAAAGATGCTGAGCATAGAAAACTGCGATGTATCTAAAGAGAAAATCTAACTTTTTGGAAGACGAGATCACAGCGATGGTAGAGGAGACTGAAGCCAGGTAACGCTTGGACTCAGTATTGGGTGAACAAACGAGCCCAAACACACAGCTGGGGTGGGTGTTACCCCTGCTCATTTTTCAGAAATCTCATGCAAAGCTCATCACAGGCTCGGTGTGTCCCAAACTGCAAATACCCGTGTTCAACCAGCAGGAAAATAAGTTTAGGTCAGTCTAGAAAGATAAAGTCATTTACAAGTCAAAGTAAGGTTTCATAAATAACTACAGTACTTCTACATTGTTTTCTACTTAAGTCATATTTAAGATCAAAACTGATCTCCTCACATCCAAACCATGATGACACGCCTACGCTCACTGATTGGTATATTTGATGAAATGTTATTGAACTTAAAATACCTTTTTAAATGGTATATATGACACCACAGCTGACTGAACGGCAGCCACAGTTAGTAGGAGTTAGCACCCACTGGTGATATTCTTTCATTTCTTTGGAGTATGATTCCGACAGGTGGCCAATTTCTACATATTGCGCCTTTAACTAACTGAGAAGCTGTCAGATTCATATCGGCTCCGGTGTTTTGTACAGTAATCTTGTCTGTAGAGTTTGAAAAGTTTCAAGGAATTGCACGGGCGTTGCATTTCGTGTCCCTGACCCACTGACCTGTTGTCTCGATCCCGTCGCAGATGAAAGTGAGGCGTCTCCCATGGAGAACCCGGATGAGGGCAAGGAGAAAAGGGGAGAGGAGAAGAGAGAAGGGGCGAGGAGTCGCTCCTCCTCCACCTCGTCCGAGGATTACATCATCATCCTCCCCGACTGCTTCGACACCAGCCGGCCACTGGGGGAGTCCATGTACAGGTACGTGACTGTTGGCTCTCCAGTGCCGTGCAGTTCAATGGAAATCTGCGGCGCCTTCAAAAAGTGTTTACACGTAAAAATACGAGGCAAGAAATTAAACACCAGACAACCATCTGATTTTTTCTACAAATGAAGTCCTCCAATATGGCCACTAGAGGGAGACTGTGTCACACACCCTTTAATTCCCCATCCCTTCTTCCACTGCAGCTCGGCTCTGTCCCAGCCTGGTGACATCTCAGCTAAGAGCCCCACAGATCCCCCCGACCACATGGACGGCTCCACCCCTGATAGTGAGGCGGACGAAGCCAAGGCGGCTCCGGGCGCGGGGGTGTCGGGCGCCAGCAGCGCCAACGACATGCTCTGTACCTCTCAGACGCTGGACGACGAGCCGCTGACGCCCGAAGTGGTGGCGCCGCCCAAAGCCATCGTCACGCCCAGGTCAGTATGAAGGTCGGGGTTCCAACAGCAGCATCAATGTGCTGAAAATGTTTAACTGCAGGCTTTTATTTGATTTGGGGATAATATTAAAGACGTGACATAACTTTAAATGTCTTCTGATGGAGAGGTATAGTTTATATTATCATCTCCTGTTAACACACTTACTGTTTCATTCATGAATTATTTCCAGTGGCATTAGAGTTTTTTCTTTTCTTTTCAAGCTGCTGTCAGTGAAGCGCAACTATTGACTTTAAAAAGATAAATGGTGGCTGCGACGTCAACCATCGGTCTCTGAAGGGCCTGTGTGAAGCTTAATGTGGTTGCCTCTGCCATCTCGCAGTGCCTGACTCTAAACTGATCCAATAATGGGCATAGAGGTGGAGCATTGGTTGGAGCCGAGGCCAACGGAATGAAGCCCGGTTTACCGAAACAGCGGTTTGGAGCGTGGAAGCTAACAAGCTGCTAAAGGCTAACGAGCTCGTAGTGGCCACCAAATTTTGCTTTTCATTATTCGCATGAGTTCTATTGTGAGATCACTTGTGCTTATGTGCGCTGCTCATGCAAGTTCGACAGTGGGTTTACTCGCTCCAGCCGGCACACGGGCGTAGATCTGCTGCTTTATCCGAATAATTAGAATTATACAAAGTATAATTCTGCTAAAGTTCTTAGTGAAAAGTGAAGAGAAAGTGGGTGTGATCTTAACTCCAAGATATTTAAAGCCCTTATTGACAATTCTAAATGAAAAAATTGTTAGATTAGATTATTAGAATGCCTTTTTTGAAACTGATTTTATAGCCTAAGAGTTTTGAGAATAGGGGTGTTGAGAATGGAAGGAACAGATTTCACTGGGTCTGAGAGAAATATTCAGATCGCTGTCCATTTGTAATTACTGCTGCTCGAGGTAGAGAATAGTGGAGTTTTATCGAGGAGATGGAAGGGTCTTCAAAACCACATTTATTTAGGGCCAGAAACAAATACTGCCATCGGACCAGATCGAACGCTTTTTCAGCCGATTTAAAATTAAACCTGTTTGGTACTTATTTGTGGGACAATCTACCCCAGTCCTGTTGCTTGAAACTTCGCAATCTTTCTTTAAAAAGTGCTGGGGAGGGGAGAGGATGAGTAGTGACTGTCAGTCTGTGCAATCGGTCGCGAGATGTCGCTAAGTTTGGAGTCTCTTGCTGTTTTTAGCCCTGGAGGAGTACTCAATCATTTGCCCACGAAGATAGGCTTTGAGGGTCTCTCTGGGGAGGCGTTGGTTTCCATAACGAAATGAATGTGAGAGGAAACATGCTTCACAAACCCTTCGTCAGCTCGGAGGAGAGGGTTAAGTCTCCAGCTGCGAGAGGGCCTAACGCAGTCAGGTAACGCCACATGAAATGAGACGGCTCCACGATCTGATGCAGTGATACTGTGATAAGAGCAAGAGCTGACGTTTCCCAGTAACCTGTTATCTAGAAGAAAACAATCAATGCGAGTGTATATATGGTGGACATGGGGAAAAAAGGAGAATGCTTTCTTATTGTTAAGTTTAAATCTCCAGATGTCCGAGACGCCATTCTGAGCCATGAGGTCATTAATAGCTTTGGCAGATTTGGTGAGAGGTTGGGTTAGGGTTAGGGTTGGGGTTAAGTTGAGGGTTAGGGTTAGGGTCCTAAAATCAAATTGTAATCATTGTCAATAGGTATGGCAGAAAATAGCTTGTTGGAGGAATTACAATCATCATAGTTTGGACTGGCGAACAATTGACCTGAAACAGTAACAAACCTCCCGTTTGTATCAGCAATCACATCCTTGAAATGGAATGTCTTTATGTATGAGAACTGTCAGTGATATACCTGCCCAACCCGGCCTTTTCTGTGACAGCTGACGTGATCATTCTTATAAGGTGGGTTTCCTGTAGAAAAAAGATGTCTGAATTTAATTGCTGTCGATAGGACACTATTTTCTGTCTGATCACCCTATGACCTTTCCAGTCAAACCGGATGCCTGCTCTCCATATGTTCTTGAAGTAAAGTACCTTTACCCTCCATTCAGCAGTCAAATGAGAGAGAATAACTGTAATGTTACGTTGCAGAGGATTTCAGAGCTAGAGAAGCAAGACCACTTTTGAAGTTGTTTTTTTTTCTCTGGGGTGATTTTGGGAGCACGCTTTGTTTGTCACATTGTTCTTTAACTCTTGAAAAATGTCTTTCTCTTCATTTTGTGCAGTCCAGAGAGCGGCGGGGAAGCAGATGTTGATCCTGCTGCTGCCACTGAGGGGACAGAGGGCACTGAACTGTACCAGACTGAAGATGGTGAGCACAAACACACATGTGACTGAGTCTTGTGAGGCTGTACTTTCAGCTTTTTATTCTTGCGATGCTGCCAATAACCATTAGATGCTGGGAGATACGGATTTGAATACAGCTTTTTGAAACTGCGTTGATGTCTGCTGATAGATCGTGTGATGGTTTTTTTATCCTGCAGCCTCTGGACCTGAGCAAACTCCGACAGATGATACTGAAGCTAATGAAGAGACAGAGGAAGACAACCCTGAGGACCCCAGGTCTCTCTCTCAGGCACACACACACACACACACACACACACACACACACACTAAGTCTAAGTCCACAAGCCCAGATATTTCAGATTGATTCTGAAAATGGATGTTTTACACCCTTCACTGAGCTGAAATCCTCACTCTAGCTAGTAAGCTAAAAGCGTTAACATGTACCCCATCTGAACCGGGGTGTAGATAACTCATCTAATCAACATCACTTCTCAACCTCCAATTCTTCAACTGCGCCATAAAAATGTTCAATTTAATTACTCATGCTCCCCGAATAAGTCTGAATCCGACCCAGTAACGGGCATTAAGGATAATTCTAATGATATATAGAAATAGCCAGCGATCATCTCATTTGTTTCTGTAGGTCATATACAGGCGTCAGTATTAAACTGAGACCTAGTTTCATAACCACTTACAAGTTCCTCCTGGCACGTTTAAGTTCGCACAGCTCGCTCCTGTCTCATGACTGTCCTCAAACGATTCCTCCTCTGACGTCTGTACTCTTACAAAGGTCGGCCCTGTCGAGCCTGCTCGCTGCTGTGAAACGACTGAGCCAAGTTCGCCAAGGTTGAACTTGACGCAGAGAAATTTGAAAAAGATGTACTTCATCCCGAATCCACGATTTGCTTCAGTGTTCGATCGATTTCTCAGTGAGACTTCTCTGTTTGTAACGCTGGCGTGAGCGGACCCTTACACTGTCAAAAGAATATATTATCGCCTGAAAGGGACGTCTTATTTCTTAAGTGATCTTCAGTGTTGATTCTGTAAATGCATTAGTCATCCAAGGACTTCAGTGATCTAATAGTATTACTAATACTAATAATGTAGGAGTTAGTGTCTGCAGCCTTCTTTTGATGTGAAGTGAATATACTGTGGAGAAAATTATAATCTACCATCACGACCACATGACCAATCATGACCTTGACCAACTAAAGCTTAGTCATGGGGTTTCTAGGAAGTCGTGCTGGAGCAGAGGTTTTACCGTATTATTTGCTGCAACAAGTGAAAAGCCTATAAAACAAACTGTCTGCCGTTCAGCTTTTTAATTCAATACATCGCTCTTTCCGTTGAATCATCTGAGTTTGACATGTAGCCAAAGCTTTGTAGCAGTCGGGTTTAATGCGACCTTCATTGTGTGTCCTCAGGCACCCAGGCATCACCAGCGGCCTGATGAAAGGAGCTCTGTCAGTAGCTGCCTCTGCCTACAAAGCCCTGTTCACCGGACAAGGCCCCACACAGGTCAGCCAGCAGCTTATATTTAAGGGTCTGATGTCACAGCTCGTGTCTTACACCGAAGTAGTCGAGACATTTAAGACAACAAATAAAACAGGAGGTGTCCAGCTGAAGTTTATTTTGGCCCTGGCCAATCCAGCACCTTCAATTTGAGATATCTGCTGATGTCAAAGCTGATCCCATTAATTCCGATACAAACTCCTCCTGTTGCTGTAAAATATGGATAATGTCTGTTTATGACAAGGAGACGAGGATGGCTGCAGGGCAATGCTAACGTATATTTGTAGGGGCACAATGGCAGACTGTCGTGAAAATGAGTTTGGCTGTGGCTGCTGAAGTATAAACTTCCCTAAAGCCAGCAGAGCAGGACAGAGCTTTTAATGTAACGTCTAATCCCCCAGAATAATAACCTGACTCTCGCCAGGTGAATTTCGTTCCGCCTAGCTCCACTCATCCATCTGGGATGGCTCCATTGGAGATGTGTTTCAGAAGGCTGGGCCTTATCAAAAATCCTTGCATATGATTGGATAAACCACTTGTATGTCGGAGCCATTTGGTAGATCAAGCTCTTGCCAAATCCGGTCGGGAGAAGGGCAAAAACATCGTTTCCACCAACAAAAGCCTTCAGAGCCGTTCTCTGATGTTCTTTTAACGAACAAATATTGGGTAGATTGGACAACACGGATGAAACAGCAGCATCAATGTTGACGCTTGCTTCCTCGATGCGAGCCGCCATTGTTGTCTGAATCAAAACAGTCGCTTCTCCGCTACGTCACATCTATGAAACTCCCGCCCGGCGGTCCTGATTGGCTCTACCATAAAATCTGGTGCCGAAATCCCTCCCAACGGGAGCGATCCCAGATGTATGTGAGTGGAGCTAGATGGAGCTAGGCGGAACGAAATGCATCTGGCGAGAGTCAGGTTACCAGAATAATGCAGTGTGAATCAATGCTGGCTGTATAGAATAAGGTTGATAAGCCAGACATGGCATTGGATCTGACAGAAAAACACACAGTTTACTGCATTCCTTGCTGTATTTCTTATAATTTTCAACCATCCAAACTCTTAGGGTTGGGACTGAGGCGACCGATATCGGTATGGGGTTTTAGAGCAGGTTTTAGAGCTGGTGAATACTTATACTATTACTAAGGGCTTGATATTAATGTCCACTTGGGGCAACTTAACTCTGTGTAATTATGACCTTCTTTTTTAAACTTTATCAGCAGGAACTTATACATCATAATCTTACAGCACCCCACAGTGGTTGGAGGATTCCACCACATAACTCCATAGCCCTAACCCTAACCCTACATAGCTCCCTGGCATACACTTAGCTGGGAAATCATTGAGGGGACTTGAATAATGATAATTGGTATGGACTATATAATTATTTTAACATTATACTAGTCACAGCAATAAACAAATATCCCAAATCAAAATCCTTGCTTCCAAGCAGAATCCATCAACATCAACTGACACAGAACTTTTCACCACTAAACTGCAATTCAGGTTCAGCCTCATGTAGGCCTAACCTTACACGCAATACCAACAATAGCAAAAACAAGTTTTCAGCACTTATTCTAATTCAGAATCCAATCAGACCTGAACAGGGGAGGGATTTAGTACATTGTCTGTCGGTAATTTGGTCAGTACCCATATGTTTGCTTAGAAGTTGTATGGACTGATGAGATCTTGTTCCCGTGCAGCCTCCAGTGGACGTGTCCACTCAGGACACCATGATGGCCGTGCTGGTGGAGATGGGTTTCGGGGACCGGTCGCTCAACCAGCGGCTACTGAACAAATACAACTACAACCTGCTGGACGTGGTCAACGAGCTCGTTCAGATGACCGACAATGACTGGTACTCTACACGCTACTGACGAGAGAGAGAGAGGATGAAGTCTGGGAAGAGATAAAAGGGAGTGAGGAGGGGACGAGACACAAGAAGGATGACGAAAGAAGAGGAGGAAAGACCAGAAGAGAGAAATTAATTTCTGCTCATATACCTTTTTACCTTCCTCACTTCCTGCCCATCTCTCCCCTGACTGGTCCAGTCGGATGGAGGTCAATCTTCTCTATGACCATACAAGGAGACATTCCATCAAACTCTCTGGGATACTGTACTTGACCATCAAACACCCTCTGTCTATAGTATTACTTCCAGCGTAGGCCTTGATGGCGGCAGGGCAGCTGCCTGCGTAGAGACAAAAACAAAAGAAAAGAGACACTTTCCCAAAGTCTTAAAGGAGCTATGTGTAGCATTTAGAATTTACCAAAATTAAAATATGTATTTGAATGAGACACAGTATGCTTTTGTGAAGTCGTGTTACTTTGAAATACTAAACAGTTCCACTTCCATGCTATAAAGTGATGTAATGTTTTACAGTTGATGTTAGATGCAGATGCCGAGCAGAGCATCAAAATATGGTTATGATTTGTTAGCGTCGAAATGCTACACATAGCACCTTCTTGTTTGGCCCCTTGGCCAGGACGGGGATGAAGTTCAAGGCAGCGAAAATAATATCAAGTATTCATTCACACCTGCACTGAGAACTTTAATGAGGAGATCCACACAACATGTGTTCACATGCTAGTCAGTCACGTACGGAAAATCCACATCAAAGTTGCGGTACGCTTTAACCATACACCAAACAGCTCAGAGCACTGATGTACTTGCTTTTAACTACATGTTTATTTGAGCATGACGGTCCCTTTGTAGAACGTTGTGTGCATTTTTCAAAAATGATGACCTCACGTTCCGTTAGCTGGCTATGCTCATGAACAGGATGTAAGGTCAGTGGCAGACTCAAACAAATTAAACTAACAAAGACACTTAGAGTAAACTTAAAACTGAAAGTTCTGTAGCTGGACTTGCAAAGTTTGGGTATGTGGGCTACTTGAAGTGTCGCCTCTACGATCCTTTCTCCAGTGTCACTCAGCTGAAGTTTAATATTAATTTTCATTTTGATGTTAAACTTTAGAAGATGGTAAGTTGAATTGTTGTTGTGAGAAATGAAAACATGACGTGTTGCAGTTGCCCTGATGGACTGTAGTGCTGCTACACTCTTATTCATGGGCTTTCATTACGTTCCTCGCGGGAGCAGCTAAAGTTTAGTAGGACACCTAGTGGTGAAATTCCCTATTAGCGGTCAGGGCTGGTCTGATACAGATCAGTGCTGTTATTGAGATATATTATAAGGGCTCGAGCGCGAACCATGCAATGGCCCTATTGTAATTACACATGTAACAGACAGGCAAATATTCTGTGACCAAAGCTGCTTATGTTGGAAACACTTGTCCATGCATTCATGTTGGTAAAAGCAAGTATATCATGAGCCTAAGAGCTTGGTATAAAGTGATCATCTGTGTTAATACAGGTTTAAGTTTCTCTGAGTATAACTGCTGTATTATTGATATTGGTTTTATTTATTTATATTTTGTTGTTTGTCTTTTTTATAACTTAGGTCCGTATCATTGGAGTACATATTGGGGTCTCCACAAACCTCTCACTGTTCTGAATGCATAACCCAATGTATATAAATAGAAAACTACTAAAAGCAGAATAACATTCCCCTTTAAACTTTAGATCTGGAGATAGTGTTTGCACTTAACCTTACAGGACACAGGGACCATTCATTCAATATCAACTTTTTTCCTAATATGGACTTGCCCGCTTTAACAAACTTAGGTCTTGACTCTCAAGCATCTTCCCTGGACCTGTTTATTGTCTTGAACACTCTCAGAAAAAAGGATTCTCTGTGTTCCCTGCACCTCCCGGTCAGATTTAAGGTCTCAGTCTGCTTCAAACGAACTAGTTCATAGTAGATCGTCACAAACATTGTTGCATTCACCTTCTACGGTTCTGCCATTGGAAGAGGCTAGACACATTTAAGGTTCTTCACGATGTCTGTCTGTTTGTGTTTAGGCTTTCTTTGTTTGGGCAGGTGTGAATGATGTCTATGTCTCTGGCAAAATGGACCAACCATGGGATTTATGATAGCGTCATAATATGACCTAGTATATGTCTGGACCAAATGAACCAAACCGCAGGCGTGATTTCAACCTTAGATATTCTCTTTGTTTGAAGTGTACTGAGGGTATAAGATGAAAATTAACACTTTCCTAACATTTTGTTCACTTTTTTTTCACCCATGACACAGATCTTCACAACAAGTCAGTCTTGAGATAAACAGCTGCTAAAAGTGACTGTATTTAGTTGAGTTATATAAGTTTTATGACTTCAAAAAAGGATTCAGCTATGCTGAGTTAAATCCCTTCAGAAAGGCTCATATGTGTTTATATCATTTTGCACTCCTGTCATCTGTTTTGTACTTTTACACATGGGTCAGGTCTGACACTCGTAAAGGATGTGTGCTTCCTCCAGTAAAGCACATTAACAGCATGTACAGTACAATAACAGTAAGGTCATTCCAAACTTGAGCTGGAAAAAAACTGTGTAACGATGTGGAAATGTGTTTTTCCCCCCCTTCACAAATGTATGAATATATTCAGAACCTCTTAGTTGGAAGCAATGACTATCAGTTGACTGTATTAGTTTAAGTTAAGATTGTTTAAGGTGTTCTTGCTTTTGAATGCTTGAAGGCTGTTTGGAAATATAAGAAATTAGAGCTATGGATGTTGTATTTTTAGGCTTATTGTGTGGTGGTTAAATCTGCTCTGCTGTATGTGTGTGTTAGTGTTTTCCTTTGAAAAAAAAAAAAAAATTATTTTGAGGTTGGAGTTGAAGAAATCGTTAAATAAAAAAGCACTTGTTGTAGGATTATGATTAAGATGAATGTTGTGCATATGTCTTGCACACCGATCGGCCACAACATTAAAATGACTGCCAGCTGAACATTGGTCATCTTGTTACAGTTCAGTGTTTTGCTACAAAACCTGTGGTCCTGGAATTCCTGTGAATATTACTTTGTCTCGAAGCACCCACCTAAATGTTGTTGACCTGGCCTCTGAATTCCCTCGTTCCCAATCTGAAACCAACCATCCACTCGATGCCCCTGAACAAATGTGATACATGGAGGCCCCACCCCCCAGGACCCAAAGAATTGGGTCAACATCCATGTGTCTGGCACCACAGGACACCCCAGAGGTCCCATGTCCATAGCCCAGACGGGTCGGGGCAGTTTTGGGGGACCTGCCTTTAATGTTGTGGCTGATCGATGTAAATCAGTGGTCCAAAAACCCCTCAGCACAGTTTTTAGTACACAGTTTTGTTTTTTGGTCAAGCTCCAAATTCAAATAAAAACTCTGCAATTAATTTAAAAAAGGATAATCCGATATTTGAGGGATTTGCTTATTCGTTTTCTTGCCAAGATTTAGATGAGAAGATTGATACCACTCTCAGAGAGTACCAATCTTCTCATCTTACTGTCAGCAAGAGAGCGAATAAGCATATTTCCCATAATGTTAAGCTCTTCCTTTAAGGTTTAGACATCAGATGTTTGCTTAACTGAGCCATTTTTATCTATGCAGCTCTGCCAAAAACCCAAATATTTAAACCCCTAACAAACTTGACTCCGTTGGAATGATGCAGATATGTCATCATGATTTTAATTGGATTTTAATTGCCATCAACATGTACAAGAGTCAAGTTTTATACAAACAGATCACTGTCAAGTTTATACAGCCAGTCTTAGCTAAAGGTTAATATGACGTTAAGAGACACTGAATTGCCAGCAAAAGCATGTCAAATTCACCTCTTAACCCTAAGGTGAACATGTTTTGGTGACATATGATTAAAAAGGAGATGGTAAATTTAACAATGGACCATTTTTTGATGTCTAAGTTCACACAGTTCCTGGGGTAGAGTGTTATCCAACATAGTTTATCTAAGCATGGTTTCTTGTACATTTTGCTTCACATTCATTCAACTGAATCTCACCTCAGTCCCTCTCAAAGAATCAAGAGTTCTAAACCCCTCTGGGGTAATTAATAAAACCATGCAGCGCATCTCTTATGAAATGGACCCCTGCTGAAATGTGCACGTAATGAAGGTGAAGAGTTTCACATAATGTACTGTACTGTCATTTTGCTTTAAGTTAACGTGTATGTGTTCTATGAGAGATGGTCTGGTGAAATATTTATATATTGGGCTAGGAATACAAGTGAAGTATTTAAGGATGAAGAGAAAAGCTGGATTGTTTTAGCTTTTTTTCTGTGTTGCACTTTATGAACATTGTTATGATGTACAAATCAATCTGTCTCAAATTAAACTCACTACATTCATGATGGACTTCTGAATCATGTCCCCAATTTTCCTTTTAAATTAAACAACTTGCAACTGAAGGACGGGCATAGGTTACAAGAGGAAGCGAGTTTCAATGAGGACAGTGTCACTGATAGGAAGCACCACTTTTTACATAGAACAATTGAGTGAGAAAGGTGTTAAAATTTATACTTAGATAACAATTCCTTGGCCCCTAAGTCAATATATGGCCAACCCTTGTTTATACAGTAACTTGGGGTGACCTTGAAATTTCCTCATGTATGAAAGAAAAGCACATTTTTTTCAATTAAAGTAGCATTAAATGGATCAGAAATACAATCTAGACATCGTTAATGTGCTAAATATCTATTCAAGCAAGCAATTGCTGGGATAGGTGTACACAGGAACATTTCCTGTGGTCCAATGGCACAGAGTGGCAAAGAAAAAGCCATATCTGAGACTGGCCCGTAAAAGAAAAGATTAAGATGGTTTAAAGAACACAGATATTAGACAGAGAAAGACTGGATGAAGACTCTGTTATCGACAGAGGAAGTTTTTAGGTGTTTGGCTCCAATAGAAGAACAGTTGTGTGACGCAGAACAAATTAATTGTGTGGTGGAGGAAATGTGATGGTCTGGGGCTTTGGTGCTGGTTAAGAGGGAGATTTGTACAGGGTTAAAGGGATCTTGATAAGGAATGGCTATCCCATTTTGCTAAACCATGTCATACCCCGTGGTGGCACTTGATTGGAGCCAACTCCATCTTTCAACAGGATAATGACCCAAAGCACAGCTCCAAGCTATGCAAGATGTATTTCTTTTGGGTAAGGGGTCTTTGGTACTGGTACCACGCAGGAGGTTTTCCACAGCAGTGGCACTTTTCCCAGGTATATGGAGGACCAGCTGCAGAGAAACGTCATCAGAGTCTGGAAAAGCCTTAAAACCATCTCAGGGCAGAGGAAACCATACTCTCAGACTGCGGGGGATCAGACGTGGGTGAACGACCTGAACCTACTCTTCAATAGGTTTGACCAGACACCCACCTCTCCCCCGACCCAGTCATCTCTGCTGCCCCCCACCTACAACATCAGAGCGGAGGAAGCTGGTGGTCAAGGAGGTGCGTCTGCAGGAAGAGGTCTTCAGAAGTGCAAAGGCTGTCTCTCTTGTTAAACGGGGCAATGGATGCAGTTGGGAAGTGTGGAGAGATAAAAGATCAGCTGGAGGGAACTATGGGAAATGGAAGCAAGCAAGATCAGTTTAATCATCAAAGCAACTTATGACGTGCTTCCATCACCAAAGAATCTCCATCAGTGGTATGGGAAGGACTGAACCTGTGCCCTCTCCCCAACTCCAGCAACTTCAAGAGCCTGGCAGCAACGTTTGTCAAAGAAGGACAGAAAACACTGAAACAGACTTCCACTAGGCTGTAAGCAGGATGCCCAGGCATGGTCCGGGACTGGAAGATGCTGGCAGACATCTGCGAGAAACTAATTTTCCCACCAGAGATCGCCTCCACCAACCCCAGGCAAGACTTGGTACTCTGGTTCCCAGAACTAGCAGATTGGCTTGAACACCAAAGTCTATCCAGTTGAAGTGGGATGTAGAAGATATGTGGCATCCTCTACCATCAGACTGCTGAAGGACCTCAGAAGCCACGGTCAGGCACTGTGGAACACCATCAGAGCTGTCTCAGAGGCGGCCAAAAGAAGCAGTCAGTGGATTTGACACAAGCGGAACAACCCATGCTGGGCCCCAAGTACCACTTAAAGGTGAATTTCAGAGGCGGTTGACCACAGGACACAAGCTGAGGGCTGATCAACTTGCAACGGGCCACGCATACGGAGGGTGCATAGTGTTAAAAGGCATGAAACACCCAGGATGAGCTAGGCTGAATGCTAGCAGGATGGTTGCTTGCTAAGACAAGAGATGACAGGCAGGAGCTTAGCAAGCTGTTGCCTTGCTGACACTGGAGCTGGAGTTGGTAGGAGGCTTTTCTTGAGGTTCATAATAATTTTTAAGTACTCAGCCATTAACGGAAAGTCCAAAAGCCTTGAGTTTCATAGGAGTCTTTTCCATGAGATGGGTCAATATTGGGTCAGTTTGTACTGTTAAGTTTGGCAAAAGAGGACCTGATTATAGGATCACCAAGGCAGGCAGGTATAGAAACAGCAACTGAGCTTTAATAAAGTAAGCTGTAATCCAAAGAACAAAACTGGCAGTCAGCAAAAACCAAAGATGGAGGCAGGGGTGAGCATTTAAAACCAAGACAGAGCAGTGGTACCCAAATGCCTGACACCAGCCAGCAGCAAGGGAATACCCAGAGTCTTACAATGCAACATACACACAACGGCAGAGGAAGGAGCTCTGTCAGGTGGTGTGAGTACCCTTTGGGCCAACTGGTAAACACTCTAGTACATGAGGGTGCAGTGTTGTCTTATTTGTGATGTTTTTCCTGTGGCCTCAGGCATTTGATCCAGTTGTGTGTGTGGGGCCTAGCGTGACCTAGTATCTACTCACTGATAACTTAAGATTACACATATTTTCCAAATGTCCCACTGACCAAATCTAGACTCTGAAGTCTAGGCCCTGTATAAACTGGTCAGGAGCAGTGGTCCCTTAAATTGAACACATTAAATTAATTCATTAATAGGCCTCTCACGTAACCAACTAACTAACTAACTTGTTAAACATCCAACATCCATATTTAGTGCAGCAACATCTTTTACATCAACCGGAGGCCTATGAAGGGGAAGGAGTTTAAGTTTTGTTTTTTGCCATCTTTGTCATGTGAAGAACTCTTCACTGCATGAGATGGAAAAGGAGTGTATTATGTGTGCTGCTGAAATGCTTCTCTATGCAGACGATGTTCAGTTCCCACACCAGTGTGGATGTATAATCTCATTATTGTCTGGGATCTCCTTTTGAGGCTTCCAAGTTGAACGTGCCTGAAATACCTCAAAAGGGAGGCACCCAAGAGGCAGTGATCCCCCCCACTTCATTCTTGGCTGCAAACCATCCTAGTAGGAGGATCCTAGGAGGGACAGAGTGAGGACGCCTGGAGAATTCTACCGTCTACATGTCCATCCCTCGGGTCTTTGAGGCTTTGTTCATGAAAATCTCAAACAAAATTAGTGACGCAAAGAAAATGTCGGACTCACTGCCATTTCGGGACATTAAAAATAAGCTTTCCTTTAAACTAATGCTTCTCTTGATGTATGCTATCCCATCATGCCTATGAGACATTCTGAATTCTTTGGCCCTCACATTTCCTTGCAGACAACATGCACGGTCGAATATTCCTTCAGGCGAGTCGGGGCACAAGCAAACACACACACACACACACACACACACACACACACACATTCATGTATGCATATACACACAGATGCACCGTCTGGAACTATCCAGTCTATCACAGGAAGCAGGCCAATTAAGCAGCCCCAGACAGAGAGAGAGTGAGTGAGAGAGAGAGAGAGAGAGAGAGAGACAGAACCCAAACCCATGTGACTAAATTCCCACAGCCACCACAACAGGCGTGCACACACACACACACACACACACACACAGAAGAGAAACACAGAGCCAGGTTTACCTGCGCTCATATCCAAATAACCGTGCTTCCAGAATCATACCCGCACAAGTATACACCTCATAATTCTTTAATCTTATTCAATTGTACTCAGTTTTCAAGTTGTTTTGCCTTCTCCCTACCATACACACCCTCCTGTAAGAACTGGGGGTTGAGGGGCTCTCATTAGCCCTGTGGCTCTGAACCAGAGAGGATTAATGTCACAGTGGCTTTTCATGATCTGCACAGAGGCTGGTGTGTGTGTGTGTGTGTGTGTGTGTGTGTGTGTGTGTGTGTGTGTGTGTGTGTGTGTGTGTGTGTGTGTGTGTGTGTCCTTTAGTCAGGGTTTAGTGTGCTACCTAAATTCAAACACATTCTGATTTTCTCCCAGAAGTGCTGGGAAGCTACTTTGGGAGTTTAGTTGTTCAGATGCCTCTACATTGGATGAGGCTGAACTACAGCACTGTGTCACTAAAGACTAATATACAATAGATGTATTCATTTGTTTTACTTAGCGAAATGTAATAACTTATACAATGAGAATTATATTGACAACAAAACGTCAAAAACAAATGATTAGTTCAATGGAAATAAAGAAGAGAAAAAAAAAGATGCAGTAACTGGCTAGACAGTGTCTGGCTACTATATTAACAATAGACCAAGATACACTCAGCAGTACATTATTTTATCACATAATTTACAAGCACTACTGCCACTGAGGTCCCCATGGTCTGCACCATGGTCATTTTTAGCATAGGTTACACTTTATTTGGTTGTTATTATCATTATTAAGCAATTGTAGCATGAACAACACCCTAATGTTCCTGTAGATAGCCACGTCTTGGGACGGGTGCCATGAAACAGGTAAATCAAACACTTGGCACACCTGACCCAGTGCACTACATTAACACACATCTCTTGGAAGCTATGATGAGAATTACAAATATTCCTTAAATCTATATTTTGAATTGTTACACAATCCAAGGTCTTTATTTCTGCAGAGTCTTGTGTAAAACTTTACAGCTATTTTAAAAAAATATATTTTAATGAATATTTTAGGGAGCGAATCACTATTATGTTCTACCAGTAAAGATGCACACATGGAATGCATTTAGTCACAAATACGTATGCATTATGAATGAATTTAACAGTTTGATACCAATTTTTAATTTTAGGGAACTTAGCACACACCAACTTACTGTGACATTAAGCTGGTAGATGCCTTTGACTGAGGCATAAGGGAGGTCAGACAAAGAAAATGCTTCTTTTTGCTAAGACTCTTAGTAGGGGGTACACAGATGGTGGAGGATGATAATACACAGGTCTCAGAGTCAGACGGATTAAATGTTCATTTAGGAAGAGATGGAAGATGGTGCCCTAGGCGGTAGGAGCAATGGCTCTGATACACAAACTCCAGTCAAGTTAAGTTCTGAAATGTATATGAAAATGAAAACTACAGATGAATACAACTGAGGCTATATATTGAGGCTACATTAAGTGAATGATTATTATAAAGGATGATTTACTTGAAATAAGTTACTGCTTGATGTTTTACAGTGTAGCATCCAAGAAATAGGTTGCGCTCAATGAATTCGGTCTAAAAGTAACTTTAACTTTAATGTTAGAGTGCCTTACCAGAATATCATGGATGGCTGCTGTTAAACTTATAAGAAGTGATTGGCTTTATAGTGGGACCTAATGTGAAAAGTCATGGAGCTGGTAACATACAGTATAAAACCAGAGGAGGAGTGCTGTTTAGCTCAGTTTGGTAGAGCGAGCGTCCCATGTACAGAGGCTTTGTCCTCGCTGCAGAGGCCCTGGGTTCGAGTCCCGGCTTGGGGTCCTTTGCTGCGTGTCACTCATCCTGTTTCCTGTCATGTCTTCAGCTGTACTATCAATAAGGCCAAAAAAAAAAAAAAAAAACAGAGGAAATGTTGGAATGAGTCCTCTTATGGACCAAAAGTTTAACAAAAAAAAAATAGCATTCATAGACATGAGGATCAGCCGATAGACTGCTGGAAGACTGTGACATTTCTCTCAGGCCTACAAGTGGATGCCTCATTTTTAAAGCGAGCCTGAGGGTGATTGTCAGCCTGCCAGTTATATCTTCTAATACTACTTTTATTCTTGGTCTGCTGACTTCAACATGACTCCCTCGTGTTGCTGTGTGTGTTTGTTGGCATACAGCACATCCTTTACTACAGTCTATTCCAACAAGCTTGGAAAGAAAAGGCTTCTCGGTCAATCTGATGCCCTGAGGGGGGGAGAGGGGGAGGTGAGCCGAAAGAAAGCGAAGGAAAGAGAAATTTAACGGAGGATTTTTTTTTTCCAGGTGTTGCATGCGTCCCCGCCCACCAGCACGTCCGTCCCCGCCCCCCCGGTCCCCCCCGGGGGTCGCGGCTGCAGATATCCGAGCAGGGGGGCGGGGCCACGGGCTCCTCCACGCTCTGCGCTCCGCTCGGACACGCACAGCAGCAGCCAGAGGTCCGGCACCAGTTGTTCTCCTGACGGGAACACGAGTTCTTTTGGGATAGTCGCGATTGTCGTTATCTGACTGAAAGATTCACGGAGTCCCGGAGCACCCCCCTGCACGCAGACAGGATGTCGGAACTTTCCGTGAATGACCACCTCGAAGGGATTCTGTCCGACTTTGAAGGTACGCGGACTGTGATGTTGAATGACTTTACTGCAGCCCGGTTTGTTGAGCACGCAGTAAAACCAGAGATGGGTCCTCCAGGCTGTGCTGAAGGAGAATGAAAGAGTAGAGAAAAGTTGATTCTGCACCAGGGCTTAATGCAGTAGTCTGAAAATGACGATACTTTTGTTGTTAAGTTGTTAATTTTTTAAAAAAAAAAAAAAAAAAGAAGAAGAAATGCCCTCTACCAGATCGTTTGGAAGCAAACCTGATGATTGTGTCTGCCTAGTTGAAAAGGTTGCTCGATTGATTGATTAGTTGATCATCATAAAAAGTATTAAATGAACATGTCTTCTTAGTTTTCTACAGAAGGGCTACACTGAAACTTTTCAGATGTCACCTTGGGCAAAAAAATAATTTTTTCTACATTTTCTATAATTTTCGACATTATAGACCTCATGTACAATGGCTGATTGAAGATGAATGCAAAATGGATTAATAATCAATGCAATTAGATCTGTGTGTCCCATCACACATCAGATATGGTACTTTGAAGAGATCAAATGTTGTTTTTTCCCATCCTACTTCCCCGTTGCATTTTATTTTCATGGCAAGAAAGAGTCTGAGTGAGACTCACAGTGTCGTTACCAGAGTCTGATGTAAAACAGCCTGGAAAGGTAAGAGACGATCGCTAATAACAGTGTAAGCCAAGCCTTCACAAGCCCTCTGTGTGTTCACACTGGGGCTCCTGTGTGTGTGTGTGTGTGTGTGTGTGTGTGTGTGTGTGTGTGTGTGTGTGTGTGTGTGTGTGTGCGTGTGAGAGAGAGAAAGAGAGCATCAGAAGACAATAGTATCTTTTAGACGAGTAAATGCAGCCCTGTGAATGAGCCGTCTGTGCTCCCCTGGTCGTTTCGCACCCTTTGTTGCACGTTTGATCATTTTCCATAAAAGCGTATGTCCACTTTCCAATAGAGAAGAATATGACGAGACAGAGGAGATGGCTGGGTGCTCTGTTTTACGCAATGTAGGTAAAAAAAAATGTGTTGGGGGCTCTTGGAAAACAGGAGGAAAAAAGGGTGATTCCAAAGGCAATCCAGGCACTCCAAAAGAGAAAATAGACACCCATATACATCACATAATCCCCCTAAAGGCTGGAATAAAAAGGGGGAAGCATTTATAGAAAATATAGATGAGAGAAAACATGTGAAATCTATGTCCTCATTGAGACCGGGATACTTTAACACATTTAGTCTAGGAATCCAAACAGTTGAGTTTGCATGTACTGTCCCTGTATGTGCAACAAGGACTCATTACCATCATGCTGTTCACTGAA
Organism: Lagodon rhomboides; assembly: GCA_039737535.1. Classification (NCBI taxonomy): domain Eukaryota; kingdom Metazoa; phylum Chordata; class Actinopteri; order Spariformes; family Sparidae; genus Lagodon; species Lagodon rhomboides. Next base: position 10,357,292 of record CM077807.1, read on the forward strand.
GTCTCTAGCCATAGGGTAATGCTATTCCTGGTTCTGATGGTATATTTATGCTCGGCAAGGCGATCCCTCAGACGTCTTTTGGTTAGGTATATAGACCCTATATTTACATGAAAGGGTGTGTGAATGATTCGTACTGGACCAAAAGTTTCTGAATTGGTCCAGTAGATTGCCTCAGCAGGCAGCCGTGACACAGCTTCAATGGCTTCGACAAAATCCTTTGGGGCAACTCCAAACGTCAAAGTTACGACGCCTTAAGGCTGGAACACACTGGCCCAAACGTCGGACATCTGAAACGTTTGGGGAGACTCGGATGAGTTCGGGAACAAATCTGTTCGGTGTGTTCAGCTGTGTCAGAAGCTTTTGGAACCACACGGATGGTGTCTGGTCAGATTCGACTTGCGAAGTCTGAGAGAGTTGGCAGTCTGAGGATTGGACGCCATCGGATACTCTGATCGGTATGTGTGCTAGTTGTTCAATGACCAGTCTGATTGGTGGTGTGCTAGCAAATCAGCACGGTGTGTGGGAGGGGCGGAAGTGCCGATTGGTCGGCACTCTGGTCCGTCATTTCCTGTTTTCATGTTTTGGATTACTGGCACGAGACTAGCGCCACCCGATGTTAAGGAGACTTATTGCATCTCGCGCAAGTGCAGAATGTACAAACTGCTGTGTAGCTGGCAGTAGTCGTAGTAGTGTGTTTCAATGCAACTTTTTGGCCGAACGGGTCAGATGAGAGGCAACGGAGCAGTCGGATAAAGGCAGTTGGCCGTTGGTTTGAGTCTGGGCAGTGTGTTGGCCCCTTTAAACATTGCCGACTCCTGTGGAGAGAGACCCATTTAGTTTAAAATAAGATCCTTTTTGTAACCAGCAACACAGGTCGCATTCAGCTGCCCGGACAACTTTGTGAAAATGGTGAATACCCTTGTCACGAGCGAGCCTGGTCTCATGCTGCAGTGTGGACCTGGATGAAATATGATCTGTTTGTGTCCGTGTATTTCCGTTCGCCAGCGCCGTTACAGAGCGAGCTTCCTGTCGCCTCTGTCTCTGTCATCACTCACATGGAATTTCAGTATAATCAATCACAGGATGCAGCTGCTGTCAGTGATATTCACAACATTTTTCTAGAAACACTGTACTTTGAAACGCTGTACATCCGGCAGAGATTGAGTAGTGCAAAATAACAACATCGAAGAGGATCTGGAAACACCTATCGTCTGAGTATCTTCAGTGTGAGGACAGTGGGAGAGAATGTCAGAATGAATGGGCTTTGCTCTTCAACGGGGCGATCCATCACGTCCTGGGAGCCTACAGGGACGTTACAACAAAAGCTGCCCTCCCTCCTTTCATTCTTACTTTCCTTCTGCATTCCTCTGTTTGGAAAGATGTTGATCTGTGCCTCTAAACAAATTAGTGTGGCCTTCAGTCACAGACCGCCACTGTAGCTGCTTGTGCACAACCGTTGCCCATTTGACATTTCAACAGTGGTCATAGGATGGTCAGTGCCCTTCAACTTTAAAAGCAGAGTAGCTAAAGTAATCAGTCAATAATGAAAGCAAAATGAATGAATCAGTAGCCATTTTTATACTGGGCAGTAAGCCACCAATTTGCCGTCCTTTTGGCGGCTAGGTCCGCAGATTTGGTTGTCCGCTTGTTGTTGTAGCGGCAAGCTAATAGCAGTCGCTACTTTCAAATTAAAAGCCCCCCGCTAAGAACCCTAACCTGACTCTCGCCAGATGAATTTCGTTCTGCCTAGCTCCACTCATCCATCTGGGATGGCTCCATTGGAGATGTGTTTCAGAAGGCTGGGCCTTATCAAAAATCCTTGCATATGATTGGATAAACCACTTGTCTGTCATCTTTATTGATGTCCTACTTCAACCACTCACATCGAAACCAACCTGTGACGTTGATGAGAGCGACGTTCTTTTGACAAACAAATATTGGGTAGATTGGACAACACAGATGAAATAGCAGCATCAATGTTGACGCTTGCTTCCTCGATGCGAGCCGCCATTGTTTGAATCAAAACAGTTGCTTCTCCGCTACGTCACATCTATGAAACTCCCGCCCGGCGGTCCTGATTGGCTCCACCATAAAATCTGGTGCCGAAATGCCTCCCAATGGGAGCGATCCCAGATGGATGTGAGTGGAGCTAGGTGGAACGAAATGCATCTGGCGAGAGTCAGGTTATAAGAACCCAGCTCTAAACTCCGATGGGGTGCAATGTAAAGCTCTTATTTTGAAGACAAATTCGACCTGCTTCTCTTGACGCCCAACTTCGCGCTTCACGTCACGTCACATGTTGACGCCTACCCCAGAGGCGACCAAGTCGTGGCTTTTTGGAAAAGAAGGAATATTACACCTCCGTTTTAGATAGACAAGGCGCCACATTGCAGCCTTTACCTTGCTGCAAATGTGCCACCTTTTCTATCTATAAGGGGCTAGTAAATTCTTTAAATGAAGAAATTTATAAAAATGAGTTGACATTAGTTACAGTAACAGGTGTTTATTGGTCGCTGCTCTCATCAGCTGTGATGAAAATACAACACCTGGGTGGACGCGCCCATTTTCACCTGTTTCAACTGCGCAATGCGATGTTGTGTGTTGGAGTTAAGGACGCTGGCTCGGTAACGTTTTTCCAACCGCGCCAGAATCGCTCAGTTGGCGTCGAGTTTGAAAGAGACGCTGCTAAAAGTCACCACAATGAATGGCTTTCGTGCTACCACGCAAGGTTCGCCAGCTGCCTGATCGGTACTGTGGAGGTACCGTTATAGCCATTTCCATCATCAGCTCAAACGATATGTCAGATTCAGAATGTTATCAATTAAGACTTTATAAACCAAGCCTACCAACGCCAGCTTTACCCACCTTTAAAAACCTGTCGTATACGCGCTGTGTAAAATTGGTATTACTCGACTTGGAATTCTGTCTTTAAAGTTGAGGACAAACGTTAGAGTGATGTGTGTGAATCAGCGGTCGAGGGTTTATACTTGATTAGAGGGAGTGACAGCAGGGCTGTAGGGCCTTTGAGTGACATGGGAGATTAGAGGAGGTCAGGGGAACTCAGAGCTGCCCCTCCCAGCGCTGTCGTCCACATCCTGGTACTGCACTCCAGAAGGGCACGAACCCTGCAGAGATCAGAGAGGGTCCCATGACTTACTGACCCGGTGACCACACACACACACACATGCACGCACACACACACAACTCTGTCTTTGTTTTTGATACAGCGCCCCTTGTCACGAGCAAAGTATGTCCACGTCTTCCATCCCAGCCTGCGCTGACACGGTGTGCTTTTTTCTGTCCAATGGCGGCCAGCGTTCTGTTATGGATACAAAATGAAATAATAGAGTGAAAATCAGGTTGTAAATCACGTTAACGCACAAGCACTTGCACCCACATGCTTTTTTTCCCCAATCTCACTAATAATGTTTCCACCTAATCAGCCTTAATCCCTCTCTGTCCTTAGCATGCGATCACACACACACATAAACACACACACACACACACGCACAGGTAGCACTTGGTGTGGCTCGCTGCCAAGCCATTCTTCCATAATGTGTTCGCATTTGGCAGGACATCAGTGCAGGCTGCCTTTTAGGCAGACGTGTCTGGAGTTGTCAGGCCCTTAAGACACACTGGATCAGTTCTGATGAACCAATGAGAGGGCAAAGCCAGACCCATTACTGTAGGGAAAATATGAGGGCTCGAGTCTGAAGCCTGTCATCTCAAATGAACTGAATAATCCATTGAGTTTGAATTTTGTTGAAGTTTCTCTTAGCGCAACTGTTTTTCTTGGAAGCAACTGAAAAAATGCGTTCGATAAGAATTATTAATACAAAAATAAAAGAAACACTAAAACAAAGATGGATGTAATATTTGCCCTAATAGGAGTCACATGACCCGGAAGATGTTGCATCACGCAAATCTCCAATTTGTTTACATCTGCTTCCCCATGAGATCACGTCAGTGTGATCACACGTGAGTCCAGCTTCAGTCTGCAGAGCCGTGAAAACAGTAATAGCAAATAGTAGCCAAGTGTCTGTGTGTGTGCGTGTGTGTGTGTGTGTGTGTGTGTGTGTGTGTGTGTTTATGAGTCCTCGGGCACTGTTATTTTCAGTGTTATGACATAGCAAACGGCTGTGTGGAATGTGTCTTCCAGACGTGCCTTAAGTAAGTGGAAGTGGTTTTAATGTGTTTGTTAAGTTGTGAGTGTTTGAGCACGTGTGGCTGGGAGAAAAGAGTGACTGTCTGTACAGTGTGTGTGTGTGTGTGTGTGTGTGTGTGTGTGTCAGTGCTGCCTTCTCTGTCAGGGGGTTCTACCTGTATGGAATGTGCAGGCGAGGGGGCAGTGGGGGGGTTGGTCATGGACATGCCCAGACTCAGAATCCCCCTGTAGTGTGTCCTCATCCCTCCCGTCCTCCCGGTGCTAACTAATTCAAAAAAATTCTACTTATCTCACTGGTCCATAGCTGGTTACTCATTGGAATGGTTGGTTTTGTTAAGGACAGAGAAATTGTTTTTCATTGTACCCAACCAGCCGTCTGAACAGTTTTACTCTGCCATTTAATGTACCAACCCTCTCTATCGCCGATATCAAACAATGGTTCATCCTGATTGGTTCTGCGATGTGGATTTTTAATTACCTGCCTCTTACAACTGGAAACCGATTAAAAAAACAGACATTTTCCAAACTGAGGGTAAAGAAGGCTACCCTTTCTGCTCTATAAAAGAATCTATGTTTGTACTTAGTATTTAGTACAATTGACAGGTCTCATTAAAAGCAAATGTTTGATCTGTTCTAAATGCACCTTAAAGGGATGTTTTTCAAGTTTTAATACTCATTTCAACATGCATGTGGGGAAATATGCTTGCTTTATGCAAATGTATGTATATTATTATTGCAACGATCCAAAACAACCAGAACATCAGAATATTCTCCAGGATAACCTCAAAGGTACTGCATGCTTGAAAAATATGGTGAACCGAAGCCAAACAAGTAACAACAGATGGGTAAATAACCTGAATGAAACATTCCTTACAAATACTAACACAATGTAGTGTCCAAATTTACACTTGTAAAGGTTAACTGAACAATGTTAATCGGCCTTGCAAGCTGTAGCCACCCATTTAGATACCGCTGTTGACAGTTTGTTCCATGTAGAGTTGTCCATCGCTAACTATCCAGCGTGGTCTGCCTTTTGGCGAGGGTGAGGACGGCTTTTTTCATCAGCTCTGTGCTTGGCCAGCAAGTGGTATTTAAGACCCGACATACTCCGGTGGTAACTCAGTTCTTCACATTGCCAGTAAATGGAAAAAAATCCTCTTGTCAAGAGAACCATCTGGCAGGGCTTCGAAGCTGAACTAGCTTTGTTTCTGCTCGCCATCCACAACGTTAAGGCTGTCTCGCTCCCTGATTGCCCAAACTACGGGGTCATAACGTGTGCATTAATCATGCATTAAAAAAAATTTAGACGGTAAGAGGAATTTGTGTTAAGGCGTTACTATCGTGCTAAATTTGACAGCCCTAGTTTACAGCGATTAGACAAACAAGCTATTCATTTATGTGTGACCCCTATCACCCACTGGGTGACCATCTAGTTGCCAATGTTTTTTAATTATTCATTCTTAACTCTCTTTTTTTTCTAGAACTAAGTTAGATCACTGCAGTGTTTTATTATGAGTGTTAATTTCCTTGAATTTAACAACATTTTCAATGATAAAATAACTTATATTTATGACAGTCTTTTATGAATGAGTATTAAGTATTAACAAATATGCAACTGTAAGGGTTTCAAATTGATTGTCAATATTTATTAAATTCCAAAAAACTAAAAATACCTGTCACATTAATACAAACACTTGTCTGCTGGGAGTCCTTGCTTTTGGAATGACTCCAGAAGTGATTCCTGACGGCTCCTTTCGTCTTTCTGCCCCCTGGCTAAAAATTCCTCGTGCTCTCTCACGTGGGGCCTTCTTAAATGTTTAATTGCGTTAATGGCGTTTTACGTCGCGAGGGAGCTTCCGCCTCTCTGAGTAACAGCTATGCAAACACTGCATTTAGCCGTCTTGCTTTGCGGTGTTTTCGAGTGTAAAATACTTCCACACGGCGGACATGTTGGCTAGCCGCAGTGCTGCTCAATGCTAGCCTGCTAGCTGGCTGCGAACTGTGGAGTGGATTTCCTGAACGAGGGGCATGTCTCGTAACTCTGTCTCATTGAGCCATGCCTCCGTTCAGGGAATCCATTCCAGAGTTTGCAGCCAGCTAGCAGGCTAGCATTGAGCAGCACTGCGGCTAGCCAACATGTCCGCCGTCCGGCGCCAGGAATCACTTTGGGAGTCATTTCAGCAGACAACGTTAAAGCACAGACATGGCTCATGGATCGGAGCTCTCTGCAGGTTGGATCGGAAATTTCTGATCCGTGAATTACGTTGGTATTGGACCCGATACGGATAATGGATTGGATCGGCCCCATCCCTATCGTTAATATCGCTAAGGGATTCTGTCGATTGTCGTTGACTGTCCCTTGTGCACCATAAGGCCTGCCTCCAGGATTAAAAAATAGGGGTGCGTCCCCTGGATGTGTCAGTCAGTAGACGATATCTCGTGGTGCTGCCACTGATGTCCAGCATAAAGATGGGGACACTGGGAAACGTGACTTTGTTTTTGGAGTGTCGTAGTTTTAAAAGAGGAAATAGCAACTTTATTTTAAGGGCACTACTCCCACTTCAAAACAAAGGCATGCCAAACTAGCCCTGCGGTAGAAAGGGCATCACAGTCACACTATTTCCTGTCCTGGGTTCCTTTTTTTCACGTTCTCACTCACACTCTCATACATATGGAAATAATATGAAACCTTATTGGTAGTTGAGAATATGCAGTGTAAGTAATGTAGTGTAAGTAACGTAATGTGTCATGTGTACTCCCTCAATTTGGCCCTGTGCACCAGTTTTCACCTTCTCATGTATGGATTGCGGACAATCGCTGCAGAGGTAGAGCTGGACAGGTCATTCACAGAGGCACCAGTAGCATGGCTAAATGCTACAGGGGGAACACAACAGAAATTACTTTGTGTAGCATTATTTTTAACTTCTGATGACTAAGTTTGGTCTTGTGCCCCAATATATATAACCCACCGTAATGATCTGCCGCGTATCCTGGCTGTTTCCTTTTATTTCCTGTCTGTTGATGTGAACAAACAGTCATTTGTAGGATCAGCTAGTAGCATAGGAACAGAACAGCTGCATCTTTCAGCAAACCAATCGACAGGGCTTCACAATTCACAACATGATGTCATGCGAACGGGTCATAGAATGACACTCCCGTACTGCCATACTCTGTCCGAATGAAACCTTACGCATGTGTTTAAATCCAATGTAGAAGTAATTGTAAATGTATCAATATAGAGTTCTTGTTACGTCTTATTATAATGCAGCTTTTTTACTTTCATTGATGATTTTGAGGAATGTGACGCACACAACGGGGGGAATGTGCACATGCAAAACCGTTTATGTAGAAAACAAGCTATCACCAGATGCACTGAGATAATCATATCTATCTGTGTGTGTGTGTGTGAGAGCGAGAGAGACACACACACACACACAAGGAGAGTGTTTGAGCATCTCTTTATCAGATTGAGGAGGCATTGTGTAAAAAGGGATTAGGGTCTGCACAGCTATGAGACGAGAGGGAGTGGAGCCAAACACGACCATAATTATTTTCCCAGCTTCTGACAAGGTGCCAGCAATTACCTGATACCAGGACTCCTTATCTTTTGTAGGGGGGCAGGTTCACACTTGTAGCTTCGACAAACCCAGCCACACAACTCACACACACACACACACACACACACACACAGACACCCCTCCCCAGCTCGCATGGAGCCGACAGCGGCTGTGAGCCATTAGCTGCTCAGGTATGAACTGAAAAACATTAGGTGTGTGTTTGCAAAGCTTAGCTAACTGCCAATTATTTTCTTTATTAATGTTTTGTTTCATTTTAATCACGTCCTACTTTAGTCCATAACCTGTCAAAAAATGCCATCACAATTTTCCCAGAGACAAACCTAGGAATTCCACATGTGCGTTGCGGAATGGCCCCATTGTGGTTCTGCTCCATGCTCCCCCCGACCGTCAACACCCACCGGCTCTGTTTTGAATGCAGCACGGTGCAGCACTGCCGGGCAGCTGGAGTGGTGAGACCAATGAGTTCTTGCGGTGATTACAGAATCACATGCGATTGCAGTTATACATGTATGTGTTATAAACACACCAACAAACAGGCAAAAGGTTAGTGTTCCCACCTGAAGGATTAGAAGAAGTGCTTGGATTGGTCTCTCGAGTGATCTATCCTGAAAATTAACAGATTGTTACGGCTGAATTGACGCTGCCATTCTCAGCATCCGGCAAAAATAGAAGCCTTGCGTATCTGTTACGGGAGGGCCCGGACTGCTGGAGCTGCAACGGAGCAGATAGGCAACGCAGCGTAGCCCGTGGAAGTACACACATAGACTAGATTGAAAGCTATCAGCTCTCATTTAGTGGCTGGTCAGAGATGGACCAAACACGGATCTGGTGGAATTTAGGGGTAAGACTTCAAATGTCTTGCTTCATTTAACCAACAATCCAAAACACATAGATAATACATTTATAATGACATGTAATGCTCAATAAATACCTTAAGTGTATGGGTGTGTTGTCGGTGAGGACAGCGTGAGGGCTAGCACATAACCGCTCTCTCAACAAGGAAATAATGACCTATTGTACAGAGACCGTTTCGAGTAGAATTTTTGCCACCAAACCTTTTAATTTGAAAGTAGTGACTGTTAGTAGCTTGCCACTACAACAACAAGCGGACAACCAAGACAGCTACAGAGACCGAGGAGACGCTAGCATCTCCCGGATCTCAGCGGCTTTCCAGTTGCCCATCTTGACATATCTGGGCCTCCCGCTTTCCGTGGGTTGATCCTGGTTAGGGTCCTGTGCGTGTTTGCTGCGTTGATGGTGAGGGCTGGCCCAATAGATGGTGGAGAAGCACCAGCTCTTCCTCTGGTTGTCGGGTTTAGTGCTTCAAAGCGTGCAAAGAAGTTGTTGAGCCCGTCTGGAAGAGAAGCAACATCGTCGTTGACCCTCTGCCTGGACTTGTGATCCGTCAGCGCTTGGCCTCCCTGCCACATCCGCCTGCCGTTTCCTGTGTCGCAGAGATGTCCCTGGATTGTCTCTGCATAGGTGCCTTTCGCAGCCTTGATTCCCTTTGAGAGCGCAGACCTGGCTGAGCGGAGAGCAGTCATATCTCCCGCCCTGAAGGCTGCATCTCGGGCTGTCAGCAGCGAGCGCACCTCTGTAGTCGTCTAGGGTTTTCGGTTGCCACGTGCAGTGAAGGTCTTAATTACAGTGACATCTTCTGTGCACTTTGCAATGTAGGTGTTTACCGCCTCAGCATACTCTTCAATGTCGATCTGATGTCCCTAGGAGGCTGCTGTCTTAAAAACCTCCCAGTCGTTGTGCATTAAACAGTCCTGAAGTGCTGATTCTGCCCCCTCAGGCCAGGTCCTGATTTGTTTTTTCAATGGCCTGCTACGCTTCAGTAGTGGTTTGTAAGCAGGCACCAGCGTAACAGATAGATGATCCAAACGGCCGAGGTAGGGGCGGGGCATTGCCTTGTATGCATCTGAGGAGTTTGTATACACCAGGTCCAGCATGTTCTCTCCTCTAAATAACTTTAAAAAACATATCAAACAGTTTTCCCATTCCCACTAATTGTATCAGGGAGATATTGAGATGCAAATTTCGCAAAATAGTGCCGGTAGCAGCTGCGGATGACTCTGGATGACATCTCAGCTTTCACTTTGGGACTAAGGTATAATTATATGCCCCTTCTCCTACGACCCACTCACTCCTCCTCATGGTGGGTCACGTTGCAGTGGTTGGTTTTGTAACACAAAACCCAACTGGATGCCCTGACTCCAGCTTTGACCTCAATCCACCCTTTGTGTTTGCAGCTTGAAGGAAGTGTGTGTGTGTGTGTGTGTGTGTGTGTGTGTGTGCGTGCGTGTGTGTGCACGTGTGTGTGTGAAACAGAGGAAGCAGACACTGTTTCCATACAAAGGCAACTGGCAAAGATCATTCAGGAGAGAAAGAGATTTAATTTGTTCTTCTGAGCAGAGACAAGGTCACATGCACATACTGTAAGGCATATTCATCCACACATTAAGCGTTTACTACACTAGCCGTGGTTCCATCACCATATTTTAATGCATATTTCTTAGTATCAGTATCATGAAAAAGTTTTATGCTTGCCTGAAGGTGTTTTTTACCTGCTTCAAGAAAAAATGGCCCATAATGGGAGATTTCAAAAAACAAGTTAAAAGGAAGCAAACTGATGAAGATGAAGAAGCCTTTATGATGTCAGCAGATCCCCGATAGCACAGCTGCTAGAGCACATGCCCCACGGACAGAGGCCTCTCTCTCATCCCCTTTCCTGTCACTCTTCAGCTGTCCTGTGAAATAAAGCCATGAAAAGGCCATGAAAAAAAATGGAAACTGGTTTTGTGTCTGGTTCACAACCTCTACCTCTTCTTCACCATTATTTTGTTTACTTGTTAGTAGCTAGTTTTGACGTCAAAGAAATATTCAAAAAACTGGTGGAGGTTGTGGAGCAAGGTTGTGGAGGCCAATGATGAAATTATTACCCAAAGTGTTGATTGTCAATCAGTTTATAGATCATGTCCCGCCAGAGTGTTGAACATGTTGTTTGATTCCATTTTGTAAATTTGACAGCCATCTTCCTGAAGACTAGATTAAAACAAAGGAAATCTCTGGTAATGTAAGAGGTCAAATTCTGCTGTATATTCTGTGCAAGAAGGAAAGAGAAATTGTTGTTCAACAAGGGATGTCAATGTGTATGACATAGATGATGGAGTATTGTGGATGCTTGGTAGGTGTTAGACATTTTATAAATGACTTGAATATTGTTTATTTTCACCTGCAGCACTGAAGAGATCCTTCGACATTGAAGATGTGGACGATATTCCGGCCTTCGCCACAACTTCCCCTGTGTCCACCCCTGTTTCTCCCTGTTCCCCCCATTTCTTCCTGAACCACAACAAAGCCAGTGAGGTGCGGGGAGGAGGTTGCCAGGCCCCTTCATTAGCCTTCAACAACAACAACAACAACCTGGGCTCGACAGCTCACCACCCCCGCATTAGCCTGAGTTCTAATCCCAGCCCAGTGCTCAAATCCCGTACTGTAGGCAGTAGCCTGTCCTTCAACAGAGGAACCATGAACAAGCCAGTCATCAGCAACAACGGCTCCTCTATGGCCAGAGCTGCATCCTTCCAGAGCAGGTTAAACCCTAATGGATACTCCATGTTGACTGGGCCTGGCAGTGACAACGACAGCCTTCACAGCTCCACATCCAGCCTGGAGTACTCTGGAGGTAGTGGGGGTGCCCTCACTCTAACTAAAATGGGGTCATATTCCAGCCCTACTCCTCCAGGGGAGTACCCCCAAATCCAGCCCCAGCTCCCACAACAACGCTTAGAGCGAAGTGCTGTCTTGGGTAGAAACCCCAACCTAAAGAAGTTCTCCTCCCATGGGAGTGTTTTCCACTCTGAGATGGACCAGGGGCCAGGTATAATGCAGGGTCTTTCAGAGCCTCGGGGGATGAACCATGGCTCCATGCCCAGCCTAGACCACCAAATTCTTGATGGAGGAGGAGGAATAGCGGGTATGCATCGGGTTGGAGGTGGGGGCATGATGTCTCCACAGCTGAGGTATGCCAGCGCTAATGCCCACTGGAATGGTCGCCTTCAAAATGCCAGTTCCTCTGGGGAGGAGGACTACTGTGGCCCCAAAAAACTTTCCCAGCAGCAAGGGCCCCAAATTCTCAAGGCTCCACAGCCCAAGGCCAAAGAGATTCCACGTCTCAACAAGTTTCCCCTGGATCTGGACAGCTTGGTTAACAGCCCCTCAATGACTTCTTCCATCAAGTCTCAAGAAGGATCCATAAGCCCCAAACCTCCGCCAAGAAGCACAGGATACCACCAGCACCACACTAGCCCACCATCCACCTCAGCCAGCCCTTCAGCCTCTCTCAGCAGCCTGGACAGTTCTTCTGACACCCCACCAATCTCACTCCACCATCCCTTTTTACCTTTCTCCCCATGCTCTCCAATTCCTTCACAGGCTTCAATCCCTGTCCCAGAGTTGAGTTGCTCCCCAATGCCCTTTTATACAGCCCAAAGCCCCCAGCTAGAGATCCCAGGGCCCCAGATTGTTCAGGTAGTCTCTAAACTGCCTAGCCCTTCCAGCCACTCCAGCCACAGAGCCATCCGGCCTTTGGGGGATGATGTAGGTGATGCCAAAGATAGCGTAGGCTCAATCTTACAGAGGATCGCTTCCTTCTCCCAGCATGTTGTCACTGACACCATCCCAGCAGGAGTGACCCAGTCCCCCACTGGTGGGTTATCATCCACATTTGAGTGTTCAGCCGAGACCACAACCAGATGGAAACATGGGATGAAGAAACATGAAGGTAAGATGGTTTTTAAGTGCTTGAAATGCTTAATTTGTCAGTCAGGGATCAATGTAAATCTTGCACCATGCTACATCTGCAGATTATTATGACCTCTGACATGAAAAGACCACAACACATAAAACACACACACACACAAATTATTAAATTGAAAAGTTGATACGCTGTTGCAAAGACAAGCATTAGCAGCATGGCTATTGTTAGCAGCCTGGCCACTGCGAAAAGCAAAGAACAACTGTAACAATTCCAATTTGACCTAGAAACCCCAATCTCGTTGCTATGAAAAGGTATAGGTGATATATAACATATTTTTAACAACAATTATCTTTTGATGGAAACTTAGTAACAACTGAATAAAGTTTTGCATAAATGTAATGCAATGTTCTAGTCAAGATCACCTAAACCAATGCCATGAAGAAGACAGGTGTATGTCAAGACAGAGACAAGACCAAGACTATGATTATGATGGGTTGAGACCAAGTCAAGACCAGGACCAAGGCAGGGCAAGAATAAGTCAAGGCCAGGACCAGACTAGTGAGGTCTCTTTCAACAGTTTCACAACCACTTTAAGTTCTACTTAAGCACTACTTAAATGCTTAAGTAGTTATGAAATAAAATAAAATATTGAGGTAAATAAAATGAAATGCTGAGGTATCGTGGTGTAAAGATATGTGGAACATAAGGGAGTGAGTTGCAGTTTTATTTACATTAATTATAATTTAGTAAGCAACTTTAATAAGTGTGTTTTGGAGTGAGCGTTGTAAAGCGTGATGGCACCTGAATGATTTCCTGTGCCGTTCCTTTAGGCAGCGGGGTTCAATGAGTCTGCTGCTGAAGCTGCTCTTTAGCTTGTCTTGAGTTTCATGGAGGGGCTGAGAGACATTGTCCATGATGGTAGTGTCCTTACGGAGTCGTTTAGGACACGTGAACTCTGAGTTTCATAGTCATTAGGGTCACTTGTGGGTCGTTGACCCAACCGGCCTTCATGTGGGTGGCTAGGTGAGACCAGGTGTGAATGGTTGTTAAGCTGTCTAGGGAGAGAACTCAGTCCTGTATTACATTGTTGTCCTCAGAGGAATGATTTTTCCATTTGCGGCAATTTGCTTATGGAGAGGTTGTTTTGTGTCCCCAAAGTACAAGTCTGTGCAGTCCTGGCTGCACTGAACATCATAAACTTCCATACTCTATTCATATACTTTATACATACTTTATTCCTGGGTGTTTTGTCCTTAGGACGGACAAGTTGCTGCCTCAGCGTGTTGCTAGTTTTGAAGTGAACCAGGATATGATGTTCGTTGAAGATCCTCCTGAGTTTCTCAGATGTTCCCGCGACATAAGGAATGATGATGTTGTCACGTTATCTTATCTTTTAGCGGTTTTGACAGAGGTCCAGTTTGGGTAGCCACAGGCTTTAAGTGCTCCCCTGATGTGCTTCTGTTCCTTATCTTTCTCCTCTGTCTTTGTGGGTCTGGTCTCAGTCCGATGGTTTAGGGTTCTGATGACCCCCAGTTTGTGCTTCAGTGGGTGATGAGAGTCAAACAGCAAGTATTGATCTGTGTTTGTAGGTTTTCTGTACACCTCAATGTTCAAAGTCCAAGAAGACTGAACATTGAAGTGTATAGAAAAACCTACACACACACATTTGCCATTTAATTTGTAATCAGTAACTGACTTACTGAGACTTCTAAAGAGTTTTGGTAGTGAGGCAGATTGCCAACATTGGCATGCTAGCCTTGATTACATCACTTAGAGTTACCTTACCTTTCTTTATGCTTCGTTCTCATTGTCGATTAAAGTTTGACGTGGTGTCAGCCAGCAGTCTTCATTCTCATGCTTCAGTCCAAACTTGACTAGTTTTTGGTTGTAATTTTGTGGGCTGGTGTTTATGTGTGTGTCTGTTTAACAAGTGCTGACAGGGAACATCCTCTTGTTTACATGTCAGTGTGGAAAGACAAGTCAAGGTTACAGACGTGCCTAGCAGCCACACCCAGTGTGATGGTTTCCGGGCTGTCGTGCACACACACATAAACAGAGTAATAAAGAAATCAACACAGATATTAAATTTTTAAATTGTCTTTGTCTTTGTCTTGTCTGGTTTACACCAACACATTCACAGGTTGTGTGTCTTGTTTAAAGCTTGTCAGACATTTCTAAATGGGTTTTTAAGGCTATTTTAAATCCACCTCCTCCCAGATAGCATTTAGCTCCTGCTTCCTGAGATAACAAAGTGTCTCAGCATCACATTTACTGAAAACATGTTACAATAAATGCCACTCTTTTAAACGCTAAAACCAAGATATTTACGAAAACAACACCCAGTCCTATTCCATTAGCCATGGAGGTTTATTTTTGAAAGTGTAACTGGACTTCATGCATCTTGTGTATATTGTGGACTTTACCACTGAGCCTTATTTTTAAAAGTCTAACCCGACAATGTATATATTACTTACTATTGCTAACTTGACCACAGAGGCCTTCAAATGCAAAAACAAACACTAGAGGGGTATTTGGAGCATCCTATTTTGAAGCATGAGGCCACATTCGTGCATGGATAACATGCCAGTTAGATGGATCGATGGGATATCCTGCCTTGTTCTAGTCCCACTATAATTTACTATGATGAGACCCCTGGTTGTTTACATGACTATCTTGTCTACTGCAGATTCAAAAACTCACGTGAGCTGTTTAACAAACAGAAGGCTTCTGTTCTAAGGCGCCGGTTGGGATTTTCCCCCTCGCCTCCTTAAATTTCATCAGGGAATTAGTCCAATTCCTCTGAGATGAAAGAGATACACTAGGCGGATCCACCCATACTCCTAGCTTCAGTTAGCACTTTAACTCAGATTTTCCTGAAGCCTAACAAGAGAGAGTGTGTGGGTGTACAATTTTATGGTATGTAGCAGTAATAGACTGTAACTCAGTACGTTTATTCAAATACTGTCCTTAGGTACAATTTTGAGGTACTGTACTGTACTGTACTTTATACTAGACAAATATTGTACTTTTTACTAATTTAATTGAAAACTTTAGTTACGAGTTACTGTGCAGATTACATGCTACATACATGTATGGTACATGTATGCTACATACATTTTTAGATTCATTTATTTTACCAGTAATCGGATTCAAAATAAATCACTGATTCCAATAATCATAAAAATTCTGAAATCAGAAAGATTATTGGCCAGGCCTATAGTCAGTTGACACATAGAATACAGTAAATATAAAGATATCAGTACAATAGGCTATGCTATATTTAATGTTATTTGCACTTTTGACCATTAAGTACAATTAATATGAGATCATGCGATATCTCTTGCGATATTTACTCAAGTATGACTTTTGGGTACTTTGGGCGCACTGTCACGTAGTTTGTTCTCCACAAAATCCTTGAGGTCTACCTGTAACATGCTGACCAATATGAGACGCTGATGATGCTCGTTTTTGTTTGAAGCCTCGCAATTGCCATCGAAAAACGAAGACTGGTTTGTTAGGGGAGGGAGAATGATGTCAGAGTTATTATTATATTGCCATGTAACACTTCATGCGGAAAATCATGCCCGATGCTCCTCCTTTCCCCAAAACACAGAAGTCCGATAACAGTGAAAACCTGAAGAGCAACCCAACTGTTGCTCGGAAGAAATGAGAAGGAGGAGGAAGATAATGCTGTTTATTATGAAATCTTAATTTAAGGACATATTAGACACGGTCCAGCCCTGTACATGGTTTTGACCTAGTGTTGTTATACAAGATTCTTTCAAAGTGCAGTATGTGGTAAATATGGTAAATATAGTAAGGGTAAGTGTGCGACAATGGGTGTTCACAGTGAAATTATTGCTTTTGCGCTGTTCTCGGCTTTTCTCCGACCGTTTGCATCCCGTAAAAGCACGAGACAAAAAAAGGGGCCCTGGGTCCTTTCTTCTACTCCCTTCCTCTGCAACATACAGAGGATAACAACAGTCAGAAGACAAAAAAAGCGACAGAAAAAGAATGAGAGAAAAGTAGAAAACAATGTTTTCTCTCATCAGTCAGTAATAAACCGTGAGAAATTCAGCCCATCATCCCAAGAAGCCAATGCAGCCCTATACTGAATCAAGATCAGTTCTGTTCCCACAGTCAGATTATTCTCTGTTTACTGTATATCGCTCTCTCCATCTCCTCCTCCTTGAGACCGCTTTCTTATCTCTCCTTTCATTTTCCACACCTCGACGCCTCATCAGCTCTGCATTCCTCTCTATCTCTTCCCCTCATATTTTTCTGATGCACCTCCGTGTCACGTGAACAGGTATTTTATAGGCGTGACCCTCCAACAGCTATATGATGAATATTTTGTGTCCAAACACCATAAAAACGGCACTGTCATTATCTTGAATAACTTTATTCGGTCCTTCCTCTCTGCTCTTTTAATCTTCTCTGACCTCCCCTCTCTCTCTCTTTAGCTGTCGTGCCCGGGCTTGTCTGGACTCCCTGTCCCGATCCCACTCTCTTTCTTATTCAGGTTTTAATAACAGTGGTTTAGGGAATGAATTCCTCGCCTGCAGATGTCTAAGCCGCCGTCCCATTCACACCTGTCGTTGTGTACTCTCTGTCGCAAAAAGTGTTGTTTGTGCGTCGGTGAGAGGAGAGGCGATGCTGCTGGGTGCGCTCCGTTTGGCACCAACACCAACAGCAAAGCTATTCCTTTCACGGTCCCATCGGATCAGCTTACCGATAAAACATAAACTCAGCTGAGGGCACTGTTACGCCTGATTTTTCAGTAGTACTGTGGTGAGGAATCGCTGCTCAAGACAAGTGCATCATTAGGTTGCTCTGTCATAATGGAAATGCAAATCCCTGCCATGGCTGATGTTCCAGATCAAGTGTGAAACTCTTTACTGAGTAATGAACCCACCAACAGATGGTCCATTGTGAATGAGTGATGGAAAGCAAAGGGAAAGTTGAGAATTTGTGATGTACAGATTTGTGTGCTTGTCTTAAATGCCAGCAGCTGGGTGATACTTCCACTTACAGTTAGATACGAGAAACGGCCAATCAGATGTTTTCACCAGGGAACCTCCTCCACGTCGCTGTTTGTTGCTGCTTCAGCCCGTTCAGGCTGTCCCTTCCCATCAGCTCAGAACCCCATTTCCTGCCCAGTTGTTTGGGTCAAGGCCCTGAAATGTGTTTCCTGCACCAGATAAGATTAGCTCGGGCTGGGTGTTCGCGTCGTTTGATGAACGCGCACGGCAGGACAGACGCCGATGGAGACTCCGACAAAGGTGAAAAGGGTAGGCTGACAGGCAAACACGAGAGGACTCCAGAATAATGGCTTTGTGACAGTGTCCTCGAAAAACTCCCAAACATTAACTCACTTCCATGTTAAATACAGGGAGAGCTACAAGGACAACATGGGCAGGAGGGATAACTGAGTGAGCCTGTGGTTGAAAGGTGTATGGTGAGACGTCAGGGTGAAACAGTACAGAGTGCACAGTAAATCAAACTGCCATAAATCAGCAAGTGGATTGGAGGCTTTAAGAGGATGGAACTTCTTCAAAGCAATGCTGTGGTGATGAGTCACACAGGTCAGTGAGTATGAGTCATGATGAGCTCTCTGTAAAAGTGGTGTACTCACTTCAAAATAAACTGGAGCAAGATGTTGGATAGTAACTGCCTGATTTGTGTTTCACTCATTCACATTCTCCATATGTGTACATAAAGACATCAGAATAAAATCAGACTTCGCTGACTTTGAATCTGTATCAGTCGGATCAAAACATGTCAACAGTTTATGTCCACCTCCAAAGATATACCCAAAGAAAACTGTAATGGTGTGCTCGTACCAGATGCATTGCACATTTCTGCCTTGTCCTAATCATGTGAGTTGGATGGAAGGATCATTTGCTCTAGATCAGAGCAGAATCTGATTTGACCCCCACCGCCATGGATCCACCCGGCCCATGGCAAAGCCCCGCAACATGCAGATCTTTTGCTTAAAGTTGTATTTTCAACTTGTGCAAATGATGCAAATTTCAATTTGTTCAGCAGCACAAGACATGTTCAGCAGTGAGCGGTAACTGATGGCTATTTTCCTTGGTTTTATGTGATTGTGGCATCGATTCAGCAGCGGCTCCACAGGAAATCCATCTCCCTCATCTGCCTTCCTCTCTTGTGTCGTGCCGTTCCTCTCTTGTTTTGCGCTGTTTGGCCTCGATATTGAGGGATCTCTTGTTACACACATTTTTGCTTTGTTACTCTTTGTGTGGTTAGAGGCTGGTTAGTACACGTCCCAGTGATAGTTCCAGCCCTTTTGTGGGGAATGATCTCGTCTAAAAGGTCGGATAAAAATACAGGCCTAGTCATACTCACTCGTATGTGTGAGTGTGTGCAGCTTGGCTCGGATTTACTTGCCAATTTGTTGCCCTAACATGGCCACCTTTTGGATTATCCTATCAAAAGAGAGAGCTGTGGAAACAATCCCATGAGCTCCTCACACCTACTGACATGTAGAGTGGGATGAGGCCAGAGGCCTGCGTGTAAAACCAGGATTTGTGGTTAGCGTGGCAACATCAAGGTTAACACCGGGTTTTCGGTTTCACGACGCTGGTTCGCTTTTCACCCGGGGTACATCGCCATGGTAACTAACCACGGTAAATACTGCACACCTAACCTGCTCCGGAGCGGTTTATGTTCAAGATAACAGATCAACACATGCTAAAGCACAGCCTTCTTATAGACTTCACTCGTCTGGAAAATGGCATCATCATTTATAGAGGAGCCCATGGAGCTCGGTGTGTGGACTGTGATAGGTGCACTACTGTGTTGGAAATACGAATGTGACAAATGAATTATATTATCAAAGATCTTGACAAAAACAATAAGTTGATCATGGTGAATTTCCATTATCAGGATAACTGCAAATCGGGATAATCATGATTAGTGACGTGCAATACCGCTGATTTTCTTTCCATGCTGCTACCAAGTAAAACCAAGGGTGGTGTCGCCGATACCAGCGTGATTGGTTGGATCTGGTTCTTGTTTGTTCAGAAGTTTGCACTCCTGCCTCCTTAAACACACTATTCTTCTTGCCAAAATGTACAGGCAAGTAATTTTTGTATATTTTAGGGCCATTTATTTCATAAGAGTTGTAAGCGGAGTATTTTGATGATTATCAGGATGCTATATTGAATTTCAATTACTTAGGATAATCATATTAATAAATACTCAAGATAATCTTCACGTGAAATCTTCCATATCCTCCTGTGTCTATTAAGCAAGCCCCCTGCTGCCTTCTTCATTTGTCTATAATCCGATCTACTCATGCCCTCATGAATGAATGAAATGAGTTTGGGGAATCCTACATCTGAGTGCAGAAGATGAGACAAGTCTGGTTGTTCCAACTGACCAATCAGTGGTCCACAGTGTTTCAGCCCCACCTTTTAGTGTTGGCTCATTGTGCTGGGGGATCTCACCAGAAGGGTAATGGAAAGGCAGAAGCAAACGAAGTGGTTCTTTTGATACTATCCAAAACCTTTGATAATGGCAAACACAAAAATAATTTTAATGTGTAACTGGACTGCTTGGCAGAAGGAAAGCCTTTGTCAGGACTAATGAACAAGGTATCAGTGGGGCACATTTGGGCTAAGTCCTTTGTTCTAATTGGCTGGGTCTTCGTGAGTAACAATATGAAGTCAGCATTCACTTCTAATACCTCTGATGTAAGACAATCAGAGGGATAAAGAAGATGATCGAAGAGAGAGCAAGGGATGAGGAATGGGGAATGAGAATAGTTAAAGGATATGAAAGAAGAAATTATTAGAAAAGAGAGTTATTAAATTCCTTCCTCTTGTGCCACAGGGGTGGTAATGTTCCGTCAGCAGTTGGCAAGCATGCCTTGCTCTGTCATAACCACCTTTACCTCCTCACAGCTGAACTGTGTGTGATTTATTATGTGGTGGAAAATGATGATTTATGATGTTGAGGATTTATCATCTTCTCCTGTGTGATTCTATCATTGACATCCACTTAAGATGCTTCGGGGAACATCAACAACCTGTCCAGCCATGACTAATTGCTTTTATTACATCGTAAATTATGTCTCGTGGCAAAGCGTACAGACGTATACGCTGCCATGCCACCAGACTTGAGAGCAGCTGAACTCATCCTCAACACTCACCAGAAGCCCATAAATAGCTTCTATTTTATGACTTTATTATCATGTTTTTGTCTTGTATAGTTTTTTATTGTGTCTATTTAGCTTAGGTGATTACAACAGAAATGTCATTACGCAATCTTAACGATAATAATGACGACTGAATTAATCGTGGCGGTTGAATCTTGAAAATTAAGTGTGTTTCACCCACCTTTTTTCCAGGGTGTTCATGTTCAGAGCAGATGTGCAGGTCGGTCACATGACCTACAAGTGGAAATGTCACATGACAGTTGCTGCAAATTGTTGCAAACAGGTTTTGCTCTTGAAATATAAACTTTAAATACCCAGAAATCCTCTGTGGCAGATTTATGGAGCGATCCATGAATACGAATGTGACCGCTGCAACGTTCCTGAACATGTAAATGTACTGTTTCTTTAGAAGCAGCACTACAGTACTTCATTATGATGCTCTTTTGTCACACATTTTACCCTAATCCAAAAATGCCACCTCTGTGATTTGGATATTACACTTCACCACATTGTGATTTTGATAATATTGCTATCATTTGTATAGCCCTAGTTTCAGCGTAATGTCTCAGCACATAATGCAAACATTGTAATCAGAAATAAAGGTGCAGAGAAATGTTGTTTTTCATTTAAATCATAGTACACTAACAAAACGTAACAGTATCCTCAGTTGAAATAAAGTGAAGTGCTGATGTTCCAAGTGCTTGACCAACTCAAAAATCGACCTCAGATATTGTTGGGGTAGAACTAAAAACACTGATATTAAAGTTTAAACGTTGTGAGTTAAAACTACATGTTATGACACTGGTTTTGAAACGTGGAGGTTTGACTGAGCATGACTTCGATTCATGTTTAAAAGCACCGTTCGCCCCAGAGCAGGAGAGAACCAGCGTTCGTGTGAACAGGCTTAGTGACATTGACAGAAGTTTAGACGTGTTATAAAAACTTTCTGAGCGTGCTGTCCGTCTGCGACTCCCTGGTTTTTGTGAGTTAAGTATATGAACTGCAGGTTTGATATCCTACCAGCAGACAAACAGAGAAAACACTGAGGGGGTTATGTCCTGTGTGTTTTCTGTGATTCTAATAGTTAAACACTGAGCTTATCCAGCTGCTGAGCTGTGTGTGTGTGTGTGTGTGTGTGTGTGTGTATGATGTAAGGTTCTGTTGTGTGCCCAGGGCCACACAGAACATTACTTAACTTCACATCAACAGGAAACTGTAAAGCTCCAAGTGCCACTCTGAGCGAAGCTTTAGAGCCTGACTCATCTTTAATAGACCCCTCTGTGGAAGTGAGTGTGTTCATTCTCTTCGGTATATGTGTGTGCGTGTCTCATGGGGGTTGGAGCACAGACACTTGTTTGTGAGAGAGCCTCTCTGCTATAATAATGGTTACTTGTGAGTTCAAACTGTCCGGAGGCATTTACAGGACAACCTGGCTCTGCTCCGCCGTCCGCGGCAGAGTTAACCCTTCGGAAACGCGACAGCAGTTTGAAATGAGCCTGCCACAGAGTTTATTCAATTATTAAAAGATCATTATAATTTGTAACATGTGCTATGATACAGTGCCTTATACCATGGTCTGGGGGAATACTCAATTCTGATTGGCTGCAGGGTGTACATTAATCCCTGGTATATGGACACCTACTAAGTAGTTCCAGTCAAATTGTCTGTTCACCGTCTAAATTAATGCGCTAGCTGGCATAAACATAGCGACGGGAACGCAGTCAAAGCCTCTTTTTACAATTTATTTCCAGCACTGAGTGCAGTCCGTCAGTCCTTCAGTGTCTTATCCTCTGAACACCACAGGATGGCGACTGTAACACACAAGCTGCAGAAAGTACACTTCCCCTCTAAACTCACTGATACTTTTTTTTTTTTATCACATAAGCGAATAATCTCACATCCCGTTCGCTGTTCAGCTCTCTACTTCAGGCTGCGGCCACAGTAACGTTACACACGGCCGATCATTTGTTCGTGAAAATCTTGATGTTGATTTGGGGACAATGACATGACTGGTAAGCTAGCTAGTCTTGTTGTTAAACATACTGTCAAATTATATTTACTGTTTGTCAACCGTACGCAATGTTATCGACTTTGAATCTTGCTAGCATAGCGTTAGCTTTTTGGCTCACCGCTGAGCGGACTTAGAATATCTCCCGTTGCCAAGTCGTATCTCAGGTCCGTCCTATTTACTGGAGAGGTGAACAACGTTTCCGTTGCATAAGAACCTTACGGGAGGGTAATGGTTGTTCCAGGTATTAGTCAAACCCTCAGACCAGGGAAACTAAATTATTTCCTGTGAAAAACTTTATATTTTGATTGACCATGGTATAAGCGGGATAATGCCCTTCGAGGTGTCCATAATCAGGAATTAATGGACTTAGCAGAGGCAACCTTAGAACCGTCCTCTGCTGCGTGTCGGATGGTCCCCACGTCGTCCATTAATTGCTGATTATGGACACCTCGTTGGGCATTATCCCTTACATATAACATATTTGAGTTCCAGTGATCTTTTTGATCAGGATTTGACTGGGCACATTTGCTCAAGGTTGAGAACGCTGTGGTCTTGGACCAGCCTGGCTCTTCTTGGGGGTCGCAACTCGGAAAAACTGAGAACCACTGGTCTAGTATTGATGCTTCACAATGACACTTTTAGCATGCAATTTGTCTTTGAATCACCAGGGTTGCTAAAGCTGTAAAGTTGAGAAGAGCTGTGCCGGTTAAAATACAAACACTCCGTCAAATTGTAATAATCTGTTCTAAGTCAGAGTTCGCATTGACCGGTGTCGTCTTTTTCTAATAAAAAGGACACTATTGAGTTGTCATAGGTGTCAGATTCAGTTTTGATAATGAAACATAGTTTATTCTGATGTTTCTCACTAATGCAAGCGTGGAACAGTTGTAGCCATCTAAAATTGCATGTTATTCGCAGCAGGTGTAGCAAATATCCCTGTTTGTTCTCTAGGGAGAAAACTGCTAACCAGCTATACTGACACTGTAGTATGGCATCATGGGCAACACAGAAATTCCAGTTAAAGGGGCCCACACATCGCCAAGACTCAAACCAACAGCCAACTGCCTTCATCCGACCACTCCGTTGCCTCTCGTCTGACCCATTCGGCAGAAAAGTTGCATTGAAACGTACCGCCTCGACTACTGCCAGCTACACAGTAGCATGTACATTCTGCAATAAGTCTCCTTAACATCGGGTGGCGCTAGTCTCGTGCCAGTAATCCAAAACATGAAAACAGGAAATGACGTAACGGAGTGCAGACCATTGTCACTTCCGCCCCTCCCACATGTCGCACTGATTCGCTAGCACACCACCAATCAGAATGGTCATTGAACAGCTAGCACACAACCGATCAGAGTATCCGATGGCGTCCAATCCTCAAACCGCCAACTCTCTCAGACTTTGCAAGTTGAATCTGCCTTCCGTGCGTTTCCTAAAGCTTCCAACACAGCCAAACAGATTTGTTCCTGATCTCTCCGAGTCTCCCAAAACCTTTCAGATGTCCGATGTTTGGGCCAGTGTGTTCCTGCCTTAATAGCTCATAAATAGTTTAAGTGTATCTGGCTATCATCAATGAAAGCTGCACTTTAGAGCTCTGCATTGGGATTGGGATCCGCAGATACCATGGGACCAAATGCAACTCTTGCAGGAGTGGGTGGTTTTAACCTTTGCTGCGGGTGGGAGGGGGCTGTCAAAAACTAATCAACAGGTCATGGAATCGCGAGCTAACTAGGTTAACTAACTTTCCCACCAACTAATAAGCATGTGACAGCACTGGTAATCCACAGTAATCCACAGGTTCTCTATTAGCATTGACTTTAAATCTGAAGTATTATCAAAAGTGTGCTTTTGCTTTTTGCTTTGGCACCAAATCAAATGAGGGGGAGTGGACGTCAGTGTTTACAGGTGCGGGCAGGAGTAGAAACACACACTGAGGAAGTGGGCAGGAGGGGAACACACAGCACGCAGGGCGGGATGAAGAAACGAGGGGAATCCTGTCCATCCTCAGCTTTGTTTCCTCCCACAGACAACCCGGCTCACTGAGCAAACAACACGGGGAGGTGGGAGGCGGGTTAGCTTTCATTCAGCGGCCTCGGTCGCACAGTGATACGCTTGGAGACAGATCCACTCCCACTTTGTGTTTGGTGTTTATGCTTCAGCTGGAAGAGAATGGAAGAGCTGGAGGTGAATGAGGGAAAACAGAAAATTACACAACGATAAAAAAGATAGATGGAGAAACGATCACCTGTGTTCCTATCGACAGGTCATAAACCTCCATAGGACCATGAGGAAATACCTACGATAAGATGTTGCAAATTTGCATGTGTGTGTGTGTGTGTGTGTGGGTCAGCAGTGAGGCACAGCTGCATGTGTACACAATCCCGTGTCTGTAGCGGTCCTGGGTGTGTCTGTTTGTTTGCGGTGGGTGGGCTTTCCTCTGCAGATCAACTCCCTGACCCTCACAGCCCTGCTGGTGATGCCTGAGCACTCTTTAACACTGTTTTCTGCCGACGCAGAAGTAGCTCTCAGTCGTCCCGGTCAGCCTGTAGCTTTATTCCCCAACAGCCATGATCGAGTCCTGTCACGCTGTACAGCACGGACAACAGCAAAGCAGAAAGAAACAGTTCAGACTTCAGAGTCACAGTTAAGGCTGGTCGGTATCCAATTTTTGATACTGTCAAACTTTCCCCAGTATTACCACCAGCTGATCACAAATCACATTATATGGCTTTGACGGAGCCATAATTTTCCATCTTATGTCACATTAAAAATTTTAACATGTTAACTTTTAGATCTACTGCATTTAATTTACTTGTTTATTTTGTTAAAGTACTTTGAGCTGCATGCACTAGGTGTGAACGGTGCTATGCAAGTAAAGATTATTATTACATTTGTATTATTTTCACACAACAAAAAATTTGATACATGTTCTGCAGCATCAGCAGCAATCTAGTGGCTGATTGATTCTGAGATGGGCACACAGATTTGAAGCATTAACATGTCCAGCTGTCGCCTTCTTCATGCTAATCTTGGACATGGCGTTGTCGTGGTTTAACTGCTTTCCCTTGTCATTCGGTCGGAATGCAAAATGCTGCCAATTTGCAGCAATTTGCAGTTTTTGGGGGGACCAACTCACTTGTATGTGGGACCCTCCCCTGGTTGTACACTTCATTGTGCCCCGTACATGAGAGTAGATATAATTCACTCTCCCCTCTTTGTGACAACAAGTAGAAGAAACTAGTGGCACAGTGCCGACACTGTAGAATTTGACAAAGTGACTTTGACAGAGTCGGCTACTCATTTTAATTCGTTCAAACTTTCAGCACACACAACTTCAATTTGATACTGTACTTGGTAATTCTGGGGTAATCTGTCTACCTGACTTTTTTAGAGTTACCTTTTTAAAATGTACTGTGTCAGTACAGTTACAGTTAAAAAAAGGTTTTGATTAATTTTACTTCCCTAAAAAGTGACTGTTGAGGAAGAGATCTGTGGCTTAAGGCCCTCTGCAGGGAGGAGGGAAATGGTACGCGGGGACCTGGCCAATGTCCGTCTGTGTCAAACACATATATATATATACACTTATATTTGTCATAATACAACACAGGGTTGCATAACAAAATTAAAGATCCTGAAGGCAACGCGTTCATGCTAACACATGTACAGTTAAACACTGTCCATCACTCTTGACTTCGTGTGAGTCCACCTCTCCTCATGCAGCTGTAGTCCTGCACTCTGAGGCTCTGAACACAGACCGCCTGTCAAAGTAACAGCTTGATCCTGGATGGTTTGGTGCAAACAGGACTCGATGAAGATGTGCGCACAGCAGTCTGATTTCCCTTTACTGTTGACCAGTGTAAGTTCCATTCGTCCATTTGATTTCCCTGCGAGCAGACGTCGGCTCTGAGCGGCCTTAAACCAAAGCTGGGTGAGCTTGTCTCTTACACCGACTCTCTCCCCTCTCCCTCCTGCCACAGTGATCCTCTCACAGTCTCCTGCTCTTAATTCATACCCTGTGATTACTTCTCCAGTGCTGATTAACATATTTCTGTCATAGGCAACACGTATTTCAGCAATGCAGCTGAAAATCCAACAGTCGAATTAACACAAATGTAGTGAAAGTGACACTTCATCACAGATTAGCTAAAGACGACTCCTGAGTAAAGGACGTGTGCTGATTGTGCCTGTACATTGAAGCCTATCAGAAAAGAATCTGACTGATGGTGGTGATTAAAGTTTTTAGTGTGGGAAAAGCATAGCCCTGCCATAAACCGCCTGCTTTTAAAATGGAATTTGGTTTAACAGTCTGTCCGCTCAGAAAGACCCCGGCTAGCAGAGGGTGTTTTAAACTGAATAATTCACATACATTGAGCTGACCTACTGAGACAGAGGCAGCTTTGTTACGACAATGTAATGAGTTAACAGTAATGTTACATTGGTCAGTCAACAGAAATACATGACGTGGAGATTGAATGTCACTTGTTAACTGCTACATTACAAGCCACATAATCAAAACTATGAATGAAGTGCTGAGATGAGATAAAATGGTGAGGTTAGAGTTCACATCACATACAGAAAATGATACTAAACAGTGAAAGTGAAATGTAGATAACATAATCACATGAAAAGTACATAATAAGAATCTTTGGGAAATTATATTATAATAATCTAGAAATAATTTCCATAAGTAATAAGGATGGATATGATACGATTATGTCTTTAATACTCCCCCTATCCACTCTGACCCAGTCTGCGTGGAGGGTCAGCCACGAAAACATGCATTCCAAACCAAATAGTAGCCGTCCAACATCAGGTCTGCATGGATGCAGGCTTACAACCACACTCCTCTTGTTCTTCTCATGCAGCCCAGATTCCCTGTGGCACATTGCTGCCTCCCGCAGGATGCGATGCAATTTGAATCTGTGTTTGTGCATTTATTTCCAGTGACAAGTATTAACTTCCTGTACCTTAAATAGACATTTGATGGGCTATTTTTGTGAGTTTTTATTCATTTAATCAATAATGTTTCCTTTCACATGCTCAGTATTCTTTTTTGTCTTCCCCACTCCCCTCCCTCAGAGCCGCGAGGGTGACTTCACTCATGGGGCTTTTCTGAGCACATGTGCTGACTCAGCTTGATTCGGTTTGACTCAGCATATCAGCCCAGCACAGCAGGGGTTTGCGTTTCCGAAATTTGCATTTCCATTTCAACAGGGCTACCTGCCTGAAGGTGTGTCTTTGACTAATTGCGTGCTGTCTTGAGTAGTGGTCAAAGGAGAAACTGGAAATAATCTTCCTCCCTGCACAATCGAAGCTCCTCTACTTTGGTAATGAACGGGTTTAATTTCCTGAATTCTTCACAATAAAAGCCCCCTGTTACCTAGTTATTTAAATGCTTTTATTGTGAAGCAGCACAATCTGTGAATCTCGGGTTTCAACCAACGGTAACTTTACACATCTCCTGAAACAGCTGAAGGCCAACATGATGGATCAGTAAAATAGTGAAACTGAGACTGAAAAACGCCTTCTCTCTGGTCTGATGCACAGACACGAGCTAAGTCTTGCAGCACAGGCTTGTTTGAGAAGGAGACGGGAGGTTGTCAGGACCTCGTGGGCTGTGCGGCACACCTCGCTAGGGTAAGGCTGCATTTACACCGAATCCGGTGGCGAGGCAAAACGCTGCAGGTTGGTGCGGTTGCGTGGGAGTGTCACTCCATGGTCCGTGTGTGACGTGTTGGGGACCCCCCGCTACAGATTGAAGCTGCTATGTTGTCATGCTACAGGCATGCTGGTCCTACTAGTGATCTTTTGTCCTCATCGACGGGTTAAGAATAACAGTAAACACCCAGGATGAGGCGGATCATTACTGTGTGTTTTAAACTGAGGCCAAAGACCAAACCGAGTGAACACAAGTGGAATATAGCGCTACACAAAGAACTGTCCGTTGTGTTCCCTCTGTAGCAGTTAGCCAGGCTAAACATCATCCCCTGCTACTGACCCGCTCTGCTCTGTTTATGATATCCGGTCATGTCTCTGCCACAGTAGGCTGAACATGCCGGTCCTACAGTGATCTTCTGAATCCACGGATGTGTTTTAGTAGTGTACAATGCCAAACAGCGAATATTTAAGACACATTACACTCCATTGTGGCTTCAGTCATTGTCTGATCGCCAGCTTATGTGATTGGCCTCGGGCTGTTTTTTGGGGGGGAACCACCTGCGGCACCCTCTACCGCTGCCAAAACGGACTACCCTCGTTCACATTAATGGGAAAACCTGTGTTTTCGCCGCAACGACAGGTACAATGGGAATTCATGGCCAAAAGTGTCAATAGAAAAGCCTCAGGATTTTATTGGGGGTTCGCGACTCAGAAAGGTTGAGATTGTTGAGGTTGAGTTAGCTCAAACTACCGCTCTAAGTTCAGTTCTGCAACTAGGACATCATATGGATTTCCCAGAGACCCCCTTTTTTAAGATAGGACACCTTGAATTTCCAGCAATTATTATTCTTTATTGTGCAAATTTTTTAAAGCTTTCTAAACCCTAGAAAACCTTCTTTTTTTTAAGGTGCATGTAAAGTGTAATGTAATGTCTGCTGGATGGGCCAGCAATGGTTGAGGGCATTAAACAAGATATGCACCAGTGGTTTTATAATCAGTCAGAGTTTCTTTGGTTGTATATGTAGCAGTAATAACATAGATAAGTCAATTAGAGAAGCACAATTAAGACAAATAAACACACAACCAATTTACAAGTCCTTGCGATCTTCATTTCTACAATAACCTTTCAAACATAAAACTGAAATGTGAAAAGAAAGAAGCAGTTCCATTTAGAGTAAGATGATTCAAAATTCAACCTTTATTTAAAGTGTGGTCATTGGTAAAATCAAGAATTATTGATAGTGACTGAAATGAAATGATTAATTGGGTCAACTTTTTAAACTATATTGCATGTGCTTTGTGAGCAAATTTAACTTGTGTCTACGGACCATCCTTAAGTCTACACACACTTATACTCCAGGATGTCTCAGCTATGATCGATGATGTTTCCATGAGTGTGTGTTTGTGTGTAAGCAAACATGCCTGCCTGCTTGAGTGTGCTGCCTGGAGAGCAATTGTGCAGGTGTACCTTTTTACCACTTGGGGGAAACACTGAATCCTTGTTTCAGTCCTTGTCTTTGAGCTAGGTGCCTTATCATATTCCACAGGCTCTCCAGCCACAACAATATAAGCATGACTCTCGTAATCCATGGTTCTAATCTCAACCCAGGGGTCCTTGGAACTGCACTTGTTTTTGATAGATAACTTCAAGCACAATCAAAACACATTGGTCATGTTTCAAGTGACACTAATACCCCTTTCACACTGGCCAAAAAACAGACAATAATGAATCAAATGTAGTAATATCTTTCTGTCAGGCAGCGCTTGAACCTCTTTCGGTCGGCGCTGAGTTTTAAGAGACTTAAGTTAAAGATTTAGTAACTGTTGCTTGCTGCTTCCGTGTGGTCGGACCCTGCGTGATCAGCTGCCACTGAGCATGTGCAGCTTATCAGAGATCAGAAAGAAGCAAGATGGCTCGCTCACAAGCAACTCCTGTCCCAGCTCCGAAGTAAAATTGTGTCTAACAGAATTGCTGATCAGTTCATTGCCAGGTTTACCCGCATTTAAGAAAACCTGCGTCTACAAGGTAATTTCATAATCAGTGTGAGGGCCTATAGGATTAAGCTATTTGCAACTGTTATTTCATTTGGTAGTATTAATAATGATTATGGTTAAAGAATGCCGTTTATTAAGCACGCTTCATTTTCACTCCTTTGTCTTAAACTATGAAGTACAGAAACTAAAAATGGTCAAAATCTTTCATTTGCTGATTTCATTAACTTTCCCCCCAACTTTGTACAACGCTTATTAGAGTTATTAGGGTAATCCCCGCAACAGTGATTTGCAATTGGATGATACGTTCGCTCAGCGAAGTCGCGACTCTTCTCTGTTTTGGCGCCTCAGCGGTGGAACGAGCTCCTGACCGATGTCAGGACAGCGGAGTCACTCACTTTCTTCTGCAAAAGACTCATTTGTTCAGAAAATTAAAAATTGTTTCTATTTTTTCTTTTTTACTCTATCGACGGTGATGTGTCGTGGTTTCTTTCTTGTAGTTATTGTAAGTCGCTTTGGACAAAAGGGTCCGCTAAATGTAAATGTAAATGTAAATACGTGGACTGGTAGACAGTTTCGTACACAACAGAACTCTGGGAGGACTGTGTGGATGGACAGATGGTGAGAAAAGAGGAGGAGTGAGAGAGTCGGCAGTATCCGTTCGCTGCTGACTGCTCTCTTGTGTTTGCGTGTTAATGCTTGTTCGGAGACACACACTCCACATTCCTCTACGAACCTCTCAGTGTCAGCAGACCTTTGTGTGTGTGTGTGTGTGTGTGTGTGTGTGTGTGTGTGTGTGTGTGTGTGATGATTACACATTGCCTCTCTTCTCAAATATCTTACTCATAACATTTAACTGAAATCATTAAATATGTTTTTTTAAGCAGGTTTATCAGATGACAGAAACACAGCACAGAGGAGGAGGGGTCGGTGGCAGTAACACACCTCAGGGTGGCCTGCAGGTCCTGGTTAGCTCTCTCAGTCTGACCATGGGTCTGGGGATAAAAGCCAGAGGATAAGCTGACTATAGCACCAAGAGCTAGACACCTTCAGCAGCCCTTGGCTAAAAACACAGTGAACAATGAAGGAGGAAACCGTCTTCTTCCCCAGTTCTCAGGCATACGGCTTTGGGTCGGGAACATATGACCCTCTGGACTCAGTTGATGCAGGAGAAGCAGGTGGACTGGGTTAAGTAGTTGGAACAGAGTGATTTGGTTTACTAGAGCTTGATCGCTGTCTGACAGAGTCCGGTCTTGTTGTCCCAGTAGTGATCCCCAATCGGAGAGTGCTCGGTAGATCTCTGCTGAATCCGGTTCCATGGCTGACGAGTTCGTACTGTTGCCTTGTCAAAGTTGTGGACCCAAAAAGCAGAACACGGATAAAGTTGAGTTTAAGGTTTGATTTTATCGTAGAACGGTTCTGAAGTAGAGAGATTCTTCTGGCAGGAAGACTGGTTGAAGGGGGGCTGACGAGGACCGCAGATGAAAAGTGGACCACGTAGGTGAACTGACAAACACTGCAGTGAGGAGACCAGGGAGATATAATTTTGAACTTTGATTAGTGGATGAGTTGCAGCTGTGCGAGATAATTGGCAGCAGCAGGCAGCCAGACGCACAAACACTCAGGGAGAAGACATACACAAAGACAGGGAGTCCACCGGGAACAAGAGGGAGGAGGAAACACCAAGAAACACAAGGAAGAGGGTTAGAAAGAGTCCAGCTTGCTCTCCTGGCTGCATCCTGCCGCCTCTCTGATCTTCCTCCAGCGTTTCTGTGTCCTTTTCTTGTCTTGTTCTAAAATATTGTAATGATTGACAGAAATTTTTTCCAAGTTTCGGGCACATTCAAACATGCACATGCAAGTGTACAGTACAGTACCAACCCCCCAAAGATAGGGCTCCCCCGACGGCCACAGTGTAATTCGAGCTAGTTTAGTGTGTGACATAAAAACTGTTGTAGAACATTGTTCTGATGTCGAGAAGACGCTGATAGCTGTGTGTCTGCTCTAACCTGTTAATGTAGATGCCGAAAGGAAAGCGAGACGTTCTGCCAAACACACTCGCTACTCACGCAGGCAGTGTGTCCGACTTGTAATCGTCTGTTTCCCCCTATATCTGTGTGAAATGTATTCCAGTTGCTGTGAGATGATCCGAAAAGCACTTCATTTGAAGCTTAGTGAGGCAATTCGGGGTACCTGCCCTCATCAGAAAAACCCTGAAGCTGCTTATTTCGACCCATATTTACATCTGTTGTTAACAGCAGCCTCTAGTGGCCATTGTAATGATTACAGCAGCAGTATAAAGAGCAACGAGGTTGCAAAGGGGGGTTGTGGATGGAGGGTCGGATCAAACAAGCACAGGGTTTTGACCCAGGAAACCGCTGCTTGTGTCCAGTGTGAATGTGAAAGTCAATAGTGAGACATTTTAACTCACTAACGTAGCAAAGTTATATCATCTAATTAACATTACAGATGTAGAGGTATGTAACGTAGGTACGTTTGTAACTGAAGTCATATAAGTAAGGTAGTTATTTTAAGCCAAACCAAAATGTTTTTCTAAACCTAACCAAGCAGTTTTCTTGCCTAAACCCAACCAAACTGCAAGTGTACGACAAAGGATGCTTCAGCGGCCATGTTGTTTTGGGAATGGTGATGTATGTGGCTTTGGGAGTGATTGCTGATCAACCTATTCAGTCGTTTAGGTATCAGGATGTGTCACATTCAGGTTGGCCATGGTGGATTTAATTGCTAATGCTCGGCAGAGACAAGTCTTACATCTAGTGTCGGAATGTTACTGTACATCTATTCAAGTGTTGTAATTTGGTACAATTTTGAGGTACTTGAGGTACTTAGCACTTCTACTCCACTGCATTTTAGAGGAAAATGTGCTTTATAGTTCGACAGCCGTGCAGAATACTTGTCAGGCTAAACATGCAATCTATTAACATGACGAAAAAGAAAACTCCTTATCAAGTAATTTCAGTCGTTGATATAACATTGGGTTATTACTCTTGTAATAATTCTGTTGCCAGTACTGCTGGTCTTCTTATTATTTCATTAATGTTTGATTTCTAGAAAATTTCAAACAGGTTTATTTTGAAAATGAATCACTGCACTGTAAGACTCAAAACACTAAAGAAGTTAAGAATAGCCATACCTCGCCCAAGTACAATAAGATTCTGCTCATACATTGTTACATTAGTGGTGATTATTTTATAATATGCTGCATATCACTCAGTACAGTGGCCATTCTGTAAGTGCTACTACCACTACTTAAAATATTTGGTAAGTGGAAACATCATGGAGTCGTGCAGGGGAGGTTCATTGAGCAGCTATGTTTCTGAAGTGTGGGACGAAGATGTGGGATAGGAATGCGTCTGAGAGTTGTACAATGTGTTCAGTGTTCAGCACCAAAGTCATTCATGGGAAGAAATGAAGAACAGCAGGCGAACACGGAACGTGTTTAAATCCATCACCACAGCAGCACTATCCAGTTATTGGAAAAACAAAGTTCAGTATACATTAGAAACTGCAAAATGTTCATTTTTCCATTTCAACATAAATAAAAAGGCAGTAGATCTGACATAAATCTCAGAAATTAGGTTCCCACCACCATGTTTGACAGCGGGGATGGTGTTGAAGGGTTGAAGGCTTCTCCTTTTTTACGCAAAAATTAAAGATACATCATTGTGGCCAAACAATTCAATTTTTGTTTCATCTGACCATAAAACAGAAGACCAGAAGTCTTCTTCTTTGTCTAGATGAGCATTTGCAAAGGCCAAGCGGGCTTTTGTGTGTCTTATCTGGACGAAGTGGCTTCCTCCTTGGTCTGCGCCCGTGGAACCCAGCAGTTCCAGTTGCCACCAGCAGAGCCCAGATTCACCAGGATGGCCTTGGTGGTGATCCTTGGATTCTTTTTCACCTCGCTCACCATCCTCCTGGCCAGCACAGGTGTCACTTTTGGCTTCCGACCACGTCCTCTGAGATTTTCCACAGTGCGGAATGTCTTGTATTTCTTAATAATACTTTGCACTGTAGCCACTGGAACATGAAAACATTTAGATATGGCCTTATAGCCCTTTCCTGACTTGTGAGCAGCCACAGGTCCTGAGTGAGCTCCTTTGTCTTCGCCATGACTGTCCACAAACCAACTGCAGACAGCTGCTGTTTTTCACCTGTTGAGTTGATTAAAACAGCTGTTCCCAATGACTCAGGGTAATTAGGATGCTTTAGAACAGCTTGGACTGTTTGGAGTGGTATAGAACTTTGGATTTTCCCATAGACTGTGACAGTTTGCAAAGGGTATGAATCATTTTGGACATGCCATTTTTTGTTCAAATGTAAACAAAAGCTGAGAAATAATTGTTTCCAAAATGGTGCCTCTTGTACATCGTCTTATGATCTTTTGGGAGAAGCCTGTGCCATTTCCGGTCAAAACTTGCTGGTTGAATAAAAGTAAGTTTAAGTCAAAATTTCGGGCTTGACTATAAGTCCTGCTATCACAGGCAACTGGATTTGTTTCAGTTTCTTGAAGACATTTCCCCTCTCTTCCTCTTCGATTCAGAATAACCATGACCTGGATGACTAAGACTCCTCATTAATATGCACGTAGGGTAATATACATACAGTACCATCCTTGCCATCTCGCAGTATGTGTTGTTGAGTAATCAGGAGAGATCTAACCAGGAAACAGTTACTCTCACATGCCAGGAAATGCATCATCCTCTGACACACACACACACACACAAAGTGCCACGCCTCTACACACACACACACACACACACAGGCAGTGATATGACATCCTGCCCAGTTGGACATGTGTCACTGCTGACTGCTGTGCCTCCCTCCGTACCAGGTAAAGAACAGATCTCTCCTTCCTGTTTATCTGCCCTTTTAAACAGCCTGTAACTGAGCCACCGTCCTCTGTGTTCAGACGGCTGGGTCTTTTCCACGTGCTGCTGTACTCTGTTAGGGGGCACTGGTCGTTTCTTTGGTGAAAGCGTTTCGAGGTCAGCACCTCAGATCTGAACATGTGAAAACTAGTCTGCAGGCTCGTCAGCTGTGAGTGTGTTGGCACCTCGGCTAACGGAACAGAGAGCAGAGCCTGGTGATAACGTTTGAACTGAAATGCAGACAGAAATGAAACAATATTGGAAGTACGGGTGTGACAGACAGGACTTTTTACTATTTTGTAATGCTTCTCATATTCAGATTAATAATATCTAATAACGTAATTTTAAGGCACTGTATAGTAATGAGTATTTTGGGGTTACGCTTCTTATTGTGCAATGAAGACACTAGTTTTACGAATAAGGCTCGAGACCAGCTGTAGTTTTTCTCAAACATTACTCAAACAGGAGGAAGTAGTGTGCGGAACACTGGATTAATACATATTGCAATGAATCAGTAACTTCTTTTAAATCACTTGTACAGACCTGCTTTTACGTGGGTTAGGGTTAGTCACCCTTCTGAAATCGATTTGTGTTCTTTCTATCCTTTAATTCATTTCACTGTTCTTAATCTCTTTAGAGTCTGTCTGTTTATCTATCTGTTTCTGATTCCTCTTTTTTGATACCTTCTCATTGGCCTTTATGGATTGTGTTCCTTTATTTGCACTGCTTTTTGGGATTTTGCCTGTTTTATTCCTTTTACTTTTAATTACTCATATTGATGTTTTGGTTGCCGTCTTGTTTTAACTTGTCCTCGGACTAGGACTCTTTGGTTGGCTTGATTCTTGTGTGTTTGTTCTGTTATATTGTCTTCCTGAGTTCCCTGCTTTTGCTTGTCTGTCAGAGCACTTTCACAGCAAATTCTGCTTTTCAAGGTGTAATGTAGAATCGACCTCTATCTACAAAGTGCCTTTCGTACATGTTGGTGCAATTCAAAGTGCTTTACAGATGACTGATAAGATTATAATGAATTAAGTGTAACAATAGTACTAATCAAGTAGATTAAGAGAAACAGAATAATAAAATAAAAATGTACTTTACTGGCACTCAGTAAAGTTCATACATCCCTGGAGGCCCAACAGTCCCTTGGCAAGGTAACAGTATTATTGGGAGTGAGCCTCACTGATTACTGTACCAAACCACAAATGTATAACTTTAATCATTCATTTGACTGAAGCTGGATCATATGTTATGGAGACAATGTTTTCCCTCTAATGTCCCCTATTTGCATTGCCTGATCCCTCAGTGATTTATAGAATTCCCTGATCAACAGATGCTTTTCTAGATGCTAAGATAACCAGCTGAGGGCACCTAACTGTACAGAGCTCCGAGTGAGCATGGCCGGTGTTGGCATGGAAGACAAACTCCAACCAACTTCCAGTTTGACAACAGAGAATCCAGATTTGAGGTGGTTTACACACATGAGACTTCAGAGTAGGGTTAGTCCATCGTTGGTTTGGACCTCCTCATGGGACTGTAACAAGTCAAAAAGGACAAATATCCAATATCACTAGACATTTCCTTCAGGTCACGTCCAAGTGACGCTTTGCCTTTTAAGAGTGTTTCTGTTCTTACAGAAAGCTGAGCTTCCTGTTCCTGTGTTACATCAACTTGGCTTCTGTGTGACGGTTGAAACAGATTTTATTATCGCTGATTGTGTTTTGGTTCGTCTGTTCTTGTTCAGTCAGCTGATTTATAAACTGAACACTGATGCGATACAAATATCATGTAATCTGATCACTGATTCACGCTCACCACGTCGCTGATCTATTTTAAAAACTGTTATAACCTTTTTATAAATTAAATTGAAATGATCCTGATCAATATTGAGTTGTTCCATCCATCAGAATCAGAATCAGAATTCCTTTATTTGTCCCACAAATGGGAAATTTCTGTGTCACAGCAGCCAAAGGACAGTAATATTACAAAAAACAATAATGATAGATAGATAGATAGATAGATAGATAGATAGATAGATAGATAGATAGATAGATAGATAGATAGATAGATAGCAGTAATGACAGCTTGTCCATCATCCTGCTCTCTCCCACCACCTGCACTGGGTCAGTAGGGCATCCCAGGATGGAGCTGGCCTTCTTTATAAGTTCATCCTGCTTCCTCAGCAGATGAGTCTGCTCTGACCTTTCTTACATGTCACTGCAGTGTGATCAGTCCAGTCCAGCTTATTGTTCAGGTGAACTCCCAGGTACTTGTAAGATGTCACCGTCTTAATGTCCGTTCCCTGGATGTTCACCTGTGTGCAGGGTTGTCTGTGCCTGCAGAAATCCACCATCAGCTCTTTGGTCTTCCCGGCGTTGAGCTGGAGGTGGTTCCGCTGGCTCCATTAATCCACAGGACAAGAAAAACACATCTGTCAAAAGGGTGGTTCACTAGAGGCATACCTACCAACATTGGCTTGCGCCAACAAGGGGGTCAACCCTGGGTTTCTAGTGTTCATTGTACATGGTGCTGCACACCTAACATGCTCTGGAGCAGGTTATGTTCGAGATAACAGAGCATCACATTTAAAAGCACCGACCCATCAATTCTCTGGAAAATGGAGTCATGATTTATAGAAGATCCCTTGGAGCTCAATGCGTGGGTAGTGAGAGCTGTGCTTCCGTGTCGGAGGTTACCCTCATGTCTTCTATATTTCACTTTTTTCTGTTGGCTAGAACCAAGAATGTCAGAACCCTGCGATTCTGCTTTTTAAACCGATATCATCTGACAACAGAGACAGATTTAAGCATTAAAGCCTTGGATCTACTCGTCGTTTGTACGAGAGTACCACTTAGAATTGAGATTTATTAAGTTGATAAGATACTCGTGCTCTAATGATGGGGCAGTGATATTATAAGCCTATTAATTACACATTCACACATCACGCACTTTTTTTAAAATGTCCTCCCTAAAGGTGGCAGCTCTAACTGTTTTAGTATGGGTTACGTGTTGAACTTGTTCCTCTCTTTGTCAGATAGTTTGCCCTTGTTTAATATTTGCTCTGCTCCCATTAGTGAGATCACCGCTCATATGGAAGAAGTGATAGTAGTTTATCATACCAACAATACACTGTTTAGGATCCATTACTGTTTTAATGCCAAGGAGGTTCTCTCTCTCTGTTTGAACAGTAGACCAGAATATTTAAATCAATGGACATGACCATGTTAAATGAAAATAAGTGCCTGGTTGTCTTTGACACTCCCTGCATGCTGCCGAGCGTGAGTCATCATATTTACCACATATCTCAGGAATCACATGCAGTTTATTAATTATCTTAAATTGTGTTTCATGTGATTTGTCTAATCTAGTAATTTTCTTGGCATTATACAAAACTTTGCACCAGGTTCTGGTCATCTAGGTGAAAACCCAAGTCTCCTTCCCAGCTATTTTTAATATTCATTGCAGTCTTATCATTCAGAAGCAACTGGTCCTATATATAAGTCATCACTTTCTTATTAATAGCTGCTGCTTTTGTGATAAGACTATCAAGAATAGTAAGCTTTCTGCCACTTTTGTAATTTGGAGTAGAGTCTGAATAACTCCTGATTTGTAAGTAACGACAAAAGTGTATTCGAGAGAGGTTGAACTCTTCTTGTAGTTGCTGAAAAGACTTCTAGTGCTCACACTGATTTCTGTGATACCAGCAGCCTTCCAATCTCTAAACCCCACATCTACACAAGTCAGGGCTATTTGCAATGGGTGCTAAAAATGAATAGTCCAAAGCTTAGCTATATCATTATCCTTCATCTTGATTTGATGTAGCATCTTTTAAGAAGAACATTATAATTGCACATTTAATGTATGTATCAAAATATGACCATGAATGTTGAGTAAGGGGAGTGTGTGCGGACTGCCGAGGGTACCGGAGAGAAAATAGAGTCAACTGGAGAAACACAACCTGATGTCGAGTGGCATGGCTAAATGCTTGGCTTGCTTGCACATTTCTTTGGTTAAAGTTATGTTTTCACTTGTATTTACTCCCGGTTGTTAATTGCAAGTAAATGTGCTTTGTTTTTTTTATCTGTCTATGCGAATAAACCGTTACTTTAGACTCTGTAGACTCTGTGGGAATGCTAGTGGCTTAGCAGCATAGCAGCTTCTCCTTTGTTGTTTGATGGCAGTCGCCAAACTGCTTTGAGATGCATTGCCACCATCTTTCTGGACGAGCGGGCCTTTAAAGTTCACAACATTACATCACACGAACAGGCCGTGAAGTGACACTGCACTGCTTGCACACCACTGTCGATAAACCACAACTCCTGATTCTGCCTGAGCGAGGCCTCGCCGGCCACTTGGAACTGCAGTGTGGTGGCTGCAGAACTACTGACAGCTTAGCCACTGCTGGGTAAATGATTCTGACGGAGAGGAGGAGGTGGAGGAGGAGGAGGAGGATAGGGAGTGGGGGGGGGAGAGGAGGGGAGGCGTAGTCCTTACCCTCTCAGGGATTAGTGGAAGCTTCTTGGTCCATTTGCATGTGAATGGATCCTGGAGCTCCTTTTAGCCACCAACATCCCCCTCCCTCTCTCTCTCTTTTTGTTTCTCACCATTTTGCCGCTGCTCGCACTCCTCCTGACATCAGGGAGAACCGGGGAGAGGTAGAGAGGAGGTGAGAGAGGGAAAGGCACACTGAGGGAGAGAGTGCACTGCCATCACTGCGGCGGCGGACGAACCGTGCAGGAAGATTACTTTAGAAAGCAGACAGTTCTTCCATCCCGTGTTTTCAGAGAGTGCCTTCAGTGCCAACTAGGAAGCCACACAACAGGCCTTGTGAATCAGAGAAGGTAGGAATTTTTTTGGTTTCTCTGATCCCCTATGGTTATCGGTGGGATACGCTCAATCTCCTGGCCTAACAATGAGAGCTGACAGGACTGGTCCACTTTGGCGGTCAGGATGGGGGTCTGTGTGTGTGTGTGTGTGAGTGTTGGGGGTTAGAGAAGGGAGTCTGTAGCTTGGAAAGAACCAGCCTTGGCTGGCTCACTGCAAACTGTTGAATCAAACAGATCCTTAAAGTCAGTGCTGTTGCTCGAAACTGAAGTGCACTGTGGCTTTCAAGACGCGCAGAGTGTGCTTTAACTTCTCAGATACCAAACAGTGCTTAACACTTATCCAAATTCCATTGCAACTAACCATTATTTCCATTATTGATTCATTTGCAGGTTTTTTCTCTTGATAAATGAAATAATTATGTGCTTTAAAAAAGAAAAGTCACCCTCACCTTTTCCTACAGGCCAAAGTCATACCGTCATGTGTGTTGTGTCCAAACAACACCTCAAAACCCAAAGATAAGCAAAGGAGGAGGCAAAAAAAAGCAGCTTATCCTTTACTTTACACACTTTACACAATTGTCAACCAGCCATCAACTATTTAGCCTTTTGGTCACTTCATAATCCATTTTAATAATTGATCGAAATAGTTAAACATTAACTTTTTGTTAAACTAACTGATAAATCAACTAGTGGTCACAACAATTTTCAGATGCAACCATCTATGACACCGGTTAATTTCACTCTTGATAAACTCGTTTTAATGTGAAATTTTGCAGTGATACATTTAAGTATAGAATAATTAATTAATTCAAACTTTTATTCTAATTTCACTGGTTCCATTGCACAGCCTTTATAATACTATTCTCACCAAAATAATGTTGGGGCCAAGGTAACACTGTGACATCACTACAACAAAGATTAATTTGATTCTTATTTTACAGCACAGGGCCGTACAAAGACATGTAAGCCGTACCTCATTTATGTTACACAAGAAAATTGAGTGTTTTGGATGAGTTGATGAGTCTCATAGCCAGAGGAGTGAAGCTGCTGTGTAGTCTGGTGGTACGGCAGCAGATACTTCTGTATCTGTTGTCAGATGGCAGCAGGGTGAACAGATTGTTGCTGAGGTTGGTGTCATCTTTTAGTGATCTTTGAGCTCTGTGCAGATACAGTACATCACTTCACAGATATCACTGATGATTTATAAGAATTTGGTATTGGAATTTAGTCGTCTTATGTTTCCATAAGAAGGAAAGCCTTTTCAGTGTTTTCTTTCTTACCAGGATGGCGATGATTGAAGATGATAGCCCTTCTCAGACAGAGTTTCCGCAATAAGGCGACAGCGAAGGCTCACTGCTACGCCGCCTTTGTATTTTCACACTGAACCAAGCAGCAGCGTCATAAAGCTGCTCCGGTGGGTCATTTTCTTACAACATGCCACATCATAACCTTGAGATCTGTGTGGTTTGCTGTTATAATGTGTTGTGATTGAGATCCTGACTCACCATGCGTCATGGAAAGTGACAAAGATACGTTTTTTGATCTAAATTACATAATTCCATTATCGCCACCAGTAAATAGTAGTCCCTGTCTGGCTTTCACTGCAGCAGAGGGATGCTGTTTTCTGTTGAGAGGTTAACCGAAACCTCAGTCAGGGCAGACCGTCCTGGTGACTTTCTTTTCATAAGCTGCCAAAGACTGACTATAACAACAGAATAGTGGAAGACAACTACGACATTGTGAGTTTTTTGCTTGAAATCGCATCACATAATCATTGCCAGTAAACTGCAGGAGCCAGCTGGCTCTGGCAACAGATGCTGTTTTTCCAGGCAGAAGTGGGATCAAGAGTCTGTAGGACAGACAGGATGACAGCCACTTTTCCACAAAGAAATCTGTATTTTGTTCCTCATATAAGAAGACACTGCCAGTTACCACATTACTGTTGTTTGGTCCTGTAACTTTGCTTTGTGGGTTGAAGTGGGGGACATTTCTCTTTTATTTAATGAGTGAAGGATCTGTTTAGTTGTCAGACTGTGAATGCCATCAGGACATCTCACCCCTGTCCCGCCGCCTTTCATACAGACGTGGTCTCACCCCTGGTTGCAGACGGGGGGCGTTACTACTTCCCCTGGCGTATCAGAGGCAGAACAATACTGTCCCCCCATTCCGCCTCTGTAACTTTCATACAGATGGCGATGCGGAATATTGGTGCAATATTCCGACCTTGAAAAGGCAGTGTAGATGGGGCTCATGATCGGTTCTCTGTGATGTTAAACCAGAAGCTATTCACCAGATGTAGACGGGGTTTGCGTCTTTCCCTCCGTTCTTCTGAAATCAACAATCAGCTCCTTGGTTTTTGCCAATTTTGAGCAGTAGATTGTTCTCTGAGCACCACTCTGCAAGATTGTTGATATCTTCCTGATCTGAACTCTCATCTTTGAGATGGTAATATGGTCGATGATGGTTGTTGGCATACTTCACAATAGAGTTCTCTTGGTGTCTTGGAGTTCAGTAATGGATGTACAGTGTGAACAGGAGGGGGCTGAGCACACAGCCCTGGGGGCCTCAGGGGTTGAGTACTAACATAGAGGAGGTCAGTCCAATCTAAACTGCCTGGGGTCTGATTCATCAGGAAAGAGGAGCAGTCAGATGAGAGAATCAGACAGGTTCCAAGAAATTCTTCTGGTTAGCATAACATAATTGTAAGAGAAAATGGGCGGTGAAAAGTAAAATTGTTACCCAAAACATTATAAACATCCATCACTGTTTACAGACTGACATCCTGATTCAAATATGAGCTACTGTACTTAATGAAGTGAGCACACAGTTTCCCTGTGCAATGTCAGATCAGAAGTTGTGTTTTCCATTGTTTTTATGTATTTGAATCCCTATTCTTGATTATACTCTATGTCTTATTTTTCCCTCTTCATTTTCTGGAGCTGTGTAGTAGAGAACTGTGAACTTTTCAAG
The DNA here is from genome assembly GCA_039737535.1 of Lagodon rhomboides. Taxonomy (NCBI): domain Eukaryota; kingdom Metazoa; phylum Chordata; class Actinopteri; order Spariformes; family Sparidae; genus Lagodon; species Lagodon rhomboides. The sequence goes on from CM077807.1 coordinate 10,400,325, forward strand.
ACAGTTTGTGTTGTGCAACACTTGCATTGGAAAACTGTCTGTGGTTTCCTCTGACACATGTACAAGAGGAAGTCTGCTTTAGGCAAACTATGGTGCATTTATGAAATGTAACAGCATCTGCTCAGGAATTACACTGGACTGTTATGATCTTGGGCAACAGAGCTTCAGCTTGGTGATTCTACTGAGACTGAATACAGCAGGGGAACCTAGTGGTCTTGGCTGTTCCGTGTGGCATCGCTATGACAATCAGCTGAGATTACACTGAGGGATATAATTATAGTGTGGGTTCACACCTAAGCCATCGCTGACAAAATCTGAACGACTTGGGTATCTCATAGGCGGAACTCTGATTAGAGTGTCATTCAGACAGAAACATGATGTAATGTAATCTGCTTTGACTGCTAATGGTTGGTCAGCCAGTCAATCAGTAAGACCTTATATCATGCCTTTGAATACAGATAGATAGATAGATGGTTAGAGTCAGAGGAATTTCTTGATGGGGATAACACGAGTCTCTTGAAAAACCATACAACTAATCGTTAATGTATTATTCAGACGGCACCAACATGGAACACTAACTGTGACCATCATCGTGCAATATTGTTGACATGAAAGATGAGACCAAAATTTAGTTTGAAAGACAAACTTGACCAAAATCTGTCTTTATTTTTGTTGACAAAAAACAGCCGTCAAAATATTATAGACTGTTAAACTCCATCAGGACAACACCGAGAACACGCAAACAGTCAGTCCCATGTCAAATGACTCTGCAGTAGTCATTCGACTGATAAGCTTTAGCTCCGATCAGCGGTGACAAAAACACATTAGCCGTCTGGACACGCTAATGTTTGGCCATCAGACCCAATTCTATAGAGGTGTGTTGAAATTAAGGATGCTGGCTTGTTAATACTTTTCCATTCGTCTCTGTTCAAACAGTACCTGAACATCGATCAGTCTGCACCAATTTCCATAGAAAAGTGAACACCGTTAAAATGACGGTCACCTCCGTGTCAATACATGAGGCTTGCCAGCTGCCTGATACTCCTTTCATCATTAACTCTTTATGTCATCAAGTACTGTTATAATACTGTTTTACACATTCATAATAATTTCTACAATGTCACGTTCCGTATTGCAATGAATTGTAGGTAATTAAACCATTGAAGTCTGCAGCCCAAGCAGACTCTGGAAGTCTGCAGAAAGTCTTCTAGGGGACCCTTGCGGACTGGATGAATTGAATTTGGACAGCCCTTAAGACTTGCGCCTGCAAAGTCCACAAGTCTGCAAGTGCAGTGAAAACCGGACATTTGAATGCAGCCTGTATAGTTAGACAGTGTGTGTTAATGTGATTTGGAGTGGCTCTGAAGTTCCATACTTTCAAATTTTACCTTCCGTTTGCTTGTTTCTACAATCTTACCAACCCGAGTCAGTGTCGGTATAGTCAGGCAGTGAACGTTGATGTGTTTTGGAGAAATGTCTCTGAAGGAAAGTTTACCTACCCAAGGCTATAAGTAAGAAGTTCTTCAGTGTGGCCCGGGACACATGTGCGTACACACTGCTAAAAGAATGCGGCCCGGACTGAGTGATCGGACCTCAAATCATCCTCATCCTGGGCAAATTTGAGTGTGTCCATAGGTTCGAGCTACATGCCAATTATTTACCACCAAATTAGCCAAACGTATCTTACATATCAAATCACATCTTTATACAATATTTTTAGCACAGCATTGCAATAGCATTTAGTGTCACAATATGCATTTTCTTAAAAAAAAATACATTGTTCAGAGACTCAAATCAGACCTTAATGGTAAATGATCAACATTTGCCCTTAATGAAAACGCTTGCTTTGGTCATCTCAAATTGTGTGATGCACGTCTATGTAAAGGGGCACGCCACTGATTTAGTATTGTACCATCGTGAAGTTGGGGGAGTCGCAAGAGCCACGTTAACAGATAGTTGAAGAAAATAATGGTCAAAATCTACATTGCAGAGGTTCAGATATCCTGATTTTTAATACCTGGTGTGTAAGGTATGTTATATATCCACCGAATACATTTCCACCTGTGCTTTTATTCATATCATTTCTAAGAGGAAACATGTCTTGCTTGAGTAGAGCAGAGTTCAGTGTAGTGTAAAATGCAATTATACTTAAAATAGTCAGACCTGTGTGTGTCTCTCACTCTGCCCTCCTCCATACTGACTGATGAGGATTAGTTCTGTTCCTTCAAACGGTCGTACAGTTGGATATTTATAGCTGATTAAATTATGTGGACTAGCTCTAACCAATAGTCTTTGTGTGTGTGTGTGTGTGCATGCGTGCGTTCATGCGTGCGTCTGTGTGTGTGTGTGTGTGAATAAGGCCTAGTTAAATGGTACAGCTCATTGAGTCACGCAGAAACACATGTACTTAAATACTTCAGGCCAGTTTCAGGCAACCTTGTCAGTTGTATTTGAGAGTACTTGTTAGCCCATACCAACACATGGACATACATACACACACACACACACACACACACACTGTTTCAAGTTCTCAGGGGGATTGTCACTGCCGTCCAATCCTCTTACAGCACAGACCAGTCTACACACACATGGACTTACACAGAAAAGGGATGGGATATACTTCAACACGTACAGTATACGCCAGCTAGATCCTGAAAAGTGTGTGTGAACATGCCCACGTTAGCCTCAGAGAACCAGTAATAGTTCCTTGTGCTTGCATACAACTATTTATTCCTATACAAATATGACTTTTATAGTTCTGATGTTTTGCAATATGATTTTTGATGCATCACAATGTATGGAATCTGTGATTTTTCTATATTACTGTGCGCAGCTACTTTTTCATTGTGTAATTTTCCTTTTTATTTAGACGGTAATCAACGGTTTACAATGTAAAAGCTGCGTGTCGTACTAGCATCCGTGTGACCTGTCTCAGCAAAAACAAAACAGAAAATCCTTCAGCAGGGCTGAAATCGAAATAGTATCTGAAGCCGTTTCACACAGAGACTCTGCATTATCGCTGCAGCGGTGGGTCGCCAATTCTCCACCGTTGTTTGTTCACACAGAGTGGACTGTGTGTTTTTATTCAAGGTGTTTCCCCCGGTGTCCTCCTGTCAATCTAAACATCAACCTGCTGACTGTTCATAACCATATAGATGCTGTTATAATGTGTTGTGATTGAGATCCTGACCCACCAAACATCCTGGAAAGTGTCAAAGTTAAGTTTTTCGCTCTAAATTACATAATTACATAATCGGCCATCAGTAAACTGGACGCTGTCTGACTCTATCACTCGCAGGGATGGAGGCTGTTTTCTGGGGGAAAGTTCACTGAAGTCTCTGTCTGGAGGGCTGACGGTCGCTGTGATTTTTTTCAAGGAGTCCAATCTTTATGCTCCCTAGCAAAGTCAAACCTTTCTTTCTGATTAGCCTCACTGATAAGTGGTTTTCTTAAGGCTACACGGCTGTTTAGTCCCAATCCCTTGAGTTAATAATAATAATAATAATAATAATAATAACTTAGATTTATATAGCGCCTTTCAGGACACCCAAGGTCGCTTTACAGAAAAAATACACATAAAGAGCAGCAATGCACACAACACAGAACATTAAATACAAACAACCAGGATTAACAGTCAACAGTCAAAAGCCTGCCGGAACAGGTGCCTCTTTAGCAACGATTTGAAGCTGTCGAACGATTCTGCTTGCCACAAATTCAGTGGGAGCGAGTTCCACAGAGTAGGAGCTGCCACACTGAAGGCCCTGCTCCCGAAAGTGCGTCGGCTAGTGCGGGGGATGTCGAGGAGACCCAGGTCAGCTGACCGCAGGTTCCGTGAGGGCTGGTGAACGTGAAGGAGATCGGTGAGATATTGAGGGGCAAGCGCATGTAAAGATTTGTAGGTTAGGAGGAGAAGTTTGAAGGTTATCCGATATTTGATGGGGAGCCAGTGCAGCTGTTTGAGGGTAGGGGTGATGTGATGCCAAGGTTTAGTGCGGGTGAGAACCCTGGCAGCAGAGTTTTGTACATGTTGAAGCCGGTCCAGTGTTTTATTGGTGACGCCATGGAGGATGGCATTGCAATAGTCCAGGCGTGAAGTGACGAAGGCGTGTATAAGGGTTTCAGCAACAGAGTCGGGGAGTGTTGGTCGGAGTCTGGAAACATTCCTGAGGTGGAAAAAGGCAGATTTGGTGACGGATTTGATGTGCGAGTTCCCCTCGCCTTGTGCATGTGGAAATGCTCTCACTTTTACTATTACAAATACCTGTGAGTTCTACTGTTGACTTTTTACGATTTGATTTCACCAAACGTTGAAGTGATCTCTGATCACGATCAATTAAGATGTTCTCTCCGACCACATTTCTTCCTGGAAGATGATGGTTCCCCACTATCCTTCTGAGTTTAAATAATGCGTTGGACAGTTCTGAACCCAATTTTAGTAGTTTCAGTAATCTCCTGAGTTGTTTTCTTTGCTTGGTGCAGGGCAATAATTTCACCCTTCTGACACAGAGTAACGTCTTTTCCAAGACCACAGGATACGTCTCCTGACAGGTTGTTTAAGACATGAGAAGCTACTCGATGCATCAGTTAGGGTTAGATAACTTGTTACCAGCTGAAACATGTTAATCACTGCAGTAATTATCCAATGGAATGCTCTTGGTGGTGATTTTCTTTTTGGCCAGGCGGTGTATATAAGCACTTAAAATGATGTAGATACAGTACATATTCATGAATCAATAAATAAATGGACATTCCAAACTTTAAAAGGAGGTGATATTTAAAGCTTGTTGTACTCTGTCAGCAGTTCCATCGGGGTGCCTTTTAAAGTCCCACTCCAGTGTGTTTTGGTATTTTTATGATCCATCCTGACAATGTTTTATCATTTTTGACAAATAACTTTTGTGCAAAATAAGCTTTCGCTACAATGTACCAGACTACATGAGACTCTGGGTCAGTAATGTGCAGGTCACAGTCTGTCCTTGAATAACTCTGCAGCTCCTTTATACCCCAAGAAGGCCTCATGTTTAAGTGACAGCTATTGCTATCATGCTAATATCCATGCTATTTGAGTCTGTACTAAAATCCATTCTATTACTATCCAATCTAATGATGATAATAATGCTGAAATGGCAGTTTGGTAGTGATGGTGTAACATCCAACTATTAACCGCTGCCCATTTTGGGTTTGAGAAAGAACAAATCTAATATTTGGTTAAATGGCTCTCGGCCATTTTCACCTCGATTAGGTGCTTTTGATAACAGCCCACAAGGTTTCTGCAGGCCTCCTGATGAATTTTTAGCCACTCTTCTTGACAGAATCTGTGAAGTTCAACCACATTGATTGGCTTCCTGGCATGGACTTCAGCATGGTCAACATCTACTTGATGGGGTTCAACAGGGCTTGCGAAGGCAATTCTAAAACGTCAATTCTAGCCTGATTTAGCGTGTGTTTGGGATCATTGTCTTGTTCAAACACCCTACTGCACCCAAGAGCCAGTCTTCTGCTGATGATTTTAGGTTTTCCTGCATTATTCCTCTTACTTTCTTTAGAGCAGCAGATCCACTGACAGCAGAACAGTGTAGTAGTAGTAATACTACCAGCACCATGTTCAACAGTAGGTGTGGTGTTCTGGGGTTAAAGGCCTCACCGTCTCTCCTCCAAACATATTGCTGCTCATTGTGTGCAAACACCTCAGTTTTTTGTTTCATCTGACCACAGAGAGTTTTCTTCTTTGAGGTTTTGTCTTTGTTCATGTGGTAAGTTGTGAACTTTAGTCGAGCTTTAAGGTGTCATGTCTGGATCAAGTGCTACTTCCTTGCAAAGCAGCCTCTCAGCTCATGTTGACACTTGACTGTGGACACTGACAGCTGTCTTCCAGCAGCTTCTAATTCATTGCAGACTTGCTTTTTGGTGGTTTTTTGGTTGACTCTTGACCATCCTGACCAGTTTCCTCTCAGCAGCAGGTGATAGTTTGTGTTTTCTTCCTGATGGTGGCAGTGACACAACTGTCAGTTGATCTTGGGACCTGTAACTGCTTTAAAAACGGCTCCAAGTGACTCTACTGACTTGTTCAAATCAGTAATGTGCTCTTCCAGATCAATGCTGAGCTCTTTAGACTTTCCCATTGTTGTGTTTGTGGCTGAGTCTAGCTTACCACCTAAACTTATAAAAGGTGTTGGCTGTTCTTCTCTCTGTTGATGAAAAGAATTGTTGCTGTCGGCTGACATTATAAGTGTGTGTTCACACCTGCAATCAGACGCAAAACCTTTGTGCTGCAATATCATTGCGAGTGATGAGCGATTAATGGTACAATCAGTGGCTGCAATCCGTTCTTTGTGGTTTAGCCCTCAGTATGTCTTTGTATTTTCAATGTTAGTCAGCAACTACCTGTGTGATGTTTAGCTGAACACAGTGCACAGAGCTGTTAGGACCGTGCGACAGTGACGGTATGCATCAGTTGCACCTTCATGCTGCAGAATTGCCACCCAGCTCATGTGTGTTTTGACCCAACAACACAAAGATGGTCAGTTGAATGACAAATCGACTACAGACACAGTTTTCAAAAAAGTTTGAGACTGAGTGAAACTCTGTCCAACTTCATCCTCCAAGCTGATGTGCATTGATCTTCACAAGTGATGTGTAAATATTTTTCATTAGTTCATTCCATGCCATAATACCAGTGATGTTTCTAGACACACACCTGCACAGCACATCCTCCAAAACCACAACTAGTGTGTTTTCCACCATAGAGCGTTGACAAGTTTACTTTTTTTAAAAATTGCAAGATGACTGATGATGATTTTTGAATCTGCAGAAACTACTGGAGAGGTGGAGACAGCCCCGCTGACCCCGATGGATGAGGGACAGGTGAAGGAGAGGAGCATCATGAGACAGGAGCAGGGGGATGATGGGAAAAGCCAAGTACAGCCGGCCAGCATGGACACCCAGAATTCCGTGACGGAAAAAGAGAACAGTGTCGGGGCGCACACAGAGCCGGAGGAGAAGAGGAAGGAGAAGGGAATGGAGGAGGGCGAGATGGAGAAAGAGATGGAGCTGGAGGCGGAGGTGAAAGTGGAGCTCTGCCAGTCCGGGCCGGGCCTGCAGATGAGCTTCATCCGGGGCACGGACCTGTTCGGGTACGTCGGCATTGAGGCGGTGCTGGACCAGATGAGGAGCAAGACCATGAAGGCCGGCTTCGAGTTCAACATCATGGTGGTCGGTGAGTCTCAAGACAAACCTGTGTGTGTGTGTGTGTGTGTGTGTGTAACGACGTGGGCCCGACGGGTCTCTTCCTCATTAAGATAATGTATTTGGCTCTGCATTTCCATTGGAGGAGGAAGTACGATTATGCGAGGAGGAAGTGGTTTTGAGCGCTGGGCTGTGTGTGCGCTCCTTCCTGTCACATACACAAAGAGGTGATATACACTTCCCCCGCTGTTTGAAAACAGGAAGCGTCCCGTCGCTAATCGTTAATGACTCGAGTGTGCTGATGTTTACTTTGTGTTCATCGCAAGTTTATCTGCAAATGATATTGATGAATATGCCTATCGGTGTCAACCCATGTGGACACACACACATGCTTAAACGCAGACTTTCATGTTGGATCTGACATACAGTGACATCTGGGGTGCTGGTCTCACTGGGTCTTTCAGTTTTCCATGTTCATTGTGAATTGAGAGATCTTGAATTATTGTCCAACAAGCAGAGATGAGTGCAGCCTGCTGCTTTACATAACAAGTCCCATGAGAGAGGGGTTCTAGCTGAGAGGAAAGGGATGTTTGACAGATTAATTTTGAGTGTTTGTCAGGCAGTTAACACAGGTCGTGCCCAGAGCTGCGCAGACTGGAGCTAGTGTTGTACTCTTTTCTGTATCGCCTTCCACACTGTCATTGATATTGTCCAAAATGAAGTGTTGGTAACAAACAATCACCATCGCCTGGGTGCCACCCCTCACGTATACCAAATGGAGTATTTCCAGTAGGTGAGAACACTTCTGACACAGTCAGTCACCCTGTTGTGTGTACATTTAAGGGCAACTCCATGTAATGTCCAGATCTGATTCTCAGGACATCGCCAGAGTTTCTATGTGAAAACAGTTTTGGCTTGTCTCGTTCGCATAACACATCTTTCCACTACAACAGCTTAAACAAACCTGTGTTTTATTTATTCTAACTGTATTTTGAACAGAGTTTACTGTTTTGGTGTCAGTGCTGAGATGTGTCAAGTCTCTGTTTTTACTGTGTCTGCAGGTCAGAGCGGTCTGGGCAAGTCCACGCTGGTCAACACCCTGTTCAAGTCCAAAGTCAGCAGGAAGTCCTGCACGCCCAACTATGAAGAGAAGATCTCCAAAACGGTCAAGCTGCAGACGGTCAGCCATGGTGAGTCCACACACACACACACACACACACACACAAACAAACCTGCAAATTTATATTGACGGGCAAGGAGGTCACTTCTTCCCTTTTGAGAGCCTCAGTAATAATAATATTACTTTCCATGTGTTTGTGGGTGGGTGTGTGTGTGTGTGTGTGTGTGTGTGTGTGTGTGTGTGTGTTTGTGTGTGTGTGAGTGTTTGACACCATTTATGGAAAAAGCTAAACTGTGGTCTTTGTCCCAGTCACGCTGTCTTCCTCCGTGGTTACTTTCATTCGGGCGAGGGGTCAGAGCGGGGGACGGAGCAGCAGCGAGCTCACACATCCTACTTTCACATCACCGTTCCTTTTAGGTCTTGACTCGTGACAGGAATCCGAGCTTGGTCTTGTAAATGCTTTCATAAAAGCATTTTCTAGTTTTAAAAGGTGTTGCGTATCTGCTTTCAGATGTGCTTCTCTCACCTGCAGTGCACACATTGATTAACTGCAAAGAGATTTTGCATTTTACAGTTTGTGCCGTGGTATTCTTCATTTCAATCTTCAGTTGTATTAGGTCATTATGGACAATGTCGTACAGCTAACACATGGTAATATTGGATGGTTACGTAACTGTGGGGGCGGCCATGCCAACCTGGGAAAAAAACATTGCATGTCATAGAAGCTGGTGGTCTTGGTGGATGCTAATGCATATTAGAGTTTATGTCCACTGATGGCAGTGACAGCAAGAGAAACAGAGATTTAATGTGGTTGGTGGTTTCCATGTGAAAAGGTGTTGAGGTTTTCAGACAATTTTAAACTTCTGGACATCTATTGGATCTTGGCTGATCAGCATTCAGTGGCTTTATGTCAGCTATTTCAACAAACGCCACTTTGCCACTGCACAACCACAACAGGAAGAGACAGTGTCTTCCCAGGTCACTATCCCCAGGTTGATGGTGAAACAGCTGGAATAATTGTGAAAGCCCTCCGTTATTTAGGTATTTAAAAGCTTTTATCATGAAGTCGCGGCATCTGGAAATGTTGGGTTTCCACCAGCGTTAATGCGACACGACTCCCAAAACAGCTGAAGTGAAGTAAAGCAGATGTCTGAAAGTAGAAATGGGAACACAGAACAGAAACTGAACTTCAGAGAATCAGTCTATAAAAGCTATAAAAATTTCTGAGAGCTGAACAAACAGAGGCTTTGAAAAACGTTTCCTGCACAGACATGAGATGGGTCTCATAACACAGGTTTGTTTTGGGGGCAGATGGGGGATTATTGCTGGTTGGCCCTGCTCACGAGACATCACTGCTGCTGGCTTGGGAGTAGTCGGGCACCTGTTGGGGCCACTTTGGAGAAAGTCCATCATGGGCGTGGCTCGGATTGGCTCGGCTCAACTTGGCGCGGTAAAAGTGGTAATTTGAAACGAAAACCAGTACAGCAATATAACATAAAATATCTATAGTTATTGATATGGATATACACTGATCAGCCACAACATTAAAACCACTGACAGGTGGTGTGAATAACATTGATCATCTCATCACAATGCGATGTTCTGCTGGGAAACCTTGGGTGCTGGCATTCATGTGAACCACCACCCATCCAAACACTGTTGTGGACCAACTACACCCCCCTCATCACAACAACACTACCCAATGGCAGTGGCCCCCCAGCAGGACAATGTGCCCTGACACACCGCAGACACTGCTCAGGAACAGCTCGAGGAACACAATAAAGGGCCCAAGGTGTCGACTGGGCCTCCAATAATTCCCCAGATCCCAATCTGATCGAGCATCTGTAAGACGTGCTGGAGCAGGTCTGATCCATGGAGGCCCCACCCCCCAACATACAGGACCCAGAGGATCCACTATAAAACGCCCTGGTGCCAGACACCACAGGACACCCTCAGAGGTCTGAAGTCCATGTCTTGACAGGTCAGAGCTGTTTTGGCTGCACAAGGGGAACCTTCACAATAATATGCTGTTTTTCCACCGACAGTACCAGCTCGCCTCGCCTCGGCTTAGCGTGGCTCTACTTGGTTTGGTTTCAGACGCGTTGCGTTTCCATCTAGAATTAGTATCTCTTCAACGTGGGCGGGTCGTCATCAGTGACATACTTATCCACGCGACACATAAACAGGGCTAGCTGTGGGCTACGCAAAACACGTACACCTTTTCATTTCTTGTCGCACCATCGAGCTCTTTCTGGATGCGTCTTCAGCGACAACACTCAGGAGCGTCTCCACCTCTGCCACGGTCCACGCCGTGTTCCTGCGCGTTGTTCCTTCCATGTAATCGCTATGTTGACTGAACGCAGATGCTAGTTTTTAAAGGTAGCGGGTGTCAGGCTCGGACGTCGCGCTCGTCATGAGTCATCAAGTGGCGTCGCTCTCTGTCCAATCAGTGGCCGGCTGCCAGCTTATGTCACACAAAAGTATCAGCTCAGCTCGGTTGGAACTTATACGGAAGTGATACTAAGAAAGCACCACTTTAGCAGGTACCA